>WOVY01000837.1:0-320702 GCA_013436015.1 Rhipicephalus annulatus
AAAGTAAAGTTTGAACTGTAAAACAGAGTAGCCAATCGAGAAAACCTCGAACGAACAAAATTTTTCCTTGGTATGGTTTATCGCTATGTTACATTGTGATTTTTGGTTTGAAAGTCCGAAGTGAATTGACTTGGAGATGTGCACCTCATCGTAGCTTTTAGAAGCAGCCAATGCTCTAAGGCACGCTCTGACTAGCATGAAGCTTTAAACAAAAGCATCCAGATTTAACAGGCTTGAGGGGTTGAAATCTAAACTTTTACACCTGAATCATTTTTATTACAGCACATTCTGAGACAGATGAAGGAGAAAGCTTCGTCGGAAGTGAGTACTTTGCTTCTTTTATAATACTTCCCTGCATTTCAAAACTGGAGTGACAGTTACTGTCACTATATCTTTGTAACTTTAGATCTGTTGATTATGGACAACATGGCCTGCAGTGAACGTGTTCTCCGTAAGTAACAGCTCTGGTTTCATAGACAGTAAACTTTGTTTCAATTAGAGCAAGTTGTGCACCAAGATAAGCCATTTTTGAATAATTCTAAATGTTGCGTAGCACCGTGCTCATCTACTGCTGTAGAACCAGAGGAAAGGACAAGCACTGTTGGTGGAGAAAAGAACACTACACATCCAGGTCAGCTCAGATGTCACCTCAGATATTCTGACAATAATTTTTTTTTTTTGTGCCATGACAAGGACCTGATATCTTTCTTGCAGGCCCAAATGGAGATTTCATTTATATGGAAGATGGCTCTGTAAGTAATTTGCTCGAAATTTAATGTCACTGTCTGCAGCTGCTTTTCATGCTTAACCGTTTTTTTTTCTATTGGTAGTCACAGCTACTCTATAGATCTAGGTGGTATAGTTAATTACGAAAGCTTTCTTAAAGCTTCTTGCTTGCAGCATGTTTACCATTTTATTTTTTTAGCATGCTCAAGTCTTCAGTTTTACTCAGTGTACTTTTTGAGAGAAGTATGAATACCGTTGGGACCAGCACACAGTTTTTCTTTTTTATTATCAGCAATAGCAAGGTGTACAGTGCTGATCACACCTGTCTTGAGCACCTGAGCAGTGCTGTGTGGATGAAATATGGCAAAATTCTAAAGCAGATACTCAATTTCACTGATACTTCTTGCATTCATGTGCAGTTGAATATACTAGATGAACCGCACAGGCTCAAAAGCATTGTCTCTAACAGAGTAACCAATAACATTTTACTGCATTTGATTTGCAGCACACCACTTGTGCACCATAGACAAGTGTGATAGACTGTACATACTATTCATGTGCTACATCGTTGTGTTGTGCCAGGTGCATTGGTTAAACAATTTGTTAGTTTTGTTGTATGTTTAGCAGAAAGTAACATGCAGCATTTTTTGTTTCATTGCTCCTTACAGTAGTGATTTTCCTCCATTATTTTGCTTTTTCACAGTTCCATTTGACGAAAGGCGTAACAATAAGTGGTGTGTGTGCAAAAAAAATATTTGGGAACAAGAAGGCTACCTTGGTGGTGAAGGATGCTGCCCACGCTATATGGGGAAGCAACGTTCTTGCATCTAGGAGCGTCACAGGGACCGTTGGCTCCAGGAAGAGAGCATTGGGGGAGCAGCCCAAGCAGCCGCTGACACCGGAGAAACTTCTTGTTGTGTCAGGTACAACTAGCATGAATAGTTTTCCACAGCGCATGCAGGAAGTCATCTTTACACAGCCTGGCAGCATGAACGAAAATGAAAGAGTGAAATTCATGCTGTTTGCTTTGCGAGTTGTCAAAACAAAATTTTGGTATATAGGGTGAACAGAAGTTGCACTTTGTACTGGAAATATGGAAAGATATCTCTGAGTTTGGGTTAAATTTGATGGGGTGCATGGTAGGCTCCTATGCTCAACTGACAATCTGTTGCACATGAAACTGTGCACCAAATTTAACTGCCATCAGCTGCCGAACAGGACAACTTGGGTTTTGTGGAGCTTGTGAAACTAAGTCATGCACATTCCTAATCCAGTGATGTCGGAGCTTTAGTGCTCAAACCCAAGCTCTGCCTCTATGGTGTGGCAGTTGTCGTTGCCGCAATCACTACTTTTTGTTGTCTAATGCTCAAAATCGACTCGTCTGTTTGTAGAAACACTCAAGCACTGGGGACAGCAGAAAGACGTCAACACTGCTGACACGGAAAAAAATCTGCCCAGGATCCTGGCTGAGAAGATCCAAGATCTCCTGAAATCGAAAGTGCGCAAGCAGATGTTTGACGATCAAGCACAATAAATTCTTAAACACTAAGGCTGTTGTTTAACGCCCAATGCATGTTAACTTGGCACAGGAATGTAGAACGTGCAAGTTACAATAAGCACTGACTTACTAATCGAATGGCACAACCATCTGGATAGCCATAAAAGTTATGTGCTTGTAACCCTAAAGTTGCTAAATTGGGCAGAAACATGCATTTGAGTTCGTTTGGGCACCACCTTGTTGATTGGGGGCGTCCTCCATCTCGGTGAGTAACAATTTTGTTGCATGTATGCAACCCTGAGCTGAAACCAGTAGCTGCTGGTTTCGGATACTGGTTTCAGTGACTGGTTCCATCAGCTACTGGTTCCATTACCTACTGGTTCCATCAGCTACTGGTTCCAATACCTACTGGTCCCATCACCTACTGGTCCCATCACCTACTGGTCCCATCAACTACGGGGAATGTGCTAATAAACCATCAATACTGGAACCAACAGAAAACCAACAGGAAATTTTCACCTGGGTAGAGACGCCGTAGTGGAGGGCTCCGGAAATTTCAACCACCTGGGGTTCTTTAACGTGCACCCAAATCTGAGCACACGGGCCTACAACATTTCCGCCTCCATCGGAAATGCAGCCGCCGCAGCCGGGATTCGAAACCGCGACCTGCGGGTCAGCAGCCGAGTACCTTAGCCACTAGACCGCCGCGGCGGGGCATGGTTTAATGACAAAAAGATAGTTCTAATATTGTGCCCGGCACATATATTACTCTCTCTCTAACTTGAAAAATCGGCGCGTGAATGGGGGCCAGAACAGCGCCAAAAAGCAGCACACGCAGAAATTGGCTCATATTCTAATATTATGACATCGTGATGTTGACTTTTCAGCTGACGCCGGCAATAACGTTCAAACGGCGGGCCAATAATGCCGGTCTTATTGGATGGCTCCGCCCATATTGGCTGCTACTTGTACAACCTGGCCCGATGTGTCCGTTCTAATAGGCCGGCACAGCCTATATGGGCGGAAAGTTCTGAAAGCTGGCCCAATATAACCAATCTAATAGACTGGCACAGCCATCATTGGCGAAATGTTGTTAATGCTGGTCCAACATAGCCGTTCTATTCGGCTGGCAGAACCAATATTGGGGGTACGTTGTAAACGCTGGTCCAACGTCGCCGTTCTATTTGGCTGGCACAGCCAATCTTGGCGGTACGTTGTGAAAACTGGGCCGTTCATGGGCCAGGCAATGCCGATCTATCCCCAATATTGGGCCAACCTTCTGTGCTGCCTGGGTATGCATGCATATAAAGCCTCTTGTCTGTGTCATGTACATGCATGTAATTCCAAATCCACTGCACAAATGTTTTTTATCCTGAAGGCCCACTATGTAGCATGATTTGAAATGTGAGAACAGTTCCCTACTTTTCTCTTTAGGTACAGGAAAGAATGGCTTTATGACTGTCTCCTTCTGAAGGTTAAGTCGACGTTTGTGTACACGTTCCTTCATGAGAACGAATTTCTACCTCTCCCTAACCCCCGCACTCTGTACACTTACATGAAGAACCTGAAAAGCTGACTTTGGGTTTGATGCAAACTTGTTTGCTGTTCTGAACGAAAAGCTTGCAGCGGTCCCAGAGAGAGAACGACGAGGTTTGGAGAAATATCTATATTTAAAATCAAATGAAGAGCCTGTGACTTTTGACATTGTTCCTAAGCCATTTGGCCCTTTCTATTTTGCAGGAGTACTCATGCTTGATGAGATGAGTGTTCGCAAAAGCCTGCATGTCAGAGAATCTTATATGACCCTGCGTGGAAAAGTCAACTTTGCTGAACACACCAGGCAGGGGATAACGAGAAAGACGCTAATCATGTGTTGGTGTTCCTGTTTCGGCCCTTTCTTGGGGGCTGGTCGCAAACTGTGGGAACATTCTGCGCTTCCAGCGCTGCTCCTGGTTCTGTTGTGGCCAAATTGCTGCTGCAGTGCATTGTGCACTTAGAAAATTCTGGCGCTGTTGTCCAGGCTGTGACATGCGACAATTCTACAAGCAACCGGTCAGCTTTGAGGTTGTTGAGTAACAACTTTTTCCTGTAACAATCCTAGAGTACAGCTGTATTATATGGTTATACAGCTAAAATTTCTTCTTTCCAGGCATACATGGGGACAGAAAAAACACACAAATATCATTTCAACACCCCTGTGACCCGTCAAGAGAGATTTACATTGTCATCGACCCACCGCACATTTTCAAGTGCATAAGAAACAACCTTCAAAAGGTTGGGAAGTTTCTGGTAAGAAAAACAAGGCGTGGTTATGCCATACTTTGCTGTACAAATTGTTTACAATAATAATTGAAATTTTGTTTCAATCTGCCAGAGGGTGACGTTTACCACGATCATTTCAAGTCCCTTTTGGGGTATGAGGAAGACCAGGCTGGACTCATAGCTGTGCCTAAACTGACAAAAGCCCACATAATGCCCAATGTCTTCCAGAAAATGAGTGTGAGACTTGCTGTTCAGACAAGTAACATTATGACTTTTTCTTGTGCAGCAGGTAGCATGTTTGGGAAACTACTACTTCAGCCACACCTTACTGATTTTTTATCTTCAGTTATTTAGGGAATCTACAGCTGCTGCACTGGAGTTTTACAGCAGGCAAGATGTGTGCAAGGAGCTGCATGATTTAAAGGCGACCGCGGCATTCACCAGACAAATGAACGGCCTGTTTGTCTGCTTGAATTCTCGGAGGCCAAAGCACGTGCAGTATAACGAAGCGGAGCACATTGCAGTGAGAAATACCACTCGAGACTTCACATGTTAATATGGGTATCCTGCTTTTATTTATTGTTACAGATGTAACATGAATATTTTTCAGACAATAAAAGAGAACGTGACATGGCTGAACAACTGTTGTGATTACATTGAGAGTTTGCCGAAGCAAAGGCAAGCCTGCTTCCTCACCAAGCTCACGTCTGAAGCGCTGCAAGTAACTCTACTCAGTACTATCGCACTTGTGGAGAACCTTCAGGCCTCAGGTTTTCGATATGTGCTGGTTGGAAATTTCAGACAGGATCCTCTTGAGGTAAACATGTAAGCTTTTTTATTTCTGCATTGACTCATCTGTTGTCTCACTTCCAGAGGTTTTTGGCATTGCGAGACACGTTGCTGGTGACGGAGGGCAACCAACGATTCGACAGTTCCTGTTCATATACCGAATGCTTTCGGTCAACAACCTTGTCCGCCCACCCAAGCGGGCATCAGTTGATGGTGACGGGCCGCAGTTGCTGTTCAAGCTGCAGGACCTCTTCAACAAGGAAGCTGCTTCTGTCAATCTTGTACGATGTCATATTGAAAAAAAAGAGCTATTGATAGTTTCTCCATCTGGAATATATCTTCCGGCGAAGAGCTGCTAAACAGACGTTCACTCAAAATATGCACAGAGATCATCATTTACCTGTGCACGATATTTTTCCACAAACATGCATGTAAACAAAGAAAATTCCCGTTTCAGGTTGACTCCCTGGCCAATCTCCTGGATGACGTGATTTTGGAGCCGACTGAGAGTGAGGAAGAGGCCTTCGCGGACTTGTCTCCAAAGGAGTGCATTTTAGACTACCTTGCCGGCTATGTTGCCCAAAACTTTTCTGAGATGTGCAGCACCGACTGCGTGGAGTCTTCAAAAGGCTTGCAACGATCACCAAGTGACCTCATTCTTGTGAAGTCGAGAGTTTACTTTCAGGTCCCCTCCACCAAACTGCTAAACCTCCTTCAAATTGCTGAAGAGCATGTAGAAGAATTTACGGTGAAGCAAACTGCTTGTGCTGGTGTGTACATGGGCATTGCTGAGCAGGTTTTGCTGGACAATCACACAGCTTCAGCTGCTGTCGGCTGCCCCACCCACTTTGATGGGATGACTGCTGAAGTTCTACACCTTTTTCTTCGGTGCCGCCTGCATTTTTTCACACTCGAAAAAAATAAGCTATCACGTGTGACAAAGCGAGCAACATGCCCAGCTGGTGGAGGGAGAAAGCCAAACTGAAGGAGTAGTGTAAAAGCACAGCAGCCCTTTGCGAGCCTCCTGGACCTATAATTGTATAGCTCACTTATAGGCGGATTTTTGTTTGATCAGTAAAATAGTAGCTTGTTTTCCTTACTTGTTTGCAAACTTTATAACCTTGTGGTCATGCTCGCATGCAAAAAACCTTTCTGGTGTCTTTGTGCTTTCACTTTTAATATTTACATGAACTATCGCTCAGGATTCGTTTTTTGTTTCGTAACCATGCGTGGCCGCTTCCGGTTTTTTATCTGGTGTTTCAACTGAAGCACCCGTTTGCTCTTTTTTTTGTACGTCGCGTCGGGCAATATTGTTGATACGGAAAGGTTGTCACCTTGTCACAAACTTGATTTCTTGTTTGCTCGAAAATATTCTCGACCCTAACTTCATGGATCGAAAATTAATGACATCCCGAGAGCAATTCATGCATAGCAAATGCCGTGTGACTCACTTTATCGATGTCTTTTGTGTAGGCCACGCTGTGGACTGCTTCTTTGATGTTTGCGTTTCCTCCTAGTCTTTTGAAGAGCATGAGTTCGCTTTAATGAACTTCATTCAATAGAACGTTACGTTTGTCTTTGTTGCGTGGCAATATTCTGTTTCGTCCGTGTGCTTCACATTAATGCAAACAATAAATTTTTGTACGCTGCACCACGCTCTTTTGTCTCCCTTCATAATATTGAAATTTATTTTTGTAGCATGTGATAAAAGTTTGCGCTTCCTTTTTTGCAAGAATTGAAAAGCGGGTTCGCGGAAAGACACACAGTGCAACTTACATCATTTCGTGTTTTGATCCTTTCCCTTTATGCAGCGCTTTTAAATGTTACTGTATCACCTCATCGAAAAGAGAATATTACTGGGGTATCTGGTTGATAAGCGCATTCCAGGGCACTCAACAGATTCATTAAAAGCCTACTCTAAAAGTCGCGTACCTGCTTCTTTTCAGTTTTTTTTCGTTGCATTATTGATAGGCCCGCGACAGTATGTATTGTGGTTACAAAGTTTTCTTGAAGGAAACAAACAAAAGATAATTTAAAATCGGTAAACACGGCACAGCGCTTGCGCCAAAAGAAGCGAAAGCAGTTGCCGTTCGTGGCCGAGGTCTGCGGCGATTTATTCGAAAAAATAAAACCCCATTGAAGGCAGGTGGTATACACAATAATTGGGCGATTCATCGCTAACAACTACGAAAAGAAAAAAATTGCCCGCAGCTTCCCTCGGGGGAACACTGAGGAGGATGCGGAGCATATAAATGGTTAACGGAGTGTTAAAGTGCGACTTACTTGGGTCGATGGCTAAATTGGTTAACGTGGTTGTAGGAGGGGGTGTTAAATGAGTGAACACGTACACACGTATGCGAAAAGATGGCGCTGGTCGAAGGGACGTCGATCATTGTGTTTGTGGATTCGTTGGAATTCATTTCACGGCGACTTCGGACGTCGACGCGCCGTACAAACCAACGGACGAGCGGCAACTGAGCGAGCGAGCGCCGACCTTGAGTATATATACAGCGCGATGGCGCATGCGCTGTCAGCTGTCGAATGTTCTCGAAAGAGAAGCGCGCGCGCGGCACAGATGGCGACGGCGCGACGGCGCATGCGCTGTCAGCTGTCGAATGTTCTCGAAAGAGAAGCGCGCGCGGCACAGATGGTGGGCGACGGCGCGACAGCGCATGCGCGCGCGTCAGCTGTCGAATGTTCGAGAAGCGGTGCGGACGGCGCACTACAAGGCGCGAGTATAAGATGCTTCCGCATCGAATAAAGAAACCCAGCACTCAGAGACCGGAAGCAGCGAGCGTTTTCATGCCAAAAGCTGGCAAATATGCCGCACGCGCGGCGGCTGGATCCCCTCAGTGCGACGGTGGCGCCAGTAGTGGCGCCCGCGGACCCTATGTGAAACTAGCGTCGAAGTTTCGTGACCAGTACAGCATTGAAGGACTCTGGAAGAACCGACGGGTCAGAATGGCCGAACAGGAGCTGCGTTTTGTAGCACAAGCATACCTTGCGCCACACAACATGTTACCCCTATCGGAAAAACTGCCATAGTGGATACTGGAAAACATGGTGGGCGTAGTGGAAATAATAGTGGGCATGGTGGAAATAATAGTGGGCATGGTGGAAATTATGATGGCTATGGTGGGACGTAGTGGAAAATATGGTGGTTATGCCGGGACATACTGGGTGGTATGGTGTACAGATGATGGGTAAAGTGGAAATGATGGTGGAAAGCAGAGGCTAGATAGTGGGCAATAATGGGACACTCTGCCCACCATTGCGATAATGCTGGGTAGCCCTAAGCATATGGTGGGTGGTGCTCATTATGGTGGGCTACATGGTGTACCAAGCTGAGAAACTCTTCCCACCATTGCGATAATGCTGGGAAGCACTAAGCAGATGATGGGTGCTGCTTGTTATGGTGGGCCACATGGTGTACCAAGCTGAGAAGCTCTGCCCACCATCGCGATAATGCTGGGAAGCAGTAAGCAGATGATCGGTGGGCTTATAATGGCGGGCAACTTATATAGTGTACCAATCTGGGATCAGTACACTACAAGTTCTACCACCATGATTTCCATCAAAGTTAGACCTACCGACCGAGCCCGTACAATTGTGTTATCCGTGCTTCCGGGTTTCAGAATACACAATTTCGACGATTAAGTAGGACAATACAGCGCAGCCATGGCATCAATTAACCTAAATGAAGCATTTTTCATTGTGTATGGTGTCCGCTCAAGAAGCAACAAACATCGATGCGACGCGATTAAAGCACTCCCAAAGAACGTAATTAAGTGTCTTCTCGCCGACAGCCGCCGGTCGCACTCACCGGCACTTCTCTAGCTTTTGTACGAGAACTCAGACGTGGCAATTCGTATGCTTGGTGAACCAACATGAAGCGTAATGTTTCCGGCACACTGCATTCGTTTTGGCCAAGCCGTTATGAAGTTGCTTTAGCGAAAAAGCTACAGCATTGCGCTGGCGCGACCGCCCTCTACATTGCGCGAAAAGCATCCCAATACTCAATCAAATATATTAAGTGGGCGTATCTATGGAATGAGCCTAGAGGCATCATAAAGCGTGAGCATATGTCACCCTTTAGAACGAGCGCAAAACGGATATTAAACTTGGCAGACCCCGCCGGTAAACTGTTGCTGCTCCCCAGTCCACTTGGTTTTTTTCTTGAAGTTGTGAATTGTAAAAAAAAATTGCACTAGTGCCGTTAACATAGTGGCAATCGTTACAGGCAGCAGTTGCTTGTGTGTAATAAATGTGCAATTTTTAGTAGCAGGTGTGGATCTTGTCTATGTTGTATACACGACAAACATAACTTAAGTTGAACCGTAAGTTTGTATGCCAACTAAGTATTTAACACCCCCTGCAACGTCATGTTGGTGTGGCGCAGTGGTTAGCGTCTTCGAATGGGAATCCGCAGGTTGCACGTTCGATCCTCCGTGGCGCCTTGTTTTTTTTTTTACGGGACGGGTGTTTTTTATACTGTTTTTATAGAATTTTTTTTTATTTTTTGTGGCAGCTCGTCACGGTGATTATGACGTCATTATGCGCTCAAGAGTTGCCGGCACTGCAGCACCCACCATACCCACCATGCGGCATGGTGGGTGTTTCCCACCATTCACCCACTACACTAATCCACTCTAATGGTGGGTGGTGGTTTCCACCATGCCCACCATTCGTTTTTTTCCGATAGGGACTCCTCATACATTTTAATAACTATCTCTTTACAATTAGACGACGAGCCATTTTCCTTCCATTGATGAAAACATGAGTAGTTGCTCTCAATCATTTAGCCATTGCTGACCGGGTGAGTTGTCCAACATAAGTTCAACTGCCATGTAACAAACAAGAACCTTTATTAGAATAAAAAAATTTCACAAAGCAAATTCCATAAGTAACAATTTTTAAATTTTCAGGAAGCCACTGTTGTCAATAAAACAAACTCATGATGATATTTCCTCAATGTCAACGAGGTCTAAAAAGCATAATTGCGTTATTACGTTTGATAAGTAGAAGTTTGAAGGTTCTAAATAACTTTCAAAATGGTGAAATAAAATAGACGATAATGTGACCCATCAAAAACATAAGCTTGGCAATTTTATTCCAGAATAGTTTAGCACATCCGTATGCGATCGCATATTGATGCTGTAGAGTGACAATCTTGCTGACACTATGCACTACATGAACACCCACTAGCTACCAAAGGTCGCATCAATGAAAATAGGTAGAAGTACCTCCTGGCGATGTCTGATCTCATAGTTGTGAGTGGAGCTGGTTAATGCGCTAAGGAAGGGGTTGGCAATCAGTGGCCCCGATACGACGTCGAAACCACGACTCCCGTCTCCTTGTCACTTCTGGTATGAAGGACTACATGGCAGTTTCGACCTCAAATGAAGTTAGATAACACAGTAAGACTGCTTCCAGTTGACATTCTCACCCGTTTCTACACTCTGCCAGGTAACGTCTTCAATTATTTGTTCTAAAAAAAACGGGGCGGGAGGGCAGTGTGAGACTGGCTCATATATTTATATAATAAAAAAGTGGTCACTGCGACAAATCATCGCCCCCATCCTCTCCTGAATATATATCCCTGCGCTCGCCTGTAAATGGAAGAAGTTTCTTTGTGGAATTTCCAGGTAAGCGAAGGACCTTATCAAAGTAAACCGAAAACTAGTGTTCTGCATACTTGCTATGTTGAAGTTTCCGAACAGTAACTACCCTAGCAGGATAGTGAGCGTAATCGGTGTCACTTCCATTGCTGCAAATGTTTTGCGCATGGTGTGAGCTCACCACTACCCTATGAACTGTCAAATGTTATGGGCTTTACAGAGCAAAATGAAATTAGGTTTTCTGGTTCTCAAAAAAATAAGGTACCACCCGTATTTTTTTCAGAATTTTTTTAGGATATGAATGTTTAGCAGTTGAAACATGTTGTTCTACATAGAGACAATGAGCTAACAGAAGGATTCGATGCAAAAGTCAGTGAAATTTTACGCTGCACTTCATAGGAACAGCCGCGACAACAGTTATTGGCTGCCCATACGACTGCAAAGAGACTTTCTCGAGAATGAAATTCATCAAATGAGACTTGCGTTTGCGGTGGACTATCCGATGGACGTCTCCCTATCTCAGGGAGCAACTTGTGATGCCGATTGTTGCAAGTTTGCTACGAATCTTGAGCACCAATTATCAAACTGGAATTGTTTGCTTGCAACCTGTTCCTAAAAAGTGCAACTTTGTGGCATGCGCGCGGAAAGTGATTCTGATTTAATTATGCTCCACTTTCGCATAGCACTGTTAATTGTCGCATATTTTTTTCACCTGCAAGGCACCCTTTGCCCCCCTCGGCTTCTCCATGCGGCCCTTGCTGTGTCAACTTCATGCCCTTCTACATCACAAGGTTGCCGACCCCTGTTGTAAGTGCGCACAAGTGAATAAAATATCCCATGCGTTGTAGACAAACACTAGCCATATATTTTTGATATGTTATATAGAAGGCAGCATTACAATAAGCTGCGGAATACTCAATATATTTTGCAATATAAAACTACAATTTATCACCATCATCGTCTCCTTCTCTTCCTTTGAGTTTAATCTTAGAAGCTTTTTATCAGTGGAAATGTTGATTCATTTTGCTTGTTCCTATTCGTGTTGTATGTAGTTGACCCTTTAGTATTTACAGCCCATTCTGAAATCACTCATCAAGGCTGCACCGCGTACAAATACTAAATAGGTGTGCAGTACAAGTTCCGGTGGATTCTTGGGCAGTAGCAAGAGAGCGTTAAAAGTGAGGAGTTCACTGTAACACCGTGAAATGTTACCAATATATGGCTCACAGTACGGCTTTGCACAAGCAGGTTGCTAATAGATCAGATATCTAGAGGCTACTTTACTTAAACTTACAGCGCCCACCTTTCTACACTTCATCAAGTGTATGAGGCAGCGACTGGTCTTTACTTTGCGCTGGCTGTCGCACGGACATGTCAGTAAAGTTCCTTTGGGCTTGGTTCATGGCATCTGTCAGAAAGAAGCAACAAATAGACAGCATTAGCGTATTTCTGGGTGTGGCGAATGTTTTGGGTAGAAGGAGGAGAAGGTAAAACATTTTTGCACGTTGTGTTCTGGCACACACGACCCAGGTTCACCCGCTCGACTCAACAGCACTATGCATTCATTAGTTCCTGTAACTGCATTATTTGGCCAGCCTGTTCAGATGCGACGTTATTGGTTTAATCTTATTCCTATCAGCATACTGCAGCCTTATCTCAACTTTTCTTCGTTCTCGATTGGTGGTGGCACAAATCAAGAATTTTTTTAATTCGCTGGCTACGATCTGCACCTTCTTGTTTGTTTTAAATGCAAATGCATTTCTCAGTCAGATTATGTCAGGCCCTCTCGCCGCAGTGGTCTAGTGGCTCAGGTACTCGACTGCTGACCCACAGGTCACGGGTTCGAATTCCGGATGCGGCGGCTGCATTTCCGACGAAGGCGGAAATGTTGTAGGCCCGTAAGCTCAGATTTGGGTGCACGTTAAAGAACCCCAGGTGGTCAAAATTTTATGAGCCCTCAACTACCGCGTCTCTCATAATCATATGATGGTTTTGGGTCCTTAAACCCCACATATCTATCAGTCAGGCTTATGTCAGGTTATGGCGTTGTCCGCAGCGGCCGAGGTGCCGCTTTCACTCTTCGCTCGCTTCCTCTCACTTATCAACAGCTGTGGGCGCACACGCTTATCCTCAACCCTAGAAACTAGAACATGGGGTGCGAGAATCTAGGAGAGGGTAGGTGCAGTGCTTCACCGCTCCTTCTCTCACACTTAGCTCTCACTCTTCCCTGTGCCCCACAATCCCCTCCCGTCAGGTCTCTCTCAACCATATGCCGGCTGGACACCTCTCAAGAGCATGCGAAATTGTGTGCTAGAGACGCCATTGTGAAACGCCAACCCCGAGCCGAAAGCAGTTTGTTTTAACGCGACAGCATTAAAGAGCTCGTGTCACAGATATTCCGCAGATGGCGCCGGCACAGTTGGTTGAATGCAATGGAAGGTGACTGGAACAACCGAGCAAGCCAACGCTCTCGGCTCGTGCCCGTCGCCCCTTTTTCCTCCTTTATTTTCAACAAGCATTTCCTCCGGGGAGAGGCCTTCCCCATCTACTCCATCAACCTGGCACGTGACGCCCGCTCGAGGTGTGTAACGCCTACGGCGTCGGAAAAGCCCCTAGCTCTCGTAGGCGAGCAGCCACAGAAGTCACATTAAAAGACTTTTTAGTGAACAGATCTTGTCATTAAAGTCTCAAAACGTAGAGGAAATCTTCACACATCTTTGCAAAAAAGTCACAAGGATATCGTAAAATAAATGGGTTGCGCTCAAAAATTCACACAGCCGAATAAACACATCCACTTTCGTCGATGCCACCTCAAGTTCTTTCTCGCCGACAGTTATTCTTTGTCTCTGTATTTTTGTACTCGTTTTCTTGTCCATTTCAGTTATTGCATCTCACACCTGACGAATCGGCGCATATGTTCCAGAAGCGAAGCAGAACAGGAATGAAAGAGTACAACGAGCAGATGCCAGTTTTCGTTGACAATAGGTTTATTTCTGCTATATACGTCAAACCTCAAGCACAAGAGCCATGCTGTAAATAACTATTCCTCCCGTTCGTTGTCTGTATCAGTGATGCGCACTTCTGTTTGCCCCACACAGGCGTCTTGAAGTGAAAATCAATGTTCATCAGAGTGATGTGAGAGGCGAGTGGTACACTTTCGAGCCTTTGTGGTCACCCATCCGCCCCCTCAATATGTTTTTTTGGTGTGCAGAGTGCCTGCTGAATGCCGCGAATATTCACCCCAAAAACCGCTATTTCCCATGCCGTTGCGTCTTAAACGTACTGAGTCGCAGTACCAGTTACACCAATTCTGAACGGAACGGTGACGTTTTTCTGTTCCTCCACTTAGGAACTAGCTACTGGTACAGCAATCGTTTGAACACCATTCCGTACAACACTGGCGCCAGGTTAATGTTATGGAACGCGTCAACTTGTGTGTAGGGACACGCAATGTGCATTGCAACGCCCTGTTTAGCCAGCCGTGAGCGTAAGCGGTAAACGCAGTGTTACAGCATGGCAGTGTTACAGCCCTGCTTGGCAGGCGCGCGTCTCATAGCTACTACTGAACTCTCTTGGCATAGCTGTTTTAGGGGCCAAGTTCCTTAGAGCGGCAAACGTCCGTCTCTCGTTGTAGCACTTAACATTTCTTACGCTATAACCTGGAAGGTGGTGCTGGTGGGAGATTTTTCCTGTGCGTCGTTGAACAATAAAAAATTTGCAAATTGCACGTGAACTAAAAGCCAAATTCCCATGTCTCTCATTCCCCATTAGCAGCCATCGATATGTACATTAAGCACTATCTGACAAGAAAGGCTTGCTGCGTTGTACTCACTGGGCGTAACCTCCTTTGTTTTGAGAAGGTTTAGCGAGCGTTGGGCCACAGTACCATGAATACAGTGAACTAGTATATACCATGAACTCGAGGTCGTTAAAAGTGGGAAGTAGACACGAAGCGCAAGCCGTAAGAAAGTGTGCGTGTGCCACCTCTCGTTTAGTCCTTGAAATGTCTGCTGGATGGTGGTGCTTCTATATGCGGAATATATGTTGAAAAGATGCCAGATGGTGGTACTTGGAGTGTGGACTAGATGGACGAACGAACATACAAAGAGATGCATGGACGGAGGCATCGATGCATGGTCGAACGCAGGGGCGCATGTGTGGGCTAATGCAGAGACGGACACACGGACGAACAAACCCACGCATGGATGGTCACGCAGACGAACGGAAGTAAGAACGAATGGACGGACCGATGCTTCGCCCCACTCTTCATCATTCACCCCGTGGATTAGCTGCCAATTTTTTAAGCAGATGAATGCTATGGGCAAGCCAGACACTTGGGGCTCGGTTCATCACCTGCGCTTCCTTAAAAGCGTCCCTAAAAATCACACTCGGCCTGTTGAAAATGCGTCCAATGATATAGAAACGTAGAACCGACGTTTTAAGAAAACTATTATTCAAGGTCACTGTTTTGATGTATGACCACCCTTAATACCAAGTGCACCGTAAAAGATTCGTGCTGCGTGTTTGGACGGCCTCGGAAGTATGTGACCATGGCACAATCGGTGGGCGGGGCTGCTGCGCTGTCACGGATGCAGTAGTCCTGGGTTCGGTTCTAGCAGACGGAACTTTTTTCTTAGCCATATGATCACATACATAATTAAACCCAATTTACGTGATGAAAATACGTCACTAATTCTTGCTCGACCAATAATTACTCCTGTAAGAACCGATTGGCAATAAGGCCAAGGAATTCGAAAGCTACGCGGGTTGTTAGAGAGACGCTGTTGTTACAGAACATCATCACGAAGGTCATTGGGCACTACCTTGACTGTAAAGCCGCTGCCTATGCTTGGTAGATTGTTAACAGAGAAGAAAAAAAAGGAACAAAATAGAACACACATGGAAAGCAATAAATACAGACTCAGTTACCTGTTTTAAGGGCGAAGTTTTGCGCTGTAAAGTTTAGAGGACAGCAATAAATGTGGTCCATTAGCTTGTCTGCGGGGACCACATGCTCCGCCGTGAAAGGACATTATATCTTGGTTGCTGTGTGTCTGTGCCGAGCGATAAGAAAAAGATTGGTATGCTGTAAGACAGACATCGTAGAGACGTGCACCTAAGCGATATAGTATAGCTAACTTCTCTTGCGTCCAATCAAAATATAAGCAGTTAACATATATATGGCTTCATTAAATAATGTTTAGTTGCTTAGGTCAAATTTTTGATTGATTTGTGGGGTTTAACGTCCCAAAACCACTATATGATTATGAGAGACGCCGTAGTGGAGGGCTCCGGAAATTTTGACCACCTGGGGTTCTTTAACGTGCGCCCAAATCTGAGCACACGGGCCTACAACATTTCCGCCTCCATCGGAAATGCAGCCGCCGCAGCCGGGAATCGAACCCGCGACCTGCGGGTCAGCAGCCGAGTACCTTAGCCACTAGACCACCGCGGCGGGGCAGGTCAAATTTTTCTTGGTGCATTGATGTGAAGACGGTAATACTAGACTGAACGCTTTACTGAGGTTGATCAGTAAAGCCATCGTTATCAGTGTGTATCGTTCGATAGCATTTTTCCTGAAAGTGTATTTAAGCCTCCATTTCCAAGGGGCACAATCTGGGGCATGTGCTTCTTGTAAAGTGTTCAAAAGTGGCCTTGTTCAAGAAGTTAAAAAAATATGTTGTATTCAGTATAACTGCACGATCTATCAAACTCAGTTTTGTACACAATTAGGATTCGAATTACGATCTTGCGAAGTTCAATAAATGGTGTGAGAGCCTTGAGTAATGTTCATCAATAATTAAAAACTTTTTATGAGAATCACTACTAAACACAAATGCTGCATTTTACATATTCAACTAGAGACCGAATTTATTTCAAGGTTGAGCAGTTTGGTTATTTAGAAGTGCTAATTAGCAACAAACTTGGCTGGAACACACACATAGATAAATGTAGCCAATGCCTTAAAAAGATGTTATTTTTGAGGCATAGACAGGAAATCAAACAATTGTCCTACATTAGAGTAAACCGTGATGATTTAGAACACCTTCAGAAAATCAATTTTCGAAAAATTATAAAGAATACAGAAAGAGGCTTCGAGATTCATTGACAACTCATTTAGTAGCAGTTCTATTAGCAAATCAATAAAGACTGCAATTTGCCTCCTGTTGAATCATGTCTGTAGACTGAAGGTTTTTTTTATCAGTTGGAAAATAGTCATTACGAAACTAACATAAGATATACCTTTACTTGATCAACATGTTAAGCAACCATATTTTAACCTTCGCAAACAAACAAGCCTTTAATGAAAATAGTGAATTGTTTTAAATATTCTTCCTTTCTTTGTGCAACAAACGATTGCAGTAACCTATCTAACAAGGTTCAAATTCAAAACTTTTTTGGTATCGTTAACGAGCATTTGATTTGTACTGTTCCGTAAGCTCTTCTGACTGTTTTGTCATCGTTTTTTTGTTCTTTTTACCCAAATGTATCTTTTTTGTGTTTTTATACCCCTCTGCCATGGTCTGACGTAGATCACAGTTTTTGAAAATGAATTATTCAGCAGAATATGTACAAGTCTAGTAAGCAAAACCATGAAGACAAAAAGCCTTTAACACTGTTGCTACTTGCCTGGCGTAAAAATGTCAAACCAATAAAGGGTGTTGATTATGCACTCTCATCCATTGTGTTAAAAAAAAGAAGGCATCGCTAACATTTGCGACAATCTGGCAGTTGCATGTGTGGATGATGCCGTCAGACGAATGCAAAAGTTTTAACTATTCACTGAACAACTTTGTTACATCATGTCAAAATGATACTGAACCAAAATGGGAAAAACTGATGAAACTTGGAAATTATACTAGAGAGATGCAAAGGTTCTGATTAACAGAGTTCATTTCATGTATTTTCGAACAGTTGGCTGTACTTTTGGTGGATTGTCAGTTCGCGGTGACTGCAGCGAGCGGTAGTCGTGACGTCGCAATCGCTGAGGTGCATGCCAGGTGCACGAGTTCCTTTTCACTTCCTTTTCTCCACCCATTCTTTCATTTAACTCGCCACATTCCACAAAAGTTCTGATGCTTTGTCTCACCGGAAGCACTGTTTGCGACCGGGACTGATAGCACCAGTTCTGGGAACTGTAAAGGGAGACGAGAGAGTCGAGAGACGCGGCGTCATGTGGTATTGCTTGCTGGCTGGCCTATTTCGCCTGAGTGTGACGTCGCCGAACGTCACCTCCTGTAGTTCACGACGCGACCGCTAGACATCACAGTTTGTCAAAAACGCATTAAATTTATCTTTCCCCACTGTTTTTGGGCTAGAATGAAAGTTGTGCCTATTATATAGATTTTAAGACCCAATCTTTCAATTTCATTCAAAATCTTTGCGGCAAAAGTTTTGTTCAGTATCCAATCCAAGTTAACTTCCACTTCTTTGGCTAGATTCAACTTCAGCTAAACAGCGAAGGCGTTCGATGCTCTAAAAGGGCACCCCTCGATGAATCGAGTGCTCGGAGGCAGCACGAAAGAAGAGCCCTTGTTGGATCAAGAGACGCTTTATTGCAGCACTCAGGCGTCTGCCCGGGTCCAAGCCCGAATCTCCCCTTTCGTTTAACATCCAACCAACCTCTTTTCAACCCTCGGTCAAACAAAAGGTCTCCACACTAGGGAATAACATTCGGAGGCACGCATCATCACAACAAATTGCAGAAAGACTTTAACAACCGGCACTGCATTGGTAAAGAGCACGTTACAAAATACAACAAGCGACAGGATAGGTTCTCCGCTTAACATGCGTCGTTATACTCAATTCCATGTTAGGCTGTGTATCCACTGACGTCTGCAGGGAGCCGTCTCTCAAGCTCGAGACGAAAAACTACTTCCTTGTTCTTGTGTTTTTACAGTCAGTGGAAGCAAGCTTTTCGGTGGGCGAAGCAAGCTTTTGCGAAGCAAGCTTTTCGGTGGGCTTTTTCTTTTTGTCTCAAGCGCGCAGGGGGGCAGCCTTGATGGATCTCCAGTCAACCATGTGAACAACAGAGTCTCCTTTCTTTCCCGTGCGCAGGTATTCCGTGTCCCCCTTCGCAGAACTGACTGGTCTGAATGGCCGAGTGGGAGCTACGTTTTGTAGCACAAGCATACTTTGCCGCACACAACATGTTACTACTCATACATTCTAATAACTATCTCTTTATGATTAGACGACGAGCCATTTTCCTTCCATTGATGAAAACATGAGTAGTTGCTCTCAATCGTCTAGCCATTGGTGACCGGGTGAATTGTTCAACATAACTTCAACTGCTATGTAATACACAAGTACCTTGTTACAATAAAAAATTCTCAAAGCGAATTCTATAAGTAACCATTTTTAAATTTTCAGGAAGCCACTGTTGTGAATAAAACAAACTCATGATGACATTTTCTCAATGTCAACGAGGTCTTATAATATAATTGCATTATTACGTATGATATTGTCACGGGCTAAGTAGATGCCTAAGGATGACGACAACGAAGTGCTGTGAGGAACGTGCTCGGACTGCAGCAGCGTTGTACGCATTTCTCGCCAGTATATTCATTGTGTATACTTTATTCCCCGTAACATCATTGGTGGAAGGTGCGGGGTACAACTCGCTTTACAGCCCCACGAGCTGGATCTTCGCAGCGGACGGCGCATTGCAGCTACCGCGATGACTGACCAGGCTACTCAATGTTAACAAGATCTGTCAGCCCCGCAACCGATTGTTGTGGTGCAACCTCGTGACCCAGGTTCATTCAACGGCACAAGTGGCATAGTTGTCGATGATTGGCTGGTTCTATATGAGCGCGTCAGGAGCAACAACCATTGGGAACCGACACTTATGTTGGCGAACATCATCTTCTACTTGCATGGCACGGCAAAACTCTGGTACGAGCACATCAAGAAGAGTTGACCAGCTGGGACGTCTGTAAGCAGAAATATCGCAATCTATTTGGGAAGGCCATCGGACGTCAAGTGGCCGCAAAGAAAGAGCTTGCGACTCGTGCCCAGACATCCAAAGAGCCGTACATCGCGTACATCCAAGACATGTTGGCTTTGTGCCGCAAGGTCGACAAGGACATGCTCAACGAGGAGAAAGTTGGACACATCCTGATAGGAATTGCCGATGACGCCTTCAATTTTGTGCTGTGCAAGGACTGCTCGGTGGTGGAGTCGGTCATCGAAGCGTGTCGTCGCTTCGAACAGGCGAAAAGTAGGCGCATAGTTCAAATATTTGACCGCCTTCCCAACACGGCAGCTACGTTCTCTTGCGAAGATTTGCCAACACTACATCAACCACCAGCGCCGGAAAACATCACCAGAATAATTCGTCGGGAACTCGAGGCTATAGCACCCGCTATGTCTAACGTCAGCGCGCCAGGACACAACCTCGATGCTGTTTCAATGATACAGGCCGTGGTTCGCCAAAAGATCCTAAACATGGGCATTTCGCCACCTCATCAAAATGCCCCTGCTACTTCCAGCTCAGCTCCAGTCGTTGCGGCTGCCACTCCGAATCGCACGTTCGCGCCAAGATGAAATCCAGCTGAATGGCGCACTCATGATGATCGGCCCATATGTTTCACGTGCCATCGGATAGGACACATCGCTCGCCATAGCCGCAGCCGTTGGACCTCATCACCTCAACCGAGCTTCTATGATTGAGGACCTCGCTCTGAACGTGCACCTTATGGCCCGTTCTACAGTGCAGAGACAGGTGAAGAGCATAATTCAGAACGTCAGACCAGCCGCTCGCCATCGCCCCTGTGTCGTCCATCCCGCTCACCCCAACCCTGCCTTTCTCGGTCTCCCTACGACCGTCGCTCGGAAAACTAGCCGGTGCAGCCTCCGGAGGTGACGCTGCATACACGACTCGGACTGCAAATCCTCTGATTACTCCCAACCAGCGGTGCAACCATCTTACTATTCTCGTTGATGGTTTACCTGTAAAATCTCTTATTGATGCCGGTGCACAAATATCTGTGATGAGCTCAGACCTCCGCCGCCGCCTCCAAAAAGTTCTGACGCCTTCGATTGCACCTACCGTTCGTACAACGGATGGGAGTACTCCTGCCGTCCTTAGAATGTGCACTGCGCGAATAACAATTTCTGAGCATCAAACTTCAGTTCTGTTTGCTGTACTGGAAAATTGCCCTCATGACCCCATCCTTGGACTCCACTTTCTGACTTCACACGCTGCGCTCATTGACTGTTCCAAAGGTCTTCTTCGGCTCAAACTACCATCCTTCTCAGAGACCGTCTATACCAGCCCACCATGTCTAAGCTCTGCCGATTTCCTCAGACTTCCGTTGCAAGCCGCAGTCCAAGTCCAACTCTCGCTATATCTTCCAGTACCCGATGCTGATTATGTTGCTGCCCCAATTTCTGACGTGGCCATGACACGTAGTGCTGCACTCCCCAACACGGTGGTTACCGTTAAGGACAACCGAACTTCATTTCCCGTCCTCAATTTCGGCTTCTCAGCGCAAGTTATTCCTCGCGGCATGTCACTTGCGCATCTGACACCACTGGTCGACCACACAGTTTCCGCCCTAACCACTGATCCACCACCCAATTTTTCATCAACGTCGCTCTCGTCACGTTCCTGTTCTGACCTTTTCAAGCCAATGCTATCTGACAAGCTCACCTCGGAACAAGTCTCTAATCTCTGACGTGTGCTTGTTTCTTATCGGGAGATCTTTGACTTCGGCACCCGTAATTTGGGCCAGACATCCGTGGCAACCCATCGCATCGACACCGGTGACGCTCGGCCCATTCGCCAACGGCCCTACCGTGTGTCAGCCCTGGAGCGTGCTATTATACAGTGAGAAGTCGATAAAATGCTTCATAAGAGCATAATCGAACCCTCATCTTGTCCCTGGTCCTCACCTGTTGTACTTGTTAAAAAGAAGGACAATAGCTGGATATTCTGTGTTGATTACCGCCATCTCAACCATATTACCAAGAAAGATGTCTATCCCCTACCGCGCATTGATGATGCACTCGATCGCTTACACAGTGCCAAATATTTCTCTTCAATAGACCTTCGCCCAGGCTACTGGCAGATCGCTGTGGACGACAAAGACAGAGAGAAGGCGGCCATCGTGACTCCTGATGGACTTTATCAGTTCAAGATGAAGCCTTTTGGATTATGCAATGCCCCCGCGACTTTCGAGCGCATGATGGACTCTCTCCTTCGAGGCATGAAGTGGACCAGCTGCCTCTGCTATCTTGACAACGTTATTGTTTTTTCGACTACTTTTGACGACTACCTTACCCGTCTGTCTACAGTGCTTGATGTTTTCCGACCTGCCAACTTGCAACTTAACTCGTCCAAATGTCGCTTTAGGCAACGCAAAATCTGCGTACTCGGCCATCTTGTTGACTCTGCGGGCGTTCAACCACACCCTGCGAAAGTCCGAGCAGTTCGCGACTTCCCCACACCCCGCTCAGCCAAGGACGTCCGAAGTTTTCTGGGACTGTACACCTATTTCCGTCGTTTTCTCGAGAAGTTTGCTGAAGTAGCCCGTCCTCTAACCGGCCTCTTTAAAACAGATGTCGCATTCACCTGGGGCCAACAGCAAGCAAACGCCTTCTCGTTGCTCATTGAGATTTTCACCAATCCAGCAGTCCTAGCACCCTTTGACCCATTTGCCGCCACGGAGCTTCGTACTGACGCCAGTGGCCATGGCATGGCGCAGTGCTGGTGCAGCGGCAACAAGGAATGCACCGCGTCGTCACGTATGCAAGCCGACTGTTGTCGCGCTCAGAACAAAATTCACAGAACGCGAGTGCTTAGCTCTCGTCTGGGCAATTGCGAAATTCCGACCGTACCTCTATGGCCGACCATTATCAGTTATTACGGACCACCATGCACTTTGCTGACTCTCCTCACTCAAGGACCCTACGGGCCTTGGTCGCTGGGCGTTGCGCTTACAAGAGTACACATTTTCCGTATCCTATAAATCTGGACAACTTCACAAGGATGCCGACTGCTTGTCCCGTTATCCAGTCGATCCCCCTGACATGATGGAAGATGGACAAGAGGTCCTCGCTCTTTGAATTACCGACTTTCCCGACATAGCTGCTGAACAACGCCGCGACCCCTCTTTGCATGCTATTATCAATGGTCTGCACTCGCCCCACCCTGACCACTCCTTAAAACTGTTCGTTCTTCACAACGACATCTTGCACCACTACAACGCCCACCCAGATGGTGCTGAGCTTTTACTCGTTGTTCCTGCGCATCTTCGCTCAGACATTTTGGCCCAGCTCCATCATGCCCCCTCCGCTAGACACCTAGGGGTGTCACGCACGTATGACCGCGTTCGCCGCCGATTCTTCTGGCCTGGCCTCTACCGTTCTGTGTGACAGTACGTTGCGGCATGCGACCTCTGCCAGCGCCGCAAGACACCTGCTCTGGAACCTGCTGGTAGCCTCCAGCCCAGTTAAGTACCAGATGAGCCATTTTTCCGAGTCGGCCTTGATCCTCTAGGACCTTTTTTCATGTCGGCCACCGGTAATAAGTGGATTGCTATTGCTACCGACTACGCAACGCGGTATGCCGTTACACGCGCCCTCCCCACCAGCTGCGCTGCTAATGTAGTGGATTTCCTCCTTCATGACATCACTCTGCGTCATGGTGCTCCTCGTCAGTTGATCACCGACCGCGGCCGCTGTTTTCTATCTAAAGTAGTCGACGAGCTCCTGCGATCCTGCTCTACCCACCGCAAGTTCACTACAGCGTACCACCCACAAACCAACGGCCTCACGGAACGCCTCAACCGTACCCTGACGAATATGTTCGCGATGTACGTCTCCAAGGATCACAAAGATTGGGACATCCACTTACCGTTCATTACCTGCGCATACAACAGTTCACGTCACGATACAGCTGGATTTTCACCTTTTTACTTACTGTTTGGTTATGACCCGCCTTTGCCCATGGACACCATGCTCCAATCTGACGCCCCCTCATCGACTGCTTATTCTCGTGATGCCCTTGCCCGCCAAGCCGCCCGAGATTGGTTATGTGCCTCGCAGCTTAACGAGTGCCTACGATTGCCGGCACCGCGACGTACACTGCTCTCTGGGATCGCCCTTCTTGCTGTGGTTACCATCGCGTCGTGTTGGTCTCTGTGAAAAACTGGTGTCCCGTTACGTTCGCCCCTACCGCGCCACACGCAAGGTCACCAGCGTGACCTATGAAATAGCTCCACTCCATACCACGTCAGTACCAGCTTCAGTTCCGACCGATACAGTGCACGTCTCACGGCTTAAAGCATACTACTCACGCCCCAAGAATTCATCGCACCGGGACGGTGCATCTGCCGCCGGCGGGTAATGTCATGGGCTAGGTAGATGCCTGCTGATTACGACGACGAAGTGCTGTGGGAACGTTCTCGGACTGCAGCAGCGTTGTACGCATTTGCTCGCCAGTATATTCATTGTGTATACTTTATTCCCCGTAACAATATGTAGAAGTTTTAAGGTTCTACACAACTTTCAAAACGGTGAAATAAAATCATCGCTAATGTGACCCATCAAAACAAAAGTTTGGCAATTTTATTTCAGAATAGCTTAGCACAGCCGTATGTTATCGCATATCGATGCTGTAGAGAGGGACAGTCTTGCTGACACTATGCAGTACGTGAACGCACACTAGCTATGAAAGGTCGCATCAATGAAAAAATCGGTAGAAGTACCTTCTGGCGATGCCTGATCTCAAAGCTGTGAATGGACCTGGTTAATGCGCTAAGGAAGTGGTTGGCTATCAGTGGCACGACCTCAAAACCACCACACTCGTCTCCTTGTCACTTCTGGTCTGAAGGACAATGTGGCAGTTTCGACCTCAAATGATGTTAGATAACACAGGAAGATTGCTTCCAGTTGGCATTCTCACCCGTTTTTACACTCTGCCAGGTAACGTCTTCAATTATTTGTTCTAAAGAAACGGCGCGGAAGGGTGGTTGAGAGTGGCTCATACATTTATATAATAAAAAGGGGGGTCACTGCAACAAATCATCGACCTCATTCTCTGCTGAATATAAATCCCTGCACTCGGCTGTGAATGGAGGAAGTTTCTTTGTGGAATTTTCAGGTAAGGGAAGGACCTTCAGCAAAGAAAATCGGAAACTGGTGTTCTGCAAACTTGCTACGCTGAAGTTTTCAAGCTAAAACTTCCCCAGCAGGATAGTGAATAAAATCCGTGTCACTTCCTTTGCTGCAAATGTTTTGTGCATGGTATGAGCGCACTACATCCCAATGAACTGTCAAATGTTACAGGCTTTACAGAGCGAAATGAAATTAAGTTTTCTGGTTGTCAAAAAAATCAGGTAACACCCGTTTTTTTCAGAATTTTTTTGAGGATACGAATGTTTAGCAGTTGAAACGTGTTATACACAGAGACAATGAGCTAACAGAAGGATTCCATGCAAAAGTCAGTGAAGTTTCACGCTGTACTTCACAGGAACAGCCGCGACAACAGTTCTCGGCTGCCCATACGACTGCGAAGAGACTTTCTCAAAGATGAAATTCATCAAATGAGACTTGCGTTTGCGGTGGCCTATTCGATGGACTTCTAGCTCTGTCAGGGAGCAACTTGTGATGCACATATTTGTGAGTTTGCTGAAAATCTTGAGCACCAAAATTCAAACTGGAATAGTTTGCTTGCAACCTGTTCCAAAAAATTGCAACTTTGTGGCATGTGCGCAAAAAGTGATTTTGATTTATTTATGCTCCACTTTCGCATAGTACTGTCGATTGCCGCATATATATTTTTTTTACCTGCAAGGCGCCCTTTGCCCCCTCAGCTTCTCCATGCGGCCCTTGCTGTGTCGGCTTAGTGCCCTTCTACATCACAACGTTGCCGCCCCTGTTGTAAGTGCACACAAGTCAATAAAATATCGCAAGCGTTGTGGACAAACACTAGTCATATATTTATAATATATTATATAGAAGGCAGCATTACAATAAGCTGCAGAGTGCTTTATATATTTCGGAATATAAAACTGCAATTTATCGCGTTCATGTACTCCTTCTCTTTCTTTATATTTATTCTTAGAGGCTTTTTATTGGTGGAAAAGTTATTTCATTTTGCTTGTTCCTATTCGTGTTGTATATAGTTCACCCTTTAGTATTTACGGCCCATTCTGAAATAGCTCATCAGGGCAGCACCGCATACAAATAATAAAAAAAAGTACAGTACAAGTTCTGGTGGATTCTTGGGCAGTAGCAAGAGAGCATTTAAAAGTGAGGAATTCACTGTAACATCGTGAAATGTCACCAATATATGACTCACTGTTCCAGGTTCACCTGCTCGACTCCACGGTGCTATGCATTCATGAGTTCATGTAGCTGCACTATTTGGGTAGCCTTGTCAGATGCGATCTTATTGGTTTATTACTATTTCTATCAACCTATTGCAGCTGTATCTCAACTTTTCTTCGTTCTCGAATGGTGGTGGCACAGATCAAGCATTTATTTGATTCGCTGGCTACAATCTGCACCTTCTTGTTTGTTTTAAATGCAAATGCAATTTTCAGTCGGGTTATGTCAGGCCCCCTCGCTGCGGTGGTCAAGTGGCTAAGGTACTCGGCTGCTGAACCACACGTCGCGGGTTCGAATCCCAACTGCGGCAGCTGCATTTCCGATGAAGGCAGAAATGTTGGAGGCCCATGTGCTCAAATTTGGGTGCACATTAAAGAACCCCCTGTGGTCGAAATTTCCGGCGCCCTCCACTACCGCATCTCTCATAATCATATGGTAGTTTTGGGACGTTCAACCCCACATATCTATAAATCAGGGTCATGTCAGGTTGGTGTTGTCCCCAGTGGTCGAGGTGCCACTCTAACTCTTCGCTCGATTCCTCTCACTCAGCAAACAGCTGCGGGCGCACACGCTTATTCTCGCTCCTAGAAACTAGAACATGGAGTGCGAGAGAGTCTAGGAGAGGGTAGGTGTAGTGCTTTGCCGCTCCTTCTTTCATACTTTGCTCTCTCTTTTCTCTGTGTCCCACTTTCTCCTCCACTCACGCCTCTCTCGACCATACGCCGGCTGGACGCTTCTCAAGAGCATGCGAAAACGTGTTCTGGAGACGACGTTGTGAAACGCTAAGCCCGAGCCGAACGCAGTTTGTTTTAACGCGGAATCGTTAAAGAGTTTGTGTCACAGAAATTATGCAGTTGGCAGTGGCACAGTTGGTTAAATGGAATGAAAGGTGAATGGAACAACCGAGCGAGCCAGCGCTCCTGGCTTGCCGCTGTCACCCCTTCTTTCTCCTTTATTTGCAACAAGCATTTCCTCCGGGGAGAGGTCCTCCCCATCTACTCCATCAACCTGGAACGTGACGCCTGCTCGAGGTGTGTAACGCCTACAATGTCGGAACGGCGCCAAGCTCTCGTAGGCGAGGTGCCACAGAAGTAGCAATAAAAGACGTTCTAGTTGTAAAGGGGGTTTATTGAAGGACTGAGCAAGCAGGTGGTAGCTCTAAAGGAACGCAGGCGGACCCAGATGACGGTGCTTGATCGCCGATGTCGTGCATTTTCTTGTGCTGATGATAGCTGACCTGATGGTATCAACGTCTTTCTTATTCACTACATAGTGAACAAATCTTGTCACAAAAGTCTCAAAACGTAGAGGAAATCTTCACACATGTTGTGCAAAAAAGTCACAAGCATATCGCACAATAAATGGGTTACGCCCAAAAACAAACACATCTACGTGCGTCGATGCCACCTCGCGTTCTTTCTCGCCGACAATTCTTCTTCTTTGTCTCTCTATCTTTGTTTTCGTTGTCTTGTCCATTTCAGTTATTGCATCTCACACCTGACGAATCGGGAAATATGTTTCAGAAGTGAAGCAGAACAGGAATGGAAGCGCAATGAGAGCAGCTGCCAGTTTTCGATGAATATAGTTTCATTTCTGCTATATGCGTCAAACCTCAAGCACAAGAATCGTGCTGTAAATAACTATTCCTCCCGCTCGTAGTCGGTATCAGTCATGCGCACTTCCCTTTCCCCATGCAGGCGTCTTGAAGTGAAAATCATTGTTCATCAGAGTGACGTGACAGGCAAGTGGTACACTTTCGCGCTTTGTGCTCACCCATCCGCGCCACTCAACATGTTTTTTTGACATGCTGAATGCTTGTTGAATGCAGCGAATATTCGCCCCAAAAACGCCATTTTCTCTGCTGTTGCGTCGTAAACAAACCGAGCTGCAGTTACAGTTACACCAATTCTGAACAGAACGGTGACGTTTTTCCTTGCCTCCTTATAGAAACTAGTTACTGGTACGGCGTTCCTTGAAACGCCATTCCGTACAACACTGGTGCCATGTTAGTGCTATGGGACGCGTCAGTTCGAATGTAGGGACACGCAACGTGCATTGCAACGCCCTGTTTAGTCAGTCGTGAGCGTAAGCTACAAACGCAGTGTTACAGCATGGCAGTGTTACAGCCCGTTCTTGGCAGGCATGCGTCTCATAGCTATTACTGAACTCTATTAGCATAGCTGCTTTAGGGGCGAAGTTCCTTAGAGCGGCACCAGTTCGTCCCTTATAATAGTACGTAACATGCCTTACTCTTCGACCTGGAAGGTGGTGTTGGTGGGAGATTTTTTCCTGTGCGTCCTTGAACAATTGAAAATTCGCAGCGTGCACGTAAACTAAAACCCGAATTCTCATGTCACTCATTACCCATTAATAGCCATTGGTATGTACATTGAGCACTATCTGACAAAAAAGGGTTGCTGCGTTGTACTCGCCGGGCGTAACCTTCTTAGTTTTAGAAATGTTTAGCGAGCGTTGGGCAACAGTGCCATGAATACAGTGAACTAGTATATACCAGGAACTCGAGGTGTTTAAAGGTGGGAAGTAGACACGAAGCGCAAGCCGTAAGAAAGAGTGCGTGTTCCACCTCTCGTTTAGTCTTTGGAATGTCCGCTGGATGGCGGTGCTCCTATATGCGGAATATATGATGAAAAGATGCTAGATGGTGGTACTTGGAGTGCAGATTAGATGGACGAACGGACACACAGACAGATGCATAGACAAACGCATGGATGGCTGCACGGACAATTCGATGCATGTTCGGACTCAGGGGCAGATGCGTGGGCGAATGCAGCGACGAACACACTGAAGGACGTGCGGACGCACGAACAAACGCATGCATGGATGGTCACGCAGACGAATGGAAGTAAAAACGAATGGACGGACGGATGCTTCGCCCCACTCTCCATCATTCACCCCGTTGATAAGCTGCCATTTTTTTATGCAGATGAATGCTATGGGCGAGCCAGACGCTTGGGACGTTCACCACCTGGCGCTTCCTTAAAACGTCCCTTAAAATCAAACTAGGCCTCTTGAAAATACGTCTAATGGTATAGAAACGTAGCACCAGTGTTTTTAGAAAGCTAATAATCAAGGTCAGGGTTTTGATGTATGACCACCCTCAATACGAACTGCACGATAAAAGGTTCGGACTGCGTGTTTGGACGGCCTCGGAAGTATGTGACCGTGGCGCAATTGATGGGTGGGCCTGCTGCACTGTCACGGATGGAGTAGCCGTGGGTGCAGCTCTAGCAGACGGAACTTTTTCCTTAGCCATAAGATCATGTACATATTTAAACCCAATTTACGTGATGGAAATACGTCACTAATTCTTGCTGGACCAATATTTACTACAGTAAAAACCGATTGGCAATAAGGCCAAGGAATTCGCAAGCTACACAGGTAGTTGGAGAGACACTGTTGTTACAGAACATTATCACGAAGGTCATCGGGCACTACCGCGACTGTAAAGCCGCTGCCTATGCTGGGAAGATTGTTAACAAAGAAGAAAAAAAAGGAACAAAGTAGAACACACATGGAAAGCAATAAATACAGACTCAGTTACCTGTTTTAGGGGCGAAGTTTTGCGCTGTAAAGTTTAGAGGGCAGCAATAGATGTGGTCCATTAGCTTGTCTGCGGGGACCACATGCTCCGCCGTGAAAGGGCGTTATATCTTGGTTGCTGTGTGTCTGCGGCGAACGATGAGAAAAAGATCGGCATGCTGTAAGACAAACATCGTAGATACGTGTACCTAAGCGAGATAGTATAGCTAACTTCTCTTGCGTCGAACCCAAATATAAGCAGTAAACATGTAGCTGGCTTTAATAAATAATGTTTAGTTGCTTAGGTCCAATTTTTCTTGGTGGATTGATGTGAAGACGGTAATACTAGACTGAACGCTTTACTGAGGTCAATCAGTAAAGCCATCGTTATCAGTTTATATCGTTCAATAGCATTTTTCCTGAATGTGTATTTAAGCCTCCATTTCCAAGAGGCCCATTCTCGGGCATGTGTTTCTTCTAAAGTGATTAAAAGTGGCCTCCTTTAGGAAGTTGAAAAAAATATAACGTTTTATGCAGTATACCTGCACGATGTATCATACTTAGTTTTGTACAGAATTAGGCTTGGAATCATGATCTTGCAAAGATCATTAAATGATGTGAGAGCCTTGAGTAATTTTCATCAATTAATAAAGAGTTTTTTGAGAATCACTACCAAAAGCAAACCACTGCATTTTACATATTCAACTAGAGACCGAATTCTTTTCAAGGTTGAGCACTTTGGTTATTTAAAAGTGCTAATTAAGAACAAACCCGGCAGGAACACACACATAGATAAATGTAGCCAATGCCTTAAAAAGATGATATTTTTGAGGCATACACTAGAAATCAAACATTTGTTCTATATTAGAGTAAACCGTGATAATTTGGAACACCTTCAAAAATCAATGTTGGAAATTTATAAGGAATACAGAAAGAGGCTTCGAGATCCATCGACAACTCATTTAGTAGCAGTTCTATTAGCAAATCGATAAAGACGGAAATTTGCCTCCTGTTGAATCATGTCTGTAGACTGAAGGTTTTTTTTATCAGTTGGTAAATAGTCATAACGAAACTAGCACATGACATACCTTGATTTCATCAACATGTTACACAACTATATTTTAACATTCACAAACAAACAAGTCTTTCATAAAAATAGTCAATTGTTTTAAATATTCTTCCTTTCTTTGTGCAATAAACGATTGCAGTAACCTATCTAACAAGGTTCAAATTCAAAACTTTTTTGGTATCGTTAACGAGCATTTGATTTGTACTGTTCCGTAAGCTCTTCTGACTGTATTGTCATCGTTTTTTTGTTCTTTTTACCCAAATGAATCTTTTTTTTTGTTTTTATACCCCTCTGTCATGGTCTAACTTAGATCACAGTTTTTAAAAATGAATTATTCAGCAGAATATGTACAAGTCTAGTAAGCAAAACCATGAAGACAAAAACCCTGTGACACTGTTGCTACTTGCCTGGCGTAAAAATGTCAAACCAATAAAGGGTGTTGATTATGCACTCTCATCCATTGTGTTAAAAAAAGAAGGCATCGCTAACATTTGCGACAATCGGGCAGTTGCATGTGTGGATGATGCCGTCAGACAAATGCAAAAGTTTTAACTTTTCACCGAACAACTTTGTTACATCATGTCAAAATGATACTGAACCAAAATGAGAAAAACTGATGAAACTTGGAAATTATACTGGAGAGATGCAAAGGTTCTGATTAACAGAGTTCATTTTATGTATTTTTGAACAGTTGGCTGTACTTTTGGTGGATTGTCAGTTCGCGGTGACTGCACGCGAGCGGTAGTCGTGACGTCGCAATCGCTAAGGTGCATGCCAGGTGCACGAGTTCCTGTTCACTTTTTTTTCGTCACCCATTCTTTCATTGAACTCGCCACATTCCACAAAATTCCTGATGCTTTGCCTCACCGGGAGCACTGTTTGCGACTGGAACTGATAGCACCAGTTCTGGGAACCGTAAAGGGAGACGAGAGAGTCGAGAGACGCGGCGTCAGGTGGTATTGCATGCTGGCTGGCCTATTTCGTGTGGGTGTGACGTCGCCGAACGTCACCTCTTGTAGTTCACGACGCAGCCGCTAGACATGGCAGTTCGTCAAAAATGCATTAAATTTATGTTTTCCTACTATTTCTGAGCTAGAATGAACACACAAATCGCAGAAACACTTTCACAGCCGACACTGCATTGGTAAAGAGTACGTTACAAAATACAACATGCGACAGGATAGGTTCTCCGCTTAACATGCTTCGTTACACTCAATTTCATGTTGGGCTGTGTATAGGCTGATGTACACCGGGAGCCGTGTCTCAAGCTTGAGACGAAAAACTACTTCATTTTCCTCTTGTTTGTACGGTAAGCGTGAATGCCATCATCTTGAAACCTAGATGACCGCACGTCACCTGGTAGGTGGTTTTTGCGAGGCAAGCTTTCCGGTGGGTTTTCCCTTTTTTTTTGTCTCAAGCGCGCCGGGGGGGGGGGGCAGCTTTGATGGATCTCTAGTCAACCATGTGACAACAGAGTCTCCTTTCTTTCCATTGTGCGAGTCTTCCGCGTCCCCCTTTGCAGAACCGACCGGTCAAAATGGCCGAACGGGAGCTACGTTTTGTAACACAAGCATACCCTGCCCCACACAACATGTTACTCCTCACACATTCTAATACCTATCTCTTTATGATCAGACGACGAGTCATTTTTCTTTCATTGATGAGAACACGAGTAGTTGCTTTCAATCATCTAGAAAATTGGTGACCGGGTGAATTGTCCAATATAACTTCAACTGTCATGTAACACACAAGTACCTTGTTACAATATAAAAATTTCTCAAAGCGAATTCTATGAGTAACCATTTTTAAATTTTTAGGAAGCCACTGTTGTGAATAAAACAAACTCATGATGACATTTTCTCAATGTCGACGAGGTCTAAAAAACATATTTGCGTTATTACGTATGATATGTAGAAGTTTGAAGGTTCTAAATAACTTTCAAAACGGTGAAATAAAATCAACGATAATAGGACCCATCAAAAACAGAAGCTTGGCAATGTTATTCCGGAATAGTTAACACCGCCGTATGTTATCGCATATCGATGCTGTAGAGAGTGACAATCTTGCTGACACTATGCAGTACGTGAACGCACACTAGCTACCAAAGGTCACATCAATGAAAATTCAGTAGAAGTACCTACTGGCGATGCCTGATCTCATAGCATTGAGTAAAGCTGGTTAATGAGCGAAGGAAGGCGTTGGCAATCAGTGGCCCCGATACGACGTCGAAACCACCACTCTTGTCTTCTTGTCATTTCCGGTCTCAAGGACTAGATGGCAGTTTCGACCTCAAATGAAGTTAGATAACACAGGCAGATTGTTTCTAGTTGGCATTCTCACCCGTTTTTACACTCTGCCAGGTAACATGTTCAAATATTTGTTCAAAAAAAAACAGAGCAGGAGGGCGGGGCGAGTCTGGCTCATATATTTATATAATAAAAAGGAGGTCACTGCGAAAAATCATCGACCTTATCATCTGCTGAATTTAAATCCCTGCGTTTGCCTGTGAATGGAGGAAGTTTCGTTGTGGAATTTCTAGGTAAGGAAAGGACCTTCAGCAAAGGAAATCTGAAACTGGCGTTCTGCATACTTGCTACGCTAAAGTTTATGAACTGAAACTTCCCTGGCAGGATAGTAAGCGTAATTGGTGTCACTTCCTTTGCTGCAAATGTTTTGCACATTGTATGAGCGCACCACTTCCCAATGAACTGTTGATTGTTACGGGCTTTACAGAGCGAAATGAAATTAAGTTTTCTGGTTCTCAAAAGAAATCAGGTACCACCAGTTTTTTTCAGAATTTTTTGAGCATATGAATGTTTAGCAGTTGAAACTGGTTATACACAGAGACAATGAGCTAACAGAAGGATTCGATGAAAAAGTCAGTGAAGTTTCACGCTGTACTTCATAGGAACAGCCGCGACAACAGTTCTCGGCTGCCCATACGACTGCGAAGAGACTTTTTCGAAAATGAAATTCATCAAATGAGACTTGCGCTTGCGGTGGACTATCCGATAGACTATTCCCTCTGTCAGGGAGCAACTTGTGATGCAGATATTTGAAGTTTGCTAGAAATCTTGAGCACCAAAAATCCAACTGGAATAGTTTGCTTGCAGCCTGTTCCTAAATATTGCAACTTTGCGGCATGCGCGCGGAAACTGATTCTGATTTATTATGCTCAATTTCGCATAGTACTGTCAATTGCCACATATTTTTTTTCACCTCCAAGGCGCCCTTTGCCCCCTCAGGTTCTCCATGCGGCCCCTGCTGTGTCGCCTTCATTCCCTTCTACATCACAACGTTGCCAACCCCTGTTGTAAGTGCACACAAGTGAATAAAATATCCAATGCGTTGTGGACAAACACTAGCCATATATTTCTGATATGTTATGTAGAGGGCAGCATTACAATAAGCTGCGGAATACTCAATATATTTTGCAATATTAAACTACAATTTACCACCTTCATCGTCTCCTTCTCTTCCTTTGAGTTTAATCTGACAGGCTTTTTATTAGTGCAAATGTTAACTCATTTTGCTTGATTCTATTCATGTTGTATATAGTTCATCCTTTAATATTTACGGACCATTCAGAAATAGCTCCTCAGGGCAGCACCGCGTACATATAATAAATAAGTGTACAGTACAAGCTCTGGTGGATTCTTGGGCAGTAGCAAGATAGCATTAAAAAGTGAGGAATTCACTGTAACACCGAGAAACGTCACCAATATATGGCTCATGTACGGCTTCGCCCAAGCAGGTCCCTAATGAATCAGATATCTAGAGGCTACTTTACTTAAATCTACAGCACCTACCTTTCTACACTTCATCAAGTGTATGAGGTAGCAACTGGTCTTTACCTTATGCTGGCTGTCATACGGACATGTCAGCATAAGTTCCTCTTGTGCTTGGTTGAATGTCTGAAAAGAAGCACACAAATAGACAGCGTAAGCGTATTTATGGGTGTGGCGAATGTCTTAGGTAGGAGCAGTAGAAGGTAAAACATTTTTGACCAATGTGTTCTGGCACACCTATCCCAGGTTCACCCGCTGGACTCCACGGCTCTATGCATTCACAAGTTCATGTAGTTGCATGATTTCGGTAGCCCAATCAGATGCGATCTTATTGGTTTGTTCTTATTTCTATCAACATACTGCAGCTGTATCTCAACTTTTCTTCGTTCTCAATAGGTGGTGGCAGAGATCAAGCATTTCTTTAATTCGCTGGCTACAATCTGCACCTCCTTGTTTGTTTTAAATGCAAATGCATTTCTCAGTCGGGTTATGTCAGGCCCCCTCGCCACGGTGGTCAAGTGCCTAAGGTACTCTGCTGCTGAACCACAAGTCGTGGGTTCGAATCCCGGCTGCGGCAGCTGCATTTCCGATGGAGGCGGAAATGTTGGAGGCCCGTGTGCTCAGATTTGGGCGCACGTTTAAGAACCACAGGTGGTCGACATTTCCGGAGCCCTCCACTACCGCATCTCATATTCATATGGTAGTTTTGGGACGTTAAACCCCACATATCTATAAATCAGGGTCATGTCAGGTTTTGGTGTTGTACGCAGCGGTCGAGGTGCCACTCACACTCTTCGCTCACTTCCTCTCACTTAGCAACAACTGTATGCGCGCACGCTTATTCTCGCCCCTAGAAACTAGAACATGGGGTGCGAGAGAGTCTAGGAGAGGGTGGGTGCAGTGCTTCGCCGCTCCTTCTCTCACACTTTGCTCTCTCTTTTCTCTGTGCCCCACTTTCCCCTCCGCTCACGCCTCTCTCGACCGTACGCCGGCTGGACGCCTCTCAAGAGCATGCGAAAATGTGTGCTGGAGATGCCGTTGTGAAACGCTAACCCCGAGCCGAACGCAGTTTGTTTTAACGCGACAGCGATAAAGAGTTTGTGTCACAGAAATTTCGCAGTTGGCGGCGGCACAGTTGGTTGAATGGAAAGGAAGGTGAATGGAACAACCGAACGAGCCAGCGCTCCTGGCTGGTCGCCGTCACCCCTTCTTCCTCTTTTATTTGCAACAAGCATTTACTCCAGAGAGAGGTCCTCCCCATCTTCTCCATCAACCTGGCAAGTGACGGCTGCTCGAGGTGTGTAACGTCTACGGTGTCGGAAAGGCGCCAAGCTCTCGTAGGCGAGGAGCCACAGAAGTCGCAATAAAAGACGTTCTAATGAACAGATCTTGTCACAAAAGTCTCAAAACGTAGATGAAATTCTTTACACCTCTTGAGCAAAAAAGTCACAAGAATATCGTAAAATAAATGTGTTACGTCTAAAAACTCACGGAGCCGAACAACCACATGCACGTGCGTCGATGCCACCTCGCGTTCATTCTCTCCGAATGAATATTCTTCTTCTGTGTCTCTCTATCTTTGTACTCGTAGTCTTGTCCATTTCAGTTATTGCATCTCACACCTGACGAATGGGCGCATATGTTCCAGAAGCGAAGCAGAACAGGAATGAAAGAGTACAGAGAGCAGCTGCCAGTTTTCGATGACAAAAGTTTCATTTCTTCTATATGCGTCAAACCTCAAGCACAACAGCCGTGCTGTAAATAACTATTCCTCCAGCTCGTAGTCTGTATCAGTTATGCGCACTTCCCTTTGCCCCTCGCAGACGTGTTGAAGTGAAAATCTTTGTTCATCAGAGTGACATTGCCAGGCGAGTGGTACACTTTCGCGCCTTTGTGGTCACCCATCCGCCCCTCTCAACTTGTGTTTATGGCATGCTGAATTCCTGTTGAATGCCGCGAATATTCGCCCCAAGAATGCCATTTTCCTTGCCGTTGCGTCACGAACGAATTGAGTTGTTACAGTTACACCAATTCTGAACGGAACGGTGACGTTTTTTCATTTCCTCCATATAGAAACTAGCTACTGGTATGGCGTTCCTTGGAACGCCATTCCGTACAACACTGCTGCCATGTTAGGGTCATGGAACGCGTCAGTTCGAGTGTAGAGACACGCAACGCGCATTGCAATGCCCTGTTTAGTCAGCCGTGAGCGTAAGCTACAAACGCAGTGTTACAGCATGGCAGTGTTACAGTCCGTTCTTGGCAGGCACGCGTCTCATAGCTAGTACTGAACATTATTAGCATAGCTGTTTTAGGGGCGAAGTTCCTTAGAGAGGCACCAGTTTGTCCCTCGTCGTAGTGTGTAACATGTGTTACGCTTTGACCTGGAAGGTGCTGCTGGTAGGAGATTTTTCCTGTGCGTCGTTGAACAATTAAAAGTTCGCAGCGTGCACGTGAACTAAAAGCCAAATTCTCATGTCACTCATTACACATTAACAGCCATTGGTATGTACATTGAGCACTATCTGACAAAAAAGGGTTGCTGCGTTGTACTCGCTGGGGGTAACCTTCTTGGTTTTAGAAAGGTTTAGCGAGCGTTGGGCAACAGTGCCATAAATACAGTGAACTAGTATATACCAGGAACTCGAGGTGGTTAAAGGTGAGAAGTAGACACGAAACGCAAGCCGTAAGAAAGTGTGCGTGTGCCACCTCTCGTTTAGTCCTTGGAATGTCCGCTGGATGGCGGTGCTTCTATATGCGGAATATATGATGAAATGATGCCAGATGGTGGTACCTGGAGTGCCCACTATATGGAACGAACGGACACACAGACAGATGCATAGACGAACATGGATGGCTGCACGGACGATTCGATACATGGTCGGACGCAGGGGCAGATGCGTGGGCGAACCCAGCGATGAACACACTGAAGGACGTGCGGACGCACTAAAGAACGCACGCATGGATGGTCACGCAGGCAGATGGAAGTAAAAACAAATGGACGGACGGACGCTTCACCCTACTCTCCATCATTCGTCCCGTAGATAAGCTGCCATTTTTTTATGCAGATGAATGCTATGGGCGAGCTACACGCTTGGGGCTCACTTCACCACCTGGCGCTTCCTTAAAACGTCCCTTAAAATCACACTAGGCCTGCTGAAAATGCGTCCAATGATAAATAAACGTTGCACCGACATTTTCAGAAAGCTAATAATCAAGGTCACGGTTTTGATGTATGACCACCCTATATACAAACTGCACCATAAAGGGTCCGTACTGCGTGTTTGGACGGCCTCGGAAGTATGTGACCGTGGCGCAATTGATGGGTGGGCCTGCTGCACTGTCACGGATAGAGTAGTCGTGGGTTCAGCTCTAGCAGACGGAACTTTTTCCTTAGCCATAAGATCACGTACATATTTAAACCCAATGTACGTGATGGAAATACATCACTAATTCTCCCTGGACCAATATTTACTCCTGTAAAAACCGATTGGCAATAAGGCCAAAGAATTTGCAAGCTACGCAGGTAGTTAGAGAGACACTGTTGTTGCAGAACATTATCACGAAGGTCATCGGGCACTACCACGACTGTAAAGCCGCTGCCTATGCTGAGTAGATTGTTAACAAAGGAAAAAAAGAACAAAGTAGAACACACATTGAAAGCAATAAATACAGACTCAGTTACCTGATTTAGGGGCGAAGTTTTGCGCTGTAAAGTTTAGAGGGCAGCAATAGATGTGGTCCATTAGCTTGTCTGCGGGGACCACATGGTCCACCGTGAAAGGGCATTCTGAAAAATCTTGGTTGCTGTGTGTCTGCGGCGAACGATAAAAAAAGATCGGCATGCTGTAAGACAAACATACTAGAGACGTGCACCTAAGAGAGATAGTATAGCTAACTTCTCTTGCATCGAACCCAAATATAAGCAGTTAACATATAGATGGCTTTAATAAATAATGTTTAGTTGCTTAGGTCAAATTTTTATTGGTGGATTGATGTCAAAACGGTAATACTAGAATGAACGCTTTACTGAAGTCGATCAGTAGAACCATCGTTATCAGTGAGTATTGTTCAATAGGATTTTTCCCGAAAGTGTATTTAAGCCTCCTTTTTTCAAGGGGCCCGTTCTAGGGCCTGTGCTTCTTCTATAATGTTCAAAAGCAGCGTTGTTAAAGAAGTTTTAAAAAATATTACGTTGTATGCTGTATACCTGCACGATGTATCAAACTCAGTTTTGTACAGGATGAGGCTTGGAATCAAGATCTTGCGAAGATCATTTAACGGTGTGAATGAGTAATGTTCATCAATTAATAAAAACCTTTTATGAGAATAACTAACAAAAACAAACCACTGCATTTTACATATTCACCTAGAGACCAAACTCTTTTCAAAGTTGAGCACTTTGGTTATTTAGAACTGCTAATTATAAGAAAAAACTCTGCTGTAACACACACACACACACAGATAAATGTAGCCAATGCCTTAAAAAGATGTTTTTTTAGGCATACACTACAAGTCCAATACTTGTCCTATGTTAGAGTAAACCGTGATAATTTGTAACCCCTACAGAAAATCAAACTTCGAAAAATTATAAAGAATACGAAAAGAGGCTTTGATATGCTTTGACAACTCATTTAGTAGGAGCTCTACTAGCAAATCGATAAAAACGGCAATTCCTCCTGTTAAATCATGCCTGTAGACTGAAATTTTTTTATCAGTTGGTAAATAGTCATTAAGAAACTAATTCATGACATACCTTGATTTCAACAACTTACCAAATATATTTCGACATTCACAAACAAATAAGCCTTTAATGAATTTAGTCTATTCTTTTAAATATTCTTTTCTTCGTGCAACAAGCGATTGCAGTAATCTATCTAACGACCCTATTGAAGATCCTGGATTGGTGGATGCTGTAATTATTGGCGGATATGGTGGAAAGACTAGAGGATATAGTGGAAATCTTAGTGGATATGGTGGAAACTGTAGGGGGCATAATGGCTGATGATGGCAAAAGTGGAAAAAATGATGGCAGGTGGTGGTGGTGGTGGCGAGTCAATGGTGGTGACGGTGGAAAATGCCGGCTGATGACGGCTAGAGTGAAAAAAATGGTGGCAGATGGTGGCGGTGGTGGCAAGCCAATGGTGGTGACGAAAAAAGTCGGCTGATGGTAGAGAGGCAAAATTTGTTTGGTGGAAGGCTTGCTCAGCAAGGTGGATGACGGTGGTGTGATGGAAGCTTGGTGGATCATGGTGGCTTGATGAAAAAGCACATGACAGAATGTGAAATTGCTTATTTGTAGTGTTTCATTCTTGTATGCCCAGAAATATATGTTTACGGTCAAAAGAAACCAATGCTGCTCATTACTCTTTTTAGCATGTCTATTTTTTAAATCCTGTGGTGTCAACAACGCTTCAATTCTTGTAGAGCGTAGAATATGCGACCGTCAATATGCTTACATTTCGTGCACATACTTACATCAGTTTGACATCCGCGATGTGCTTCTTTATTGTGATGTTTAGAAGACTGGAGGTGTCACTGTGAACAGTGACAATGAATGTTATACATCGGCCCACAGCTGTCGAGAAATAATTGAGCTCCAGCTCGCAATTGCCCCTTTGAATGTTAGAGCAACCACAGCGGTCACTTGATGTCGCCAGGCTAGAAACGCAACTCTGGAAATTCTTGCATACTCTATTGCTTGAGCCATACTTTTAAGTTAACTAAGTGCGTGCGAATATGCATAAACTTTCATTTTCGACATGCGTCGAGACGAGCCCAAGCGAATTTGACTTTCACCCTTCTGTTCTACCCCCATGATTTCTACCAAATGTTAATCCTTCCGACCGAGCCCGTACAAGTGTTATCAGTGCTTCTGGGTTTTAGAATGCACTTTTTGACGAGTAAAAATGACAATAACACAACTGTGACAACATTTCACCTAAATTAATCCTTTTTTATTGTGTATGCTGTCTGCGCAAGAAGCGACAAACATTGATGCGACGCGCTTGCAGCCCTTCCACCAAACGTACGGCTTCCCTCACCGACAGCCACCGGTCGCACTCGCCGGATCTTCACTAGCTCTTATGCGAAAACACAGACTCGTAAACTCGTATGCTTACTGAACCAATAAGATAGCATAATGTTTTTGGCGCACTGCATTCGTTTTGTCCAAGCCATTATATAGTTGTTCCTAACGACAGAGAAACAGCGGTGTACTGGCACGACTGTGCTGCGCGTTGCTCAAAAAACATCACAATAAAATGTGTGGGTGTATCTATCAAATGAGCATAGAAGCGCCATAAAGCCTGAAGAGATAACACGCTTTGGAAGGAGCGAGAAAGTGATAACAAACTTCGCAGTAACCGCCGATAAACTCTACCTGCTGCTAAGTCCACTGAGTTGTTATTTTCTAGTGGTTGTAAATTGTAACAAAAACATAGCGCTGTAGCCATTATTGCAGTGGTAATCGTTACAGACAGTGGTTGTTCAAGTTTATCAAATGTGCAAATTTTAGTAGCAGGTGTAGATGCCATCCATATCGAAAACTGAAGTTGAAAAGCGAGTTTGTGAGTTGATTGATTGATATGTGGGGTTTAACGTCCCAAAACCACTATATGATTATGAGAGACGCTTTATGAGTTGACTACTACTTTAACACCACAGCTGCAATCTGTAGGCATGGCGCAGTAGTTAGTGCGCTCAGGTGGAAATCCAAAGGCGGCAGGTTCGATTTCGCCCTGTCAAACCTTTTTTATGGTTGCTTTCTACATCATTTCTTATACAACTATTTTTATTATTATTTAGTGGCATCTTGTCACGGTGGTTATGACACTGCTTCGCGCTCCAGCACTGCCGGCTGGAGCGTGCCATCTACCACTTGCTCCACCATACGCTACCATACACCATGTGCCACCAACATTTCCACCATCGTAATCCATCATTCCTATGGTGGACGTTTTTTCAATCGGGGAGGTTCTAATTCAAAATTTTTGGTATCGGTAAAGAGCATTTGATTTGTACTGTTCTGTAAGCTGTTCTGACTGCGTTCTCATTGTTTGTTGTTCTTTTTACCCAAATGTATCTTTCTTGTGTTTTTATACCCCTCTGACTTGGTCTAACTGAGATCACAGTTTTAAAAATGAATTATTCAGCAGAGTATATACAATTCTAGTAAGCGAAAACATTGAAGACAAAAAGCCTTTGACACTGTTGCTACTTGCCTGGTGTAAAAATGTCAAATCGATAAAGGGTGTTGATTATGCACTCTCACCCATTATGTAAAAAAAAGAAGAAATCGCTAACATCTGCGACAATCGGGCAGTTGCACGTGTGGATTATGCAGTCAGACGGATGTAAAACTTTTAACTTTTCACCGAACAACTTTGTAACATCATGTTCAAGGGATACTGAACTAAAATTGGAAAAACTGATGAAGCTTGGAAATTATACTCAGGAGATGCAACGGTTCTGATTAACAGAGTTCATTTAAAGTATTTTCGAAAATTTAGCTATACTTTTGATGGATTGTCAGTTCGCGGTGGCTGCATACGAGCGGTAGCCGTGACGTCACAATCGCTTAGGCGCATGCGAGCTGCACGAGTTCCTGTTCACTTTCTTTTCGTCACCCATTCTTTCATTGAACTCGCCACATTCCACAAAAGTCCTGATGCTTTGCCTCACCGGAAGCATTGTTCGCAACCGGGGCTGATAACACCAGTTCTGGGAACTGTAAAGGGAGACGAAAGAGACGAGAAACACGGCGGGAGCTGGTATTGCTGGCTTGCCTATTTCAGGCGGGTGTGACGTCGCCGAACGTCATCTCCTGTAGTTCACGACGCGGCCGCTATACATGGCAGTTTGTCAAAAACGCAATAAATATTTCATTTCCCACTAATTTCAGAATAGAATGAAGGTTGTGTCTATTGGCATGGGTTCGTGACGTGGCCGAAGACAGGAGAATATGTTGGGTTTAACTGTTTATTTGAGCGAACCTGTTCCCGGTAAACGGAGAGTCCGATTACAGTAGCAGTCTTGCACAGATAGCAGTCAACGGAGCGTTGGCTGTCGATCAACTACTGACAAGCGGTGAAGTGCGCCGGCATATATACTCTTGCCATCGAATGTTCTAGTGTTCTTGCTGGCGGTGACGTAGGTTCCTGAATAATCTATACAGTTCACAGAGTGGGCGTGATCTTATTTGAAATAATCTACTACAGTCCTGAAGCTTCTCAAAAACTGCAGGTGGGGTTTGCGTAGAGAATCGTGTAATGTGCTGGGGCGATAAAAAAACTTGAGAAATAGAACATGGCATTGCCCCACTCTGGAAAAGGCATCGTTGATTGATTGATTTGCGGGATTTAACGTCCCAAAACCACCATATGATTATGAGAGACGCTGTAGTGGAGGGCTCCGGAAATTTCGACCACCTGGGGTTCTTTAACGTGCACCTAAATCTGAGTACACGGGCCTACAACATTTCCGCTTCCATCGGAAATGCAGCCGCCACAGCCGGGATTCGAACCCGTGACCTGCGGGTCAGCAGCCGAGTACCTTAGTCACTAGACCACCGCGGCGGGGCGGAAAAGGCATCGTCCCGATGCTTTAACTAAAGATGAAAGTATAACAATAGTGCAAGAAAGTACAATAAATAAATTAGAATGCTGCAATATTACAAAAAACACTGTTTCAGTTTGTTAACGTGCATGAAACGACTTGAGGCACGCGACATGGACCACTTCTGGTCGCGATCGGCGTCGTTGAGAGTTCGTGATGCCGTCGGGTACAACCTCGTAATCAAGTGGGCTGAGACGTCGAACCTCCCTGTACGGTTCGAAGTACCGTAGCAGAAGCTTTTCACTTAGTCCACGTCGACGTATTGGCGTCCACACCCAGACACGTTCACCGGGCTGGTATTCCACGAAGTGTCGTTGAAGATTGTAAAGGCAGCTGTCGGTCATCTGTTGATTTTTGATACAGAGACGCGCGAGTTGTCGGGCATCTTCGGCGCGATGAAGGTACTCACTCACATCAAGGTTTTCTTCGTCGGTGACGTGGAGTAACATGGCATTGAGCGTCTGTCCGGGCTCCTTCTGTAGACCAATTTCTATGGAGATATCTGCATCATCTCGTGCACCACCGTGTTGTATATGAAGGTCACGTACAGAGGAATGGCATCCCACGTCTTGTTTTCGACATCGACGTACATTGCCAGGATGTCAGCGATCGTCTTGTTTTGCCGCTCGGTGAGGCCGTTGGTCTGTGGGTGGTATGCTGTCGCCCGGCGATAGTTTGTCTGGCGGTATGCCAAGATCACTTGAGTTAGGTCAGCAGGAAATGCCATTCCTCTGTCGGTGATAAAAACACCTTGGGGCGCCATGACGTAGGATGATATCTTCTACGAAGAACTCAGCTACCTTGGATGCACTGCCTTTGGGCAGGGCTTTTGTCTCGGTGTAGCGGGTGTGGTAGTTGGTAGCGACTACGATCCACTTGTTTCCAAAAGCCGATGTCGGGAACGGCCCCAGTAGGTCCATACCAATTTGCTGGAATGTTCGGCGAGGTGGTTCAATTGGCTTCAGAAGTCCCGCTGGCCTTGTCGGCGGTGTCTCGCGTCACTGACAGTCCCAGCATGTCCTCACATAACGAGTGACATTGGTGGTAAGGCGTAGCCAGTAGTACCTTTCTTGTATCCTTGCGAGCGTGCGAGAAAAATTGCTGCTTTGTTCATGTGCCGCACGCCCTCGTCAAGCCGTGTAACCAACGCTTCCACCAGATGTCACGGGGTCGTGAAGTGGCTGAAGACAGGAGACTTTATGCTGGGGTTTAACTGTTTATTTGGGCGAACCTGTGCCCAGTAAGCGGAAAGTACGATTACAGTAGCAGTCTTGCACAAATAGTAGTGAACGGAGCGTCGGCCGCTGATCAACTACTGACAAGCCGCGAAGTGCGTCGGCATTTATAGTCTTGCCATCGAACGTTCTAGCGTTATTGCTGGCGATGACATAGGTGCCAGAATAATCTGTACAGTTCGCCGAGTGGGCGTGATCTTAGCGAAATGATCTACTGCAGTCCTGAAGCTTCTCGAAAACTGCAGGCATAATTTATGCTGAGATCTGATTAGTGTATTGGGGCAATAACAAAACTCCAGAAATGAAACGTGGCATTATTATATAGATTTAAAGACCCTATCTTTCAATTTGGTTCAAAATCTTGGCGGCAAAAGTTTTGTTCAGTATCGCAGTTAATTTCCACTTCCTCGGCTAGACTCAACTTCAGCTAAGAAGGGAAGGCGTTCGATGCTCAGAAAGGGCACCCCTCGATGAGTTGTGTGCCCGGTGGCAGCACAAAGAAAGAGCTGTTGTTGTATCAAGAGACGCTTTATTGCACCACTCAGGTGTCTGTCCGTGTCCAAGCCTGAACCTCCGCTTTCGTTTAACATCCAACCAACCTCTTTTCAACCCTCGATCAAACAAAGGGTCTCCACACTAGCCAATAAGATTCGGGGGCACGCATCATCACAACAAATTGCAGAAACACTTTCACAACTGACACTACATTGGTAAAGAGCTCGTTACAAAATACAGGAAGCGACAGAATAGGTTCTCCACTCAACTTGCGTCGTCACACTCTATCCCATGTTAGGCTGTGTATCGGCTGACGTTCACTGGGAGCCGTCTCTCAAACTCAAGACGAAAACTACTTCCATGTCCTTGTGTTTTTACAGTAAGCGTGAATGCCATCATCTTGAAACCTAGATGGCCGTGCGTCACTTTGTTTTTGTGAGGCAAGCTTTCCGGTCGGCTTTTTCTTCTTGTTTCAAGAGCGGGGGAGGGCGGGAAAGCTGTCAACCATGCGAACGACAGAGTCGCTTTTCTTTCCCATGCGCGGTTCTTCCGCGTCCCCTTTCGCAGAACCGACCGGTCAGAATGGCCAGACAGGAGCTGCGCTTTGTAGCACCAGCATAACTTGCGCCACACAACACAACTTGCGCCACACAACTCGAGTGCACCACGATGCCGCTTTTAAAAGAAAAGTCATTGCGTGTGCAGAAACGGACGGAAGACTGTGGACAGCAAAGCAGAAGATTGCAAAGCAAAGCAGAAGACTGTGGACAGCAAAGCTTTACGCAAAGGCTTCAGTGGACCTCAGCAGGGTCGGTTTCCGCAAATTAAAGAGCTGCTCGGAGGGTATGTGCTTGAGCAGCGAGCGGCACAGCGGGCCGTGACGACAGAACTGCTCCAAGGGCAGGCTATGCAATTAGTCTTAGAAAAAGGTCTAATGTGGAACCAGTTTAAAGCGAGCAGGTGCTGGCTAACAAACTTTATGAAGAGGAAAGGCTTTTCCCTCCGAAGGGGAACATGCATATGCAAAAAGTTTTGCGGAGGAGTACGATGAAAAGCTTCACAGTTTTCAGAAGTTCATCCTAAACTTGCGGCGCAACAACGGCTACCTGCTTGGGCAAATCGGGAATGCCGATCAGACACCTCTTTACTTCGACATGCCTGGCACCACAACCGTCGAGAAGAAGGGGGCGAAGCACGTTCGCGTGCTGACATAGGTCCACGGTAAAACTACAGTGACGGCAATGCTCTGTTACACATCAGATGGGCACAAGCTTTGCCCGTACCTCATATTTAAATGGAAGACGCTCCCAAAAGGAGTCCTTTTTTCGAGTGGTGTGATCGTGCGGGCCAGCGAGAAAAATGGGTGCGTGTTGCAATCGATGTCTTAAGTTGTTTTTTTTTCGTGGTGCAAATCAGGTGCGCGTTACAATCGAGGGCACGGTAGAATCGAGTAAATACGGTATCTCTTTATGATTAGACGACGAGCCATTTTCCTTCCATTGATGAAAACATGAGTAGTTGCTATCAATCATCTAGCCATTGGTGGCTGGGCGAACGTTGCCAACATAACTTAAACTGCCATGTAACACACAAGCACGTTGTTACACAATAATAATTTCTGAACGCGAATCCTATAAGTAACCATTTTTAAATTTTCAGGAAGCCACTGTTGTGAATGAAACAAACACATGATGACATTTTCTCAATGTCAACGAGGTCTAAAAAAACATAATTGCATTATTACGTATGATATGTAGAAGTTTGAAGGTTTTAAATAACTTTCAAAACGGTGAAATAATATCAACAATAATATGGTTCATCAAAAACGGAAGCTCGGCAATTTTATTCCAGAATAGCTTAGCACAGCCGTATGCATGATGCTGTACAAAGTGACAACCTTGCTGACACTATGCAGTACGTGAACGCACCCTAGCTACCAAAGGTCGCATTAATGAAAAAAATCGGTAGGAGTACCTTCTGGCGATGCCTGATCTCATAGCTGTGAATGGAGCTGGTATTACGCTAAGGAAGGGTGTGAAATCAGTGGTCCCGATACAACGCCGAAACCTCCACTCTCGTCTCCTTGTCACTTCCTGTCTGAAGGACCACATGGCAGTTTCGACCTCAAATGAAGTTAGATAACACAGGGAGATTGCTTCGAGTTGGCATTGTCACCCGTTTTTACACTCAGCCAGGTAATGTCTTCAATTATTTGCTCTAAAAAAATGGGGCCGAACGGCGGGGCGAGGCTGGCTCATATATTTATATAAAAAAAAGTCACTGCAACAAATCTTCGACCCCATCCTCCACGAATATAAATCCCTGCACTCGCCTGTGAATGGAGGGAAGTTTTTTTGTGGAATTACCAGGTAAGGAAAGGACCTTCAGCAAAGGAAATCGGAAACTGCTATCCTGCATACTTGCTGCGCTAAAGTTTCTGAGCTGAAACTTCCCTAGCAGGATAGAGAGCGTAATCGGTGTCACTTCCTTTACTGCAAATGTTTTGCGCAAGGTAGGAGCGCACCACTTCTCTATGAACTGTCAAATGTTACAGGCTTTACAGAGCGAAATTAAATTAAGTTTTCTGGTTCTAAAAAAAATCAGGTACCACCCGCTTTTTTTCTGAACTTTTTCAGGATATGAACGTTTAGCCGTTGAAACTTGTTATTCTACACACAGGCAATGAGCTAACAGAAGCATTGGATGCAAAAGTTTGTGAAGTTTCACACTGTACTTCATAGGAACAGCCGCGACAACAGTTCTCGGCTGCCCATACAACTGCAAAGAGACTTTCTTGAGAATCAGATTCATCAAATGAAAGTTGCGTTTGCGGTGGACTAACCGATGAACGTCTCCCTCTGTCAGGAAGCAACTTGTGATGCAGATATTTGCAAGTTTGCTAGGAATCTTGAGCACCAAAAATCGAACTGGAAATTTGCTTGCAACCTGTGCCTATAAATCTCAACTTTGTGGCGTGCACGTGGAAAGTGATTCTGATTTATTTATGCTCCACTTTCGCATAGTACTGTCAATTGCCGCATTTCTTTCTTCACCTGCAAGACACCCTTCCCCCTCCACCCTCGGCCTCTCCATGCGGCCCTTGCTGTGTCGGCTTCATGCCCCTCTACATTACAACGTTGCCGACCCCTGTTCTAAGTGCACACAAGTGAATAAAATATCGCAAGCGTTGTGGACAAACACTAGTCATATATTTCTAATATATTATATAGAAGGCAGCATTACAATAGGCTGGAGAGTGCTTTATATATTTCGGAATATAAAACTGCAATTTATCGCCTTTATGTATTCCTCCTCTTTCTTTATATTTAATCTTCGAGGCTTTTTATTGGTGGAAACGTTATTTCATTTTGCTTGTTCCTATTCGTGTTGTATATAGTTCATCCTTTAGTATTTACGGCCCATTCTGCAATAGCTTATCAGGGCAGCACCGTGTACAAATAATAAATAACTGCACAGTACAAGTTCTGGTGTCTTTTTGGGCAGTAGCAAGGGAGCTTTAAAAAGTGAGGAATTCACCATAACACCGTGAAATGTCCCCAATATGTGGCTCCTGTTACGGCTTCGCACAAGCAGGTTGCTAAAGGATCATATATCTAGAGGCTACTTTACTTGAATCTACAGTACCCACCTTTCTACACTTCATCAAGTTTATGAGGTAGCGACTGGTCTTTGCCTTATGCTGGCTGTCGTACGGACATGTCTGCGTCAATGACTTTTGCGCTTGGTTCGTGGCGTATGTCTGAAAAGAAGCAACAAATAGACAGAATAAGTGTATTTCTGGGTGTGGCGAATGTCTTGGGTAGGAGGAGGAGAAGAAAAAACTTTTTCGACCAATTTGTTCTGGCACACACGTCCCAGGTTCACCCGTTCGACTCCACGGTGCTATGCATTCATGAGTTCGTGTAGCTGCATGAAGTGGGCAGCTTGGTCAGATGCGATCTTATTGGTTTATTCTTATTTTTATCAACATACTGCAGCCATATATAGGGCTTTAGTAGAAACAGAACTTTATATTATACTATAGAAAACGACAATTAAAATTCAAGCAAGGAATACAATTGCTAAAGCAGTTACACCCACAGCAATGCTTAAGCAAGCACAATGCTGATTACGCGTTAGTAAGACGTTAATCGACTGCAGCTGTCAAGTCTTCTAGTTGTAAGGAGCAGATTTTACCAGGAAGGAAATTCCACATATTGAAAAACAGGGCGAATGAGTGATTGAGATTAAGTCAGATTGAAATATTAGGGACATTACGTATGGTGCGGCGCAAATAACGTAATATTTGATCTCTTTAGGGTCAATGCCACAGCGAAAGATTACGCATCCCTGCATCACCACGCCCCTTTCCATCGAGAACTTTCTAGGGCTTGCTCGGCCGCCGATGTGAGGAGGTTCGTCGGCGAACCTACGCATCCGAGGGGAGAGGGACGCGTGCCCAGGGAGTGTTTGGATGCTTGTTTTCTTTTTTTATCGTTGAGCTCGAGGCATCTCTCCGGCGCTTCGTCGCGAGAATGCGGCTGTGGGCCCTTTTTGAGCGCTCGTTTTGTGACACCCGTACCACTTACCGCATGAGCACTATTTTTCAGAATAAATGTTACCGTGTTAGCATAGTGTACGCAAACATGACGGCGCATGCGGACGCCCACTCCAAAGTGATTTTGGCGTAGTTGTTGAAATATTCACTTCGATCATGGCAAATGACTGAAATGGCTTCGCTTGCCTTCGTTAGCTTCGATGACAAGCACCATACGTCTATATACTGACCGGAGGGAGCTGGGTTGCTTGCCGTGGCTCGTTCCAAGTATGCTGATATTAGCCGCTAGATCATCGGAGAAAAGATACACGCGCATCACGTTCTATTTTGTCCAGCCCCGTCTCAATCTTGCTGCTCTGATTACGTCTTCAGTGATTCCAAGTATGGCCACTGGAAGCACACCGCCACCCAAGGTGAAGGATTTCCATGGCCCGCGTGCTCGTCTACTCGCAATTACGTCCACTTTGATCTCCTTGCTTCGTAGGCACGAATGAGCTTTTAGCATGAGCTCTTTTGTAGGCACGGCAGGATTTGACCAATTCCTTCGATGAGTGCTACGCAACAATACCGATATCCTTGCAAGCCACCTTCACCTGCCTACTCTAAACCCTGTTGAAGAACGCCTGATGGCTCCATGTCTACCATTTATGTACGTTAGGCATTAGACTCAAGACAGTGGCCTCTGTGGGATAAAAGGCCAGCTGGTCAATGTGCCGATCGAAGGGGCCGACACTGTGAAAGGTGGGTCATGAAATGTGCCCGAAAACCCTGCCTTTGACGTACACATTATGCGCCGGCTTGTTAACAAGTCATAGTCTCACCAAAAAACAGCCCGTGCACCTCCGAGCAAGCTCTTCCAACATCATTCACTTTTGATGCAAAAACAGCGCAAAAATAGCGACAAGAACTGAAGCAGAGACGAAAAGACACTGAAGACGAGGCACCTTTTCAGCTTCAGTCCTTGTCTTTTTTTTGTGCCGATTTTACATCCCAAGCATGAACACCCAACTAGCCAAACGTTCGCGTCTAGATCATTAACTTTGTGAATATGGCGATGCTCGTTTTTTGTCCGCTGGGTCACGAACTCCGGCGCCGCATATACACTGCAATACACAGCACAGTGCTTTAACTGGGACCATCAAGTGATGACAGCCTGTCATAGACAAAATGGGACCGCCAACAGTGTTTCAAAAATGAAGTTTTCAAAGCAATGCTGTATACCTCTTTCATGCCAGCAGTCTTGTGTGCATGGACAAAAAACGTGTGGACAAAGACAACAAGCTGTAAAGCATGAACATACATCCGAGTAACCTTTGTAATAAAGAAAGCTCCAAAATGAGCATCAAAACACTATGACAGGAAAATGCCAGCACATGCCCTCCACACAAGATTTTCGCAATGTCCTGGTCTTCGAGTGTTCGCTTAATTAAGGTTTCAGCATCGCAGCATTCAGCTGTTCCCACTTCAAGCCACACTCCTGTGGTCATGCAGTCACCCTGTCAATGCTAGGAAGCCGTTATATGCGTGTGGGCAATACGGAGGCGCGCACACGAATATTTCTTAGCCAAGGCGCCATGAAGAAACACTCTCATGGAGCGACAGCGAAGCAATAGTATGGTGAATAAGCAAGGGAATGAGCTTGCACACTCCAGCCCGCTCGACAATTTCAACAGCATTAGCTTCAAGCCGCATACTTTCAAACAGCTCTTGGACGAAGGGGAGATAGACGAACACCGGGACAAGAGGCTTTGATTGGTTCATAGATAGGGTCTAATGCCCCGAAACCACCGTATCAATATGAGAAACAGCGTAGTGAAGGGCTTCCTAAATTTCGACCACTTGGGTTCTTTAACGTGCCCTGATGGACACCGAAAACTTGGATGACCCAAGGCAAACTACTAAATTAACACTGTTGGATTAAAGTTGCATTGTTTGTTTTTTACATTCATAGCTATGTAACTCAAAGATCCTACCACCCGGTTTTTAGACGATCCCCGTTTGTTAGCGAGTGCCATCAGAAAGATGATATCATCATCATTATGGCTATGAACGCATCGAGCCAGGTGGCTGCGTACGACGAAACACCCATGCCGGTGTGAAAAATGAGACGCGTCTTAGACACTGGTTCCTGCAAAGGTTGGATGCCAATTTAATTCTTATACGATCTAACCGTTAACTCTTATAAGACCAGTCATGGGCACTGTACCAGTAAAAAGTAACAGTGTTACAGTTACAGTTATTGAAGGCAAAAAAGTAACTATGTTACAGTTACCGATTTTATAAAAGTAACTTGTTAGTTATAGATAATGAAAAAGTAACGTCGTTATTTTTCTGTTACTGTGTAAAATAGGTAATTGATTACAAAACAAATGATACATTTGAATGAATAATGGCGTAAAAAGGCATGCAGGTAATGAAACTTGCATGTTGTGAAACCCTAGCCGAAAAAAAAACCCTAAATGTCGGCCAATATAATCAATCGTTCTGTAAGGCTCACTTTATCACATCAGTTTTTTGTTGTTGTTCTTGTTGTTGTTGTTTATGCACACTTGGTGACAAGTAAGTTTACATGCAAACTTCGTTACACTTTAGAATGAGTTGCTTTTCAAAGTTTTCATCAGAGGGCTTTCCCCTCTTGATGGACAAAATGTCGCGACCTTTGCTGAATAGCGGTTCAGCCGCCGCACTGGACGGAATCCCCGTATTTCGCTGTATGAAAATCTCCTTAATCTTAGGGTACTTCGCCAGCTCGTTGATGTCAGTTCCAAGATCACTGAGCCGTTGTTGCACCTCGGAGCATGAAAGGGAGGATTGAGGAAACTGAAAAAACACGTTATATTCGTCGGTTCCTTCGCTGGCGGCTGTATTTTCACTGAAAATTGCTTCTAGAGCATGCCACTCTTGCTCAAGAAGTCGTAACGTCGCTGCTTTCCGTGCTTCAGTCATCCAGGAAAGCTTGAATTTTGGATGTACTGCTGCTGCCAGGGCCAGATCGGCAACCTCCAAAACTCCAGAAAACCTGTGTTGAAAAAGGTTACAGAAACAATGTATGGCCCTGTTGAAAACATTTCACTTTCATTCATACCATGGACAATCCGCGGTACGAATGCATATGCACTCCTGCGAGAACACGCGATGAGATAGGACAGCAAGGAGATAGGCACAGGAAATTTCTCTCACCTTTTCTTGACTGCGTCCTGAAGACTGCTAGCAAGGAGTATGCAGTACTTAAGTGGCGGGAGGGATCGCTGATACCACAGTAGAGATTGAAGTGTTGGCTGCAGGACGCCCATGTACATATATTGTTCTCCTTGTAGTATATCTAGCGCCTTTGCCACAGCGCACATCACCTGGAAAAATAAAAAATATAGTGAATACACTGCATCATGTTAAACAAATAATGGAAACATACCTTGCAGTATTCACCAATGAACGTATATTCTTTATGCTGCAACCGTGGCAACGAGAGTGCGTCGAACGTTGCGTCCATCCTCCCTTTCGGTACTTCGTTTACGTACTTCATGGCGTTGAACATTGAATTCCATCGCGTTGCATTTGGCACAGAGAGATGCCTTCCCAAGGCAGCCTTTATTGCTTCGGCTGCCTGCACAGACTGGCTTTGTTTCCTCCAAAGAGTCTTCAGTTTTGAGAAAACGGTCCTCGCCTTTTCGCGGTAAATCCTATTTTTGCCGGCATTTTCTGTATTCACCGAAGCGACGAGATGTAGGGTGTGGGCGGCACACGTTCTGTGCCGTGGCAAGTGGATATCTTGAGAGGAATCATTGTTCGAGCCACTGTCGAGTACCTATGGGACGTTATTTGCCACAAAATCTTGGTCCCGTTCAGCTTCTCCAAAGACCCTGTGTCCTGAAAAATAGAAATTTCCAACAAGTTAGCACGGAAATGAGCTGGTGGAGGTTCAACATTTTTATATAGCCTCCGTATAATTTGATTGACTAATTTCTTAAGCAGTATGAAATAAAATGCCAATGATGATATATGATGTTTTTTGGTGCAAGGGCCATTTGATGGCCAAAGAGCGCCAGTTCAAGGGACAAGGAATATGGATAATGATTGTGATTAGCGGAAGTATAAGGGCCATAAAATTCCTCGCAGTAAGGCGGGTAAAAACATACAAGTAATAAAATCATGACCAAGCCGTGAAAGCTGTGTGTGTTGTGAATAGGTGACAAAAGTTGGTGATAATGTAAAATGATGGTGGGCATGTATGGCATTAGCACAAGTACCTCACTCGTTCATACCCTTGCGTCCAAGGGCCGTGAGGCAAGTGCTTTCCTGTGTAGCCATCGCAGCAAAAACCTCCCTGGAGAGGTCGTGCTACGGGATGCCGGGGTATATAATATGAAAATTATTAATATCTTTAAAAAACGCTAACAAAGATTTCTGACTAAAAAGCAGTTCCCTACCAACGAACATTGCAGGGTGTAAAGGTATATGTTGTCGGTAGGGTAATAGAAAATGCTGTTTTATTAGAGTTTCTAAGTGTTTGCACTGAATTAACATGTGAAGGACTGTTAATGCTTCACCACATCTGTCACACAATGGTGGATCGCCACCGGACAAAAGATATGTGTGTGTCGTGCATGTGTGTCCTATCCTGAGTCTAAATAGTATTACCTCTGTATGACGCGATTTTGATACTGGCAGCCAATGACCAAGGTGTGGCTTAATAATGTGTAGTTTGTTTCGTGTGTGTGTTTCCCACTTGCTCTGCCAGTAGTCCCTGAGGTTTCGTTTGAGAGACAGCTTAAAATCAAGGGCCGGGATTAATATGGGTGTAGGGGCAGTGCTTTTGTGGACGGATGCAGTGAGCTGATCCGCCCTCACGTTGCCTTAGATCTCACGGTGCCCTGGCACCCAGCACACTACAACATGTTGTTTAAGTGTGTAGAGTGTGCACAAACTGGAGTAAAGTGACACGAGGACCGGGTTTTTTTGTTCTTTAAGACTGCGCAGAGCCGTTACCACACTGAGAGAGTCTGTATAAATTACTGCTTTTTGTATTTGTAATTGTTTGATGTGTTTAGCTGCCACAAGTATCGCAAAAGCTTCCGCTGTGAAAAAACTTGTGCCTGGATATAGAGGGCCAGAATCCGAAAAGGATGGGCCGACAGCAGCGTAGGACACAGAGGAGTTAGACTTGGAGGCATCTGTAAAGAACTCGGGACGTGTGTATTTGTGTTGAAGATCCATGAAGTATGTTCGGATACGGGCAATAGGTGCATCTTTTGTAACTTCTAGGAAAGACACATCGCAGTCTATAGTCTGCCACTGCCACGGTGGCGGGTATGCCACAGGAGCCATTAAAGTGTGTTCAAGTGACACTCCAGTTTCTTCAGCTAGACCCTTCAGGCGAACTGAGAAGGGCTGCCTCATCGAAGGCCTGTTTTGAAACAGAATGTAGCTCGACAGATCATTACTAGTAGAGTATAAGGGGTGCTTCTTGTCTACTTTCACCTTAAGAAAATATACAAAGGACATGTAAGTTCTCTGTAGATAAAGCGACCATTCATTTGACTCTACGTGAAGGCTTTCTACAGGGCTGGTGCGAAAAGCACCCGTAGAAAGGCGGATGCCCAAATGGTGCACGGGGTCCAGCATCGTCAAAGCCTTTGAGTTGCAGACTGATAAACAACAGTCCCATATTCTAAGCGGGTCCGAATGAGGCTTCAATATAGATTAATGAGGCATTGCCTATCACTGCCCCAAGTAGTACATGACAACACTTTTATAACATTCATGGCTTTTTTAAATAGTTGATGTGCGGTACGAAGGTCAACTTGTTGTCCAAGATTAAGCCTAAGAATTTATGCTCGGCTTTGACAGACAGACGTTGCCCATTCAGTCAAATGTCAGGTTCGGAGTGCACGCATCTCTTTCGAGAGGACAAGGCACACGTGCTTTTTTGTGGGTTAAGTCGAAATCCGTTTTCATCTGCCCATTTGGAGACCTGGTTTAAACCCAGCTGAACCTGCCGCTCACACACTGCCAAGTTGCATGAATTGAAGCCAAGCTGAACGTCGTCGACATATGTACAATAGAACATATTGCGGGGGATAGACAAGTGCAAGGAATTCATTTTGACAATAAAAAGTGTGCAACTAAGTACACCACCTTGTGGCACGCCTGTTTCCTGGACCAATATTTGGGAGAGAACACTGCCCACATGGACACGGAATGTCCGGTTTGACAGGTAACTTCGATTATGTGAAACATTCTTCCGCGCACACCAAGGTGGGACAGGTCTCTTAGAATTCCAAAACGCCATGTTGTGTCATAAGCCTTTCCGATATCAAGGAACACAGAGAGAAAATATTGTTTATGGACGAAGGCGTCTCTGATCTGTGCCTTGATACGAACAAGGTGGTCTGAGGTGGATCTACTTTCTCGAATTCCGCACTGAAATGGGTCGAGCAAATTGTTTCAAGGACATGTACAAGTCGGCAGTTTATCATTTTTTCGAAGACTTTGCACAAGCAGCTTCTAAGCGCAATAGGCCTATAACTTGAAGCTAAAGAAGGGTCCTTGCCCTCTTTCAAAATCGGAATAATAATCGCCTCTTTCCAGGAGGTAGGGATAGTGCCAGAAAACCAGATAGAATTGTACAAAGTAAGGTTTTTTGTGTTTCTGCTGGTAGGTTTTTTAACATTTCATACACCACACGGTCAGAACCTGGGGCAGAAGTACTGCAGGAGTTAAGAGATGTTCGGAGCTCAGCTAGACTGAAAGCTTGGTTATATGCCTCGTATCTAGTGGATTTGTGTTCGAGTTTCTGCTTTTCTATTCTGGTTCTGTATTTTTGGAAAGTGTCAGTATAGTGGGACGAGCTGGATACCCGTTCAAAGTGTGCACCGAGGAAGTTTGTCTGATCTTCCAAGGTAAACTTCCCTGAGTGTTTACGAGTGGGAGTGAGTGTACTTTTCTTCCTGCTACCCTACGAACCATGTTCCAGACTTTGGCCTCTTGTGTATATGAATTTATCCTTGATAAAAACTTATGCCAACTTTCTCTTCTGGCCTGCCGACGCGTTCTCCTGCCTCGAGATTTTATTTTCTTAAAGCTCTCAAGGTTTTCCGGTGTCGGCGAGTCCCGCAGCAACCTCCATGCCCTGTTCTGTTCCTTTCGCGCATTCTGGCACTCAGTGTTCCACCACGGGACGTGTCGTTTGCCGGACAGTCCAGATGTTTGTGGAATGCACTTGGCTGCTGCGTCAGTAAGAAAGGCCGTGAAGTACTGCACAGCTTAATCTATGCTTAATCCGCATATGTCAGTCCAATTTAAGTGAGTAAGCTTTTGAAATTGTTCCCAGTCGGCTTTGTTTACCAGCCATTTGGGAACATGTGGAGGACATTCATATATTATTGGTGTACTCAAAACTAAAGGACAATGGTCACTTCCATATGGATTATCTATGACTTTCCACTGAAGTAATGGTACAAGTGAAGGAGATGCGATACTGAGGTCTATGGAAGAGTAAGTTTTGTAAACAAGGTTATAGTATGTTGCCTCTTTCCTATTCAATAGACAAGCACCTGATGAAATGAGGAATCGTTCAATGAGACGACCTCGTGCATCACAGCGAGAGTCACCCCACAGACCATTATGTGTGTTCGGTCCCCAAGGACCAGATAAGGTTCAGGTAGTTCGTTTATTAAAGACTGGAATTGAAGTTTTTCAAGACGGTGGTGCGGAGGTATGTACAAAGAGCAGACAGTGACAAGTTTGTTTAAAATAACTACTCGGACAGCCACTGCCTCGAGGGAAGTTTTAAGGGGTAATTGTGTGCATGCTATACCTTGACTAACTATAACTGCTACACCACCGGATGGTGGCATGAGATCATCTCTATCCTTTCGAAAGATTACGTAGTTACGTAAAAAGTTTGTGTTTGATTGTTTGAAGTGTGTCTCTTGTACACACAGCACTCTTGGATTGTGTTGATGGAGGAGTTCTTGTAAGTCATCGAGGTTTCGAAGAAGGCCTCGGATGTTCCACTGTAATAATTCCGTCTGCATATTTAAACAAGAGAGATGCTGCTGTGTGTACAAAGAGTATCCTGTATTGGAGTGAGCTCGTTAATTCAGGTGGCAGGACGGTCGTCCGGCCCCATTATTGGTTTTTTGCTTTTCTTGGCACGCTCCAAGGAGGTGCGCCGCTCTTTCGGTACCAAGGGTACCGTTGTATCCATTGCCTCCTCAGAGGCACTGGATGCCCGCACATGCGAGCTGGTGGTTTGGATTTTAGGCCTCGCCTGGTGAGGTGAGGCCTCGAGACCAGAGGACCCTGGAGTCTTCGGCCTCAATTCGCATGGAGGCGGAGTAGACTGAACTACTGCCGCCTTGGGGGCAGGCGCCACAGCCGACGGCTCGCTCTGCGCTGGCCGAAGGGGTGGCGAGGGCTGGTGCGCCGTTGCCCCCTGACACGCCGCATCAGCATATGTAGCGCCGTAAAATGGCGACACTCTTCGTCTTGCTTCTTTGAATGTGATATTTTTTTTAATTTTCAATGTGACAATTTCTGTTTCTTTTTTCCAAAATGAGCAAGACCGTGAGTATGCGACATGATTTCCACCACAGTTCACACAGTGTGATGTTCTTCGCAATTATCAGAATTGTGGCCTGACACTCCACATTGTGCACAAGTTTCGTGACCACGACAGCTTTGTGAGCCGTGGCCATACTTCTGGCATTTAAAACAACGACGTGGGTTAGGTAAGTATGGTCTGATCGACGTCTTCTATACCCTGTTGGAATACTGTCTGGCAGATTACAGGAAGCGAACGTGAGTATTAGATGTTTCGTTGGTGTTACCTTGTTGTCTCTCCTAATGATGATTCTTTGTACAATGGTCACATTCTGACTCTTCCGCCCCTCCAGAAGTTCCTCTTCAGTCAAGCCGAGCAAATCAGCATCAGATACTACTCCACGGGTTGTGTTCATAGATCTGTGTGGCGTAACAGTGATGGGAGTGTCACCAAAAGTTGAAAGATTCTGTAGCTTTTCAAACTGTTCTTTTTCTCGAACTTCAAGAAGGAGGTCTCCGCTGGCCATTTTGGTAACTTTGTACCCGGCTCCAAGAGTTTCTGTGAGACATCTGGCTACTACAAAGGGGGATACAGTTCTGGCTTGCTTGCTGCTTATCTCACTATGTATAACATGAAAATGGGGAAAGTTTTCATTTGATCGATTGAAAGAGCCCAAGTCTTCGGTGCGTACGCGCTTTAAGGTGGTACGATCACTTAACAAGGAAAACTCTCGATGCATTCCAGTTCAATTTTCTTCAGAAGCGTTGGCGGCCACCCAGCACGGAGCCCAACGAGGGAACTCTACAAGTTTGCGGATGCTAAAACCTGCAGACGCGCGTCTCTCATAATCATATGGTGGTTTTGGGACGTTAAACCCCACATATCAATCAAACCTGCAGACGCCAGCCGTACAACGCTACTATAACGCAATGCGCCTAGACCAAGGTAGGCTATTTGCACAAAGTTAACCCTAGCCGCCAGGAAGTTTGGAAGTAGGCAGAAGAGAGTAGAAGACAGGACAGATAAATAGTAAGAGATAAAGACAAAGATGTAGAGAGAGAGAGAGATAGGAAAAGGCGACTGCCGATTTCCCCTGGGTGGGTCAGCCCAGGGGTGCCGTCTACGTGAAGCCGGGGCCAAAAGGGTGTGTTGCCTCTGCCGGGGGGCCTTAAAGGTCCAATCACCCAGCGTCGGCTCAACCCCCAGGATCCCCTTTTCCCCGGACACGGCAAAGCCACGCACGGCTAGGCGTGGGAATGAGTAGAAACTCCCTCATTAGCTCGGCTCCGTGGTGTCGCTACACACCAATTGCCTACTTGCGCAGGCGCCCCTGCGGGAAATAAAAGTGCCAACAGCTGGACGAAAAAATACGGGACAGGACAGAGCACTCCCTCAACAATAAAACTGTTAGAAAAAGCAAGAAAGGAGTAAAGGTTAATATCTATTAACAAATAAAAATAAACGCGACGATTATGCCCAAGCAGACGTATAAATGCACCCAAAAGTTTGCGGAGCGTAGGCTCTACTGCAAACTCGAATTTCTGCTCTGTTAGCACGTGGCGCTTCTTAAATAGCTGGTAGCTGTGTAGCTACCAGCTATTTACAGGCCTATACTACAGGCCGGAACATCTATTTGGAGGTTATGTTCTCAGACAAAGCCAGAATATAGCTTCCTCGGAAGTTTCGTACTCCGCAAATTTTTGGGGCGGTTTATATCTGTGGTACGCTTCTAATAGAAAAAAAATATAGCATGGCACCGATGATCAGTAGCCTTAATATGTAATATAGCACAATATTGGGCTTTAGAAAATTGCAAATATCTTATTAAAACAGAAATCTAGGTCTTTTAAAAATACGAGGGACGACAGAAAGCGTAAAGTTTCTGTTGTGTGTGCATTGCATCTGCCTCTCGTCTTTTCTAGTCTCAGGACTTTGTACAATATCACTGTAGAAGGTATTTGTGTTTTAATTCTTGACTCTACAAGGTAACCACATGACTATTTAAATTTGTGAAGGATATGCAGAAGTTTGTCGTAAATTCTAGGGTTACAAATTGTACCTTAGTATGCAGCAGTTGAGGGCATGCGCACAACTCTCCATAGTCAGTGAGATCAGCGATTGCAGCATGCCAGGCTCATTATTTATTGCAATCATAAAAAAAGAACGCAGCTGAAGTCAAATTGCAGCTTAATTTAGTTTCTTTTGGGGAACGATAAGATAATAAAAATAGGCAACCTCGGTTTACAACACAATATATTTAAAACCTACCTGAAGGCTTTCACAAAGTTTGAACCATTGTCCATGATAACACATATCTTGTGTACAATCTTGTACTCCACAAATACTGCATGGAGCGCTGTCGCGATTACGTCGTAGGTGTGATGAACTGAGAGCCTCTGGCACACAAGTGTTGCGGATCTTCTTTCCAAAGACTCTTCGTCTATGTAGTGAACCGTCACACCCAGGAAGCTTCTATGGAAATTGAAGAAGAAAAAGAGAATGGTCAATCCTAAAACTAGCGATATCAGTCTGGTCATTAGAATGGAGGAAGGGATCTCCACAAGTTTGCAACTATCGCACCAATTACGCGGACGCAAATATCCTAGCTGCATTGCGTTGCGGGCGCTGTTTTGCGTGTTTACAAACCATTGCCATATAATTTAGAATCCACCTTGACTAGATAGGAAGGTCAGCAATGCTTTCCATATTAAGCGTTTAAGCTAGATCCACTTCTTGAGCTTTGATTTACTAAGACTCATATGTCTTCTTTTTTCTTTTTTTGTTTACCACAAAACCTTGTGTCACACAAAATGCATACTATGCTTACTCGCCTGCTTAAAACTTTTAATTGTACTCACACAATTGGCTTATTTGGCTTACAAAACATATAAATGACTGTTTTCCCAGGCTCTACATTTTGCAAATTTCATGAAGCCGATGGATGCAGTGCGTTAATCAAGCACAGGAACTGTTCATTTTCAACGACTGAAAAGCACTGCATGTCGGAGACTACGAAGTTCACAATTAACTTGTCTAAGCGACATTGTGATAGAGCCTTGGGTCGACTAGTTGTTGCTGCAAGACAGGACTCCAGGGTCTGCGTCGAGCTACCGCCCGCGTCTTTTGTCTGCCACGGTGGGACCGTGCTCGGCTTTTCTCTTCTTGGAGTCGAACTCCTTCAGTGCAGTCGGATGTTTTTTCAGCGCACAACGAAAGTTTAGGTTCAGTACAGTATTTTCAACTTGATCGGCATAATTGATTACGTATAATGAAACATACACACAAAACCGGAATTTCGACATTTATAATGGTGAAACTTACCTCTAGATGTTTCCGTAGGTTTGACGAAGACGTCTTGCTAGTAGAGTACTCTTTTCTGCAAATGCTGCACAACACCATAATATTTGCCACCGTCGTCTTCAACACGGAAAAATATTCGCAGTAGGAAGGCCAAGGCAACTGCTGCTCCGAGTCGAGAGGCATGGATTCCAAACAGAAGGAGTAGTGTTGTGCCTGGCTCCTCTGCGGCAACGTTTCTCTGCAGTGCATCTAGCTATTTTTATAAGGACGTACCACCGTCTCGTGGCACTAGTAGTCTGCCATCGCAGATGTGGCGCTTTCATAGACCTCACGACCGGTCCGATATTCCAAAAGTCGGGTGAGTTCATGATTGTCATGGTTTACTCCAACTGAACTATTAATAACAAAGTTCCCTATTGTCCAGCTGTGTTCAACAAGCTCCGTCTACAAACGCATTGAATGGGTGACTAAACTAAAGTTTGCTTTCGCGCCCTTTCTCATCATTTACTGCCCATTTACTGCCCATTTACTGCCCATTTACTGCCCATTTACTGCCCATTTACTGCCCATTTACTGCCCATTTACTGCCCATTTCGCCGGAGTCTCTTCACCATTCCCGTATTGTCTGCAGGTGTGTGGACTGAACATCTGCAGGTGTGCGGTTCTTCAGTTTCGCGTGCCTTTGACGACGGGGCTGAAAAACTGTTGGTACGGCCAGAGTGCGCTTAACTTTCCGAACAGGATCTGATACACCTTGGACATAGCGAATACACACAATGAACATGGTATGCAGGGGAACACAGGGTTGATGCACTGGAACGACGGCAGGGCTTTTATTATAACGATACCCAGAAGTGCATGGAGAGGTGCATGCTAAGCGAAATGGGTGTAACGAGTGAAGACGAGGTCCATTGGGTCTATTCCCTAGATTCTTTAAGGTGTATCAGACCCTGTTTGAAGAGCTTTGCATCCGCTGTGCACACAAACCACTTCTAAGCCTTTGATGGCAAATTCCATTGGGAGAGCAGGAGCACTCAAAAGCACACTGAAAGTGCTCTCTTCTGAGCCGGCGTGTTTCAGTGGTCGAGCAGGTGGAGGAGCACTGTCATCCATTGGTAGGGCGAGAGTGCTTTTGCATCACCGAGAGAAGCCAGGAGCAGTTTGTAGCGCTCTCGACTGAACATCAGAGTAGACGCAGTACGAGTCACGTGGCCCTTGAATGTCACAGTCTCCGAATTTTTCTTCAGCCGGCAAGTGTAGCGGATATGGTAGCAGCCATGTGCACTTTGACACCGCTGTTTTGTACGGGTTGCTACGATAACAGCTGGGCGCCTGCCAAAAGTGTTGTTGCACAAACATACTAGGTATTAGGATAACAAAGAGCGTGTGGCTGACAGGTTTTACGTGTATTTTGCTGCTGGCCCACAGAGATTATGCCGGGGCTTGGAATGTTTTGACCACATGGTCTCCCCACTCATCACCTCATTCACCTGTCCTCTGGAAGTGCCCCGCATTTCATTGGCAGGGTGAGTGGTCGTGCTGTCAGTGCTCTGCCCCCCCTCCTCACTGCCCGGCTCCTCTACTCCTGTTCCCTCAATAAAATTCGTCATAAGCCTCTTTAACTCAAAGTAGAGCTTTCAAAATCAGCTACAAACAGCGTTTTAAATGATAGCTTCAAGCTTTCAGCAGTCTTATGCTGCTGTTTTCAAGCCACCTGTCAAAGGCGACTTGCTGGAAGCCTCAGACGGAGGAATACTCCACCGGCATACCAAGAAAAGGGACAGAAGCTCAAGTGACAAAAAGGAAATATAGATATTCACCTTGCCCCCCCCCCCCTCAGAAACAGGGGAGGGGGCACGTGAACTTGGCAAGGTATGCAGCGGCAACATGTCTGATTTACGATATGTAGTTTCACGAATAAACATACTCTCCAGACACTGCGCTTCAAACCAGCCAGACAGGTATATGTCAAATATGTTTTCCTTTAGACATGTAGTATACAAGTAAAGTCCGAACTCGGTCTTGTGAAGGGAGGATATTCCTTTTAGCGATCTTCTCCCTTAAACTGTGATGGGAGCCGTGGAAAGTCGAAAGGTGGAGAGGATATTGTAAAAAAATGTTTGAAAAAATGAAGTGTTTAACGTCGGCCTCTAACCAGTGTGGCTGTTGGATCACATTTTACAAAAACAAAAGTAACTGTAACTGTATTCTTTATTACAGTTACTCAGTAAAAAAGTAACACTGTTACATTACAAGTTTCTCTAAATTAAAAGTAAATAGTTATACTTACAAGTTACCGGTAACACATTACTAGTAACTAGTTACTGCCCAAGACTGTATAAGACCATTAAAAAACGGCACAGGCTAATCGTTTTGTTCGTCACAGCTTCGCTGTCGAAGCATCCTTTAAGCGTGGACTAGAGCCATAGTTGTTTTTACAATGGCAAATACAGCCGTCCTATTATTTAGGCATTGACAACGAGGTAATGAAATATTTTGAATATTCGTAATTTTTCTGCAAAATCACTCAAAAATTATCTGAAACACTCTAGTTCCTGGTACAGCAGAGGTCTCAAACACACTGCCCGAGGACCTTTTATAGCAGCTCACGCCTCGCACATGCCTGCTTTTATAGCAGTTTTTATGTGTGGTTAACGGCCGTCAACATCTTCTGAAACACAGTAACAGAGTCCAGACTTTAGTCATTCTGAAAATCGACGGTAACATTTCTCGACTACCGAAGCCTAATACTTTTTTATAAATGACCCACATAAAGAAAGGATCTATTGAAATGGCGATGTTAAACTAACTGCTCTTTGAAACTCTCCCTTCCCCCTGTCAAACCTTCTTTAGTGTCACGACCTTAGGCCGACAAAATTTTGTGACTGCAGTCTAAGGCGAGTTTGAGAACTCTGTCGTACAGCAATGCCGATAAGTGATAGCGACGCTGATAGCCCTCGTCGTGTACGTTGTGGAAGCCACCACATCTTTTGCTATTTTCATTGGAGTGAAAGATATTGTGATTGCTTACCTTAAAATCAACCATCTTCTGTCATGTGTATTGAAATATCAAAATTTGATGTGAAGAAATGGCACTGTCTCTGATACTTGTTCCATGCTTTTCCTTCAATTACACAACTACGTTATTGCTGGCTGTACCCCTGTTGTTATTATGCTGATATGATTGATTAAATAATTGAATAACCGTTTTACTTTACTCATTCATCACAACACGTGATCGTAGATGAATGGTAGAATCATTTAGGAATTGTTTGAGAGGGTCATTCGCTCATACAGACATTGACAGGAGCTGAGGTGCAAACATTCAGTAAACACTTTTGACACATAAACTTTGTGATAAATTGTTTTCAGCAATGTAGGCAATTCGAATATCCCACCAGAATTATGCACCCGTTTCTCGCTGCCGTACATGGATAGTTGCACATGCAAACACATTCTTTACACAGTAGCGTGGTCCACCTACATAACCCTTCATCACAACAAAAGCTTTGCATTGGTGTACTGTTAAGTATACAAACATGTAAAACACAATTTTAAACGAAAATTAGGGAAGAAGAAAACCGTACAAAACAGGTTTCTATAACAAATATATTAATTGATTGTTTTAGTAAACGTGGATGCTTCTAACAAACAATTTGCGGATTGTAACCCATTCGACAGTGCGGAATATTTTATGCCCTTGTTGCTCGTATGCCATTAGATGGTTCTTTCATTAGCAGCTTTACTTGTCCCATGAAAATAAATTGCGGTGCTGTCAATGTAGGCGATATTCACAGAGCAAAGGACATATAAGTCTAGCACTTTTATTCTTTTAACAGTTTAAAGAGTTCTTAAGGGGGATGCCCAGCTTGTACATCATGAATATTCTAGATAGCTGGAAGAGGCTCTACTCTGTGGTGGTCCCCCGTTCTGATGTAATTAGACAAGCAGAGTCTTGAAATACTACCTTTAAATACTATCGATACTACCGCTTTATTACCTCCGGCATATCCTCTTGCTGCCTTTGCCAGCACTGCAGTGCCAGTGTACTTTTGCTATTAAACGTTAATTTCCGCAGTAATGCCTGGTATAACATTGGGGCCGGGTTGTAGCTGCCTTGACACTGGTACTTGTCTCTCATTGGCTTTATGTAACGTTAACGGCTGGGTGTCGAGGCCTTCGGCCGCATGTTTTTAGAGCTGTAGTGTATGTAGACGAGTAAGTCAACGAATTATTTTCGCATCACTTCAGTGTCATAGCCAGGCGGTGGCACATGAAACTCGTGCTCCAGCCCCCCTCCCCTACCGTATCCCCAAACGTACTTTAGGCCGGGCATAGGGAGCCCAATACTACAATATGACATTTGACCATGTTTGCATGCCCGGCCTCTAATTCAGATGAGCAGACCCCCCCTCCGCACGCTTAAAAAAACTGCCTACACCATTGCGTCACTTGCTTCACGTCCACGCTGAACATATTATTTTATAAGGGCACCATCAAACGAGCACTTTGCATATGGACAGAACAAACATACTCTCTCTCGGTGCTTCTAACGTGGCCTCCAGTCACAAGAACAATTTTGATGCCGTTTGTACTAACCTTCATAAAACTAAACAAATTAAGTATACTTGTTGGAGTATTATTATTGCAGAATTTAAAAAGTTTTTTAACCGTAATAGTTCCTGTGCAAGATAACGCGTGAGGAAAAATGATCCAAATACTTCAGATTTCTTTGGTGATGAAAAAACCTTCGCAAAACTAAATATTGTGAGAGACGGTTATACATGCTGTAGGTTCACATTTTGACGTCAATACCAATTGACAAAAATTTCATCTTTTCATGTCCTCGATAACGCCGTTTGGGATTTGCTGCATGCACTAGGCTGATTGCCACTTGGCTGTTCTTTACCAGACTTGACTGCTACCAAATAAAACAATAATTGATGCATGTCCTTTACTACTTTTTTCAGGTCTATGACACAGATTTGGTTTTACTGCAGATAATGATGTCTCCAATGATGCTAAAGTCAGTGTTTTTGACTGTTATACGCCCCTCATTGAAATATGCCTCAATCGTCTGGGACCCATACACAAAAAGAAACATTGAGGCTCTCGAACTAATCCAACGCAACGCGGTACGTTTTATTTACTCCAAGTACCGAAGAACTGATTCCCCCACAAACCTTATGAAAGAAAACAGTATACCCACACTTGAAAAACGTCGTAAAATTCATAGGCTCAAATTTCTTTTTCTTTTAAATAACAACAAGCTGTCAGTAAACCGTGATATGTATCTGAAACCGCTTACGACAAGACAAACCCGGCATCGACAAACTCATTCATTAACACCATATTTCGCCAGAACAAAAACAAACATTTTCAAATACTCGTTCTTTCCTCGAACCATAAACGACTGGAACTGTCTACCTCAATCGTTAACCAGCTCTGTAGAGGCACTTGAGCGTATTTAACAATGACCTATGTTTATGTATCTTTTGTATATGATGTATCTTTTTGTTCTTGCTGTTTACACCCGTGTGCATTGTTATGATCTTTGCCCCTCCTGCTGGGGCCCTTAAATGGGTGTGCAGTATTTTGTAAATAAATAAATAAATAAATTGTGGTAAGTGCAGACTTATTGTACATGTTACATATACGAAAGTATCGTTTTATGGGGGGCAAACTGCACATGCCTTGGCCAGCAAATAGTGTATCATGCCACATGGTTACACTGGCACTGACAATTGGACATGGCTACGCTGGCCTGTGTGTGTGCTTACACTGTTACTGTTGAGATAAAATGTCCATGTTTTCATTGCAGGGATTGCTGTTTGTGCTAGAAAGCCAACTGCGAAGACTTGTTTATACTGGTGCTACTAAAGCTACGTTTTCCTTATTTATACGAGTTTACGCTTGCAAAAAAACACGAAGGGCCTAGATTCACAAAGCTGTTTGTGCGCAGGCCTTCATAACAGCGTTTCATGACTCGCCTTCACCCCGTTTTCTGCACATGTATCGTGGGTTTAAAAGTGCCACTGCATGTCGACATCTCCAAATCTGAAAAATTCTCATTTAAAGTTCTGCAAGTGTGTGCTTAACTTTCTTGTGAACCTCTCTGCTGTTCTAAGTTCCGGAAGTGTTATGCTGTTACTATAGGTGGCAGTGTTCCTCATGTTTGCATTTACATCACGATGGCCAAGTAGGCGATGTGGGCTTGAATAGTAGCACAACCTCAACAAGTGCCTTTGTGGCACATGTAGAAGGCAGTACTAAATATATAGGCAGACATTCACACCAGGCGCTAACTTCTAATAATGCATTTTTTTGGAAACCTTGGTGCACTTATTCCAATTTGTCCAAAAGGGCAGTAATCTGTTCGACTGTGAACCAACAAGATTTCGAGCTATTGAAAGATTGACATATTGTTGCGCTCAGATATATGTGTATTGGCAAGCTCTCTGTGACACTGTCGGACAAAAAATTAGAATATCTGTGCATGCTTTAAGATATATTGCTTCGTTCGCAGATCTCGTGGCTGTGACTCATCAACCGAGTGAATAAGTGCACCCTAGTTTCCTGAATTTAAAGCACTCTCTGAACGTAGCACTGTCTATGTTTTTTTTGTGTCTATAGTTTTCTGCAGCCGTTTACGTCAGGTACAAGGAAATAAACTGGAGATCATCATGTAGCCTCTGCAAAAGGTTGCTTTCAAGCAGGCTTTGCATGCTTGGCTTGTGCTTACAAGTATTGCACATTTCATGATGCAGAAGGCTGCGGTGACTGCATTTCCGATGGAGGAGAAAATGTTGTTGGCCCGTGTGCTCAGATTTGCGTGCCCGTTAAACAACCCCAGGTGGCCTAAATTTCCGAATCCCTCCGCTACGGGGTCTCTCGTGATCTTATGGTGCTTTTGGGACGTCAAACCCCACATATCAATCAACCTAACAACGTGTAGGTTGATGGTGTCCTAATATACAGATCCACTAAAAATTAACATGATGCATTCGTCTATTATGCTTTGCAGTCATCCAAAAAGGCTCGTTCGATGTTCAATGCTGATAAATGCAAGTGCAGGCTGACTGAAATTAATTTTTTTGGGTGACGTCACATGTAAAAAGGGCATAAAACCCAGCCTTTTCTTGACCTTGTCACTGGGCCATTTACCTTACTCGGGACACAAGGCGGCTGAACACCGAATGCTAGGCGTGACGAAATACTTTGGCATATTCAAACCCAGCCTGGCGGATAAGACAAACCTGCTGCACAGCCTTTTGAATAAACGCATCATTTTTTAATGAAGAGAGAACCGTGCGAGCGAGCAGGCAGTTTTTTGCAAGAATTTTAGCAAACCACCACTGCTCGCCATCTTTGACGCGCCCAGTGACACAAAAATGTCTGCAAATGCTTCGAAATGTGGGCTAGGAGCAGATACTTTGCAGCGGTACGGTTACGCTTGGCGGCCACTTGGTCATGCATTTCGCGCTCTGAGTGTTGCATAAGAAGGATGCTTTCAGAATGAGAAAGAAGGGTTTGTAATTACCAACGAATGCGAAAAGTTTCACCAGTGTTTTTGGACGCAAGATTGTGATTGAAACTGACCATCAACCGTTCGTTGACATTGCTACAAAACCTACTGGAGAAATGCCTCAGTGGCTTTAGCATTTCTTTCTGCGACAGCTCACCTATGACTTTGATATTCACTTCGTGCCAGGTAAGCAGCTGCTCCTGAAGACATGCTGTCCAGAGCGTCACTCAGGGCCGCAGAGGATTTTGCGTTCAACGACGACGTGGAAGTGTATGCAACGAGAATTGTGTCCGAGTTGGTAAGCAAAAAGATCATGTGTCACTTGGTTAAGAAGACTGCAGCTGATCTCAAGTTTTGAAATCTTATTTACATATACGGCAAAAGAGAGCTAGAGGGCTTATTGAAATCGTTCACATCCGACTTATCACTCGTACCTGGTATAGTATTTAAGAGATGTAAAGTGGTTATTTTGAACTCAATGAGGTCAAAAACACTTGACCGCATTTATGAAGGACACTTGGGTTGGAAGAAGGCCAAAACAAATGCTCGACGTTTGGTTTCCTCGCCAGGCTTTAACGTAGACATCGAGAAGTTGCTATTGTGCCATACAGGCTGCCGCAAGTATGCTTTTGCGCAGCATTGAGAGCCGCCAGTTTGAGCCGCATATCTGAATGTGTAGTGGTACAAAGTTGGAGTCGACGTCTTCCAGCAAGGTGGAAGGTCCTTTGTGTATTAGATGCTTTGTGCAATTTCGCAGAAGTCATTAGAGTATCTGTAATGAAAAAGATGGGCGCCAAATTTTCTAGGTATGGTATCCGAGCAGCAGTTTGCAGCGACAATGGACCTTCCTTCTCATTCCTTGAATTTACATGTTTTGCCTTCAGGTACAATATCCAGCATGGGACATCTAGCCCCGGATTTTATTTGTCCAAAACGGCCTCGCTGACAGCGGCGTTAAAATTCCAAAAGGAATCATGGATACTGTGAAAAGAAACGTCACTTCTGGCTTGGGCTACTGTGCTATCCATCTTCGCCCCTCGAAGATGGCCGTTCCCCTGGTGAAGTCCTCCAAGGCCTATGCACGAAACTTTCAGAGATCAGTCACCACTCAAGCATTCCCGTCACTTAACACTAACAGCGGGATGCTCGGGGAAGATGTTTACCAGCACTCAAGAAAGGCGAAGTTGTACGGGTCAAAGACAAGGCATGGACCAGGAAGGCGCAAGGGCTAAAACGTGTCGCACCCAGATCTTACAAGGAAGCTACGGGGAATGGCAGAAGGTTTAAACTAAACCGGCGTCACATTCTAAGGACAGGTGAGCAGAATATTGAGAAATTCGAAAGTGAGTGCTTATCGAGCAATGAAAGTGGTAGTCTTACCGAGTCAGAAATCCCTCAGCTTGAGCAGAGTGAGGACGTGAAGTCCGGGTAATCAATGGAGCAACCGCAGAACCAAGATTCAGTTCCTCAGCAAGGCACAATCAGTCAGCTACACAGATCTGCACCACAGACACAAACGGATCAAGTACGCTATGATAGTAACTTTAAACAGGTTACTTAATTTGTTGTTGTTTTCTTTTCCCCTGGAAAATCGACCGAGAAATGCTTGCAAGCCATGCGTGTGCAAGCAACACCGCCAATGAAACTAACCTTAGATAATGACCAGACGTGATTATCATGCAGCGTGCTATACCTATGTACGCATTCATTGTATGAAGAAAAGTCCATTTGTTACTGGCTCCCACTCATCACAGTTTTGGTACACTTAGCACTGAGCTTTCTCTTCGACTCGTTATGTCGCTTGTCAAACACACAAAAAATGGTTTAACAATATTATCAATCACAATTGCGACAGAGAAATATTGAACAGCCCCAAGCTCATTTTTATATTAGTCGGTGACTTCAATGTAGAAATCATGAAGCCTAGATCCTAGTTTTGTGCACTCGTCATGGTTCACTTAATGGAGATGCGCGTTTTTTTTCTAAACGAAATACCCTTTTCTGCGAATTAGCTCAAAAGTGTTCAAGTCGACTATGTTCAAAATACTGTTATTACCACACATGGATACACACACACACAAACACACACACACACACACACACACACATATATATATATATATATATATATATATATATAGTGTATGAGCGATAATTGCCACTGCGGCTCAGTAGTAGTCCGTAGTATATAAAGCATCAAACGCGTTGGTCACATGTTCGGATCCTGCACGTGGCAAGTTTTGAGCTTGCATGAATAGGCGGTCACTATATGTCCATGAAATATGAAAGAAATTCTCTGCTCCGTCTTGTTCCTTGCGCGCAAGCCCATGGCAGCTAAGAAGAAAGTTAACGCGCATCATGTGGTATCAAAAAACCTCACGAGAACTTTCCCTGGCAGCACAGCCTAGGCTACTTCAATGGAGCCTCTGCACATGTGTTACAACGCTAGGTAGTCCATCTGTGTGCGTATTTTGTTTCACAAGCGCACCCAACATGTACATTTTTGCATGACAATTCAATGTTTTTGATGTTATTCTGGGACAGTGTTTCAAAATGTTGTTACGAATAAATATAGTGACTGCTACTATAAACACTATTGAGGGCAAGCTTGTGCCCGTAAACTGAAAAAAATTTGGCAGATCCCACGTACAGTGCGAATCGATGATATGCTAAGTAAGAATGAGAAATGTTGATATGTCACTTTAAAATCAGCACAATGTTACTAGGTGGACGTGAATGATGCTGTACACGACTTTCGTGTCGTGATTATTATGTTTTGATGTGTCGTTTACCTTCGTCATCTATTAACGTCACGTGATACCAAATTTAGTATGTGTGTAACTAGTGAAACGGCCGCGAGCATGCTATGAGTGTGGTATGTTGTCATGTTCTTACATGACAGGCGTGTAATGATTATGTTTGCACCAGTCATATATTTCGTCATCCATTGACGTCACATAACACCAAATTCGGTATATGTGGAGCTAGCAAAATGGTCGTGAGCGCATCGAAAAGGGCCCAACATACTCCAATGTAGCGTTGACACGTGCGCACACTGGGCGTAGTGACGCTACGTTAGCAAAACGTGAGCACTCAATAGTCTGACGCCAGACGCGACCAGCGTCTGTCGGTGCGGCCCGACGGCAAACGGCGCGAAATATGACATGCTGTATTTCGCCCCAATGCCTTACCCAGACAACACTGCGTCTCACTCTTATCGTGATGAAGGAACGCCGGACGCGCTGCAACGCGCATGCGTCAAGGCAACGCAGCGCGGCATGCGCCTGCGAGTATATGGTAGGTCTGGCGCCTGGCGTGGCAACGCCGGCGAGCATAGGCACCGCACACTGACGAGGGCGAGTTGCGTTGCTCACATTGCTCCGTCGCAGTCTTTCACATTCGCCGTTCGTGGACGCAGAACATGGACACATGCGCGCGTCTCCCATGTATCCCAGCCACAATTCACCGACAGATGCAGGCCGCGATGATGTGTGTGATTTAACGTCCCAAAACCACCATATTATTATGAGAGACGCCGTAATGGAGCGCTTCGGAAATTTCATGCAGGCCGCGAGACGCGCGCGTTGCGTTCCAGTCACACTGAAGCCATCTCAAAGTTGCTTTTTTTATCCACTAAACAATGCGTTCTGGCGCTGTAGTCAGACTGAAAAACTCGACTGAAGGGTGTCTATGCGCACGGTATCACGTCGAAATGTATTGGCGCCTTCACTGTGGCATTCAGTCATGTTTTCACATGACACGCATCTCATAATTATGATGTTTGCACCAGTACATACCTTCGCCATCCATTCGCGGTACGTGATACCAAATTTGGCATATGTGAAGCTAGCGAAACGTCCCCGAGCGTATCATGGGTGTGGCATGTAGTGATGTTGTTACATAACACGAATGTCGTGATTATCACGTTTGTATGTGTCATTTACCTATGTCGTCCATTCGCGTCGCGTAATACTGAGTTGGTACATGTCTGAAGTTAGTGAAACGACCGCGAGAGCATTATAGGCGTAGCATGTATTCATGTTGTTACTTGACACGCATCTGATGTTTATCACATTCACACCAGTTTCATACCTTCGTCATCCATTCACGTACCATAAAACCAAATTTGATATATGTGATGCAAGCGAAACAGCCGCAAGCGCATCATGAGCATGGCATGTTGTTACATGACACGCATGTCATGATTTTCATGATATAGTCTGTCACTTGTGTTCGCCATGCAATCGTGCCATACCATACCAGCTTTGCAACATGTAATGTGAATGAAACTACCGCAAGAGCTGTAGGACCATCAAATGTAAATCATGACATTCATGCTATGACTAGTCAAATATGTTCTTCATACAGTCATGTTATGCTATACCAAGTTTGGTATCGATGCCATTATTGACACGGCCGGGAGAGCTAAGAGTCGTAGGCGGCTGGATAGATAGATAGATACGCTCAAAGTCACCGAAGTTCGCTAAGAAATGCTTCGCATTTAAAATAGATGGCCGGCCGAAAGGTCCCTTGCTCATTATCTCGAACTTCGTTTTCACACCTCGAGTCTCGTGCCAGTTCCGTGGCGAGGCATCGCGACTCGTGCAGGACGGCGTTCCATGGCGCAGTTTTCTTGCCAATTGTGTGGCGGCTTTTACAAACACAAATTGTTTACGCGTCTTCTGTGAATGTGGAACTCGGGCAGTATTGTATATATAGCTTCAATCGGAAGCCATTACAAGCCTTCAGGTACTCATAGACGCACCAGTGAGAGTAAAAGTACCTAGAATATATGCTTGCTCCTCTGTCAATTCCGTTTTAGCGGTAGTGCGCCAGTGCCAAAAGGGCATGGTCGGGCAGAAACTGTTCGATAGCAAATGCAATGCAATTTCAACAAACCATGTCCTAAATTTAGGTGAACACTGGGTCGGTATCGTTGTTCTCCTTATTTTGGAAACGCGGAGTTTTTATTAGGCACGCGAGGTTTTGATCGGCGGGTCATGAGCGGATATGCAGTGCCATGGGCTCCTGACGTTCGTAAATACAAGCGAGTGAAACGCACTCCTTACGTGGTCAAGAACGCTGTTCTTGCACAGTCATTCGCATGTTAGCCATATTATTATAGTAGCTCCACGTGGGTGGGACAGCTGTTGCCCAGGGGGAGCTTTGCCCTGGTGAGTTCTTCCTGGATAACCGCCGTCATCGCAGAACGCCAAGAACTACTCCCGCCGTTGGCTACCGTGGGACAGTACGTTAGCTCTAGCGGGATTATATCAGCAATGGTAGACAACCAAAATATTGACACGTACACAAGGCAGTTTATGAAAAGAGTCATTACTTTTACCCACAGTTTCCGACCGTGGTTTTGCTTTAACCTCTTCACTACCGGCCTAAGAAGGAATGAAGAAAACATTTTTTACAAAGCTTTATTGAACGCTTCAGTCTTAGTCTATAACAAAAAACAACGAAAAAATTCCCATTATTTGATGTAATTCTAGAAGGTTTACACTTGCGGACATTCGTTGTGAACAATGTCAAAAGGGTGTCCACATATGGGGACATCAGTTGCTAGCGTCGTGGAACTTGACGAAGCAATTTTTGCCTTGCAGACATAGGAAAACATTGCATTTCATGCACTTAATTCTCGTCTTCCCTTTGCAGTTTTCATTTCTGCACCACCTTGCATTTTTTAGGCTGCAGAATTCAGGAAAGTGATCATAGCGGTCGCGCCGTGTGTCAAGGTTTGGCAGTTGCACAGGCCTTGAGTAGTCAGTCAAAGGTGGATCACTCTATTCCTTAGGTTGTGCATAAGGTTTTCCATTATTAGTGTCTCAGCGATGTCTTGCTTGAACCGCAGCTGCCTAAGCACTTCCTTTTTTGGTATGCGCATGGCTTGGGCGTCACGCTGATACAAGATCCATGAATTGCATACGGCAAGGTCTACAAAGTGAGTGAAAAACCTCACCGTCCACTTTCTTGTTTTGATGTTTATCCGATAGTACGGCACATATCGGTCGACAAAGTCTACACCACCCATGAACTTGTTGTTATGACCAACAATAGCTGGCTGGGGAACAGGAACCTTTTCTTTGCTTCTTTGCACCACAGCATGAGTGTGGCGACGGGGTCGCACCCAACGGCACTTGACATCAAAAAACACTTTTATTATCTTTCCACTTCACAACGCACACTTCTCCATCATCTCGCACAAGGCAAGCACTGTCACCCCGCTTCATTGCTTTGTCACTTGGAAGGTTTGCAGCCGCGCCCTTTGTACGGTTTGCATTGACTGTCCCAGTGAGAAACACTGTTCTTTCTAGAAAGTGGTCCACGATTTGCAGGCCTGTAAATACCTGTCAGTGAAGGTGTGTGCTCGGTCATCCGTTATGGTTGTTGCTAGCTTTTTGACCACTGCTCCCCCAAGGCCATACAATTTTGAGTCGTCAGCGTCTACAGTATTCTTCCCGGTGTAAACAACGAAGTCAAGGACTAGACCATCAGGGGAGGCAAAAACGGAATTCTTGAGACCGAGTGGATTCGGTTTAGAAGGGAGATACTGCCTGAATCCACATCTTCCTGAAAATGGGGTCATCTGTTCGTCGATCAACAGTTCTGTTGAACGGGGAAGTGCTCGGCAGGCGGCTTGGAAGCAATCTACTATTGGTCGAACAAGGTGAAGCTTGTCTCCCTTTTGGCGTGCTGTAGTTGCTGAAGTGTCGACAAAGTGCAGGTGATTACGCAGCTCGTAAAACCTATTCCTTGTCATGTGGTCCAGTACAGATGGTTTCCTTGTTCCTCGAGACCAGTAGAGCTGGACTTGGGGAAGGTGCATAATCCCCATCAGCAGGTAAGCTTTCTTACTTCAAGTGCACTGGTTTGCACAGAACAGTAGTTTCGTTTCTGAACCGAAAACAAATTTGTTTGCTCAACAGCTTCCTTCCAAAAGTCCAAAGGAAAATATTTTTTCAAGGTACTCGTGCGGCGTCAGAAACTCCCGGAAATCATCGTCTTGGTTGTCGTTGTCAGGACCGTCCCTCTTGCAAATCTGTAACAGCGAAACGAATATTTAATTTTAACGAACCGAAAGAAAAAATGTCAGAAACACTTACGCTCGCGAGGTCCAGGAACGTTTTTTCTTTTTGTTTTTCGTAGGTCACTGGGCAATATCCGGTTTAGGTTCATCTGCAGAGTCGCCTGAAGACTCTGCATCACTTGCAAGTGGTGAAGATGGCCATTCTTTTTCGTATTCTGAGTCCGAGAGGCCCGCATCACTTTCTTCTAGCATGGCAGCGATCTTTTCATTGGTCAGGAACCTAGCTGTTGAGCGCATGCCCGGGAAGCAGTACCCCCGTTTTCAACTTATGTCCACAAACGTGGCCCATCGCATCGACGCTTATCGCAAATCAGTAGTTGTGAACACCGTAGAACAAACGCTTTGTTACGCTTCCGCGGAGCGTATATTCAATATGTGGGGAGAAATTATTATGTAATGTTTACAAAAAACTGAACAATAGCCAAAAACCTACCTCTCCTTCACTGCGTAGTGCTGGTGTTGGGCGCCGCCATTTCACCTGTTTGTCACGACGCTGGATGGATGAATGGGATGGATGGATATGGCTGCACCCTTTAAATTGTGTGGTGGCTAGCGCCACTAAGCCGTATAGTGAGGTTGAGGATACTGACTTTGCAGCGAAAGGTTTAATTTTTACCCGTGCTTTGACTTCAGCCCCCAATCACATAACCTCCTTTTAGATAATTCTACCCGCTTGAAGTCTATTTTGCCCTTACTGTCCCTAAACCCCAGTGCTTTGAAAAACTCTGCGCCATCAACCTGAACTACAGGGTGAAGCCCTTTACAGAACATTGTCAAGTGTTCGGCAGTTTCTTCTTCCTCTCCACACGCACTGCATACCGTGTCTACCCCTTCGTATTTGACCCGCTTGGATGGATGGATGGATGCTATGAGCGTCCCCTTTATAACGGGGTGGTGACAAGTATGCCACCAGGCTCGACCAAAAAAAACCTTTTTTCTTTTTTGATGTTGGCCTAATGCCTCTACTTCGATAAATTCTATCTTAATGGAAAAAAAGGTAAATTTTCAGCTTAAGTTCTCTGCCATTTACGGCACACTGTCCATATTTTATTTTTCCAATATTTATTTTTGTCCTTTCTCTCTAATTTTCTGCCACCAATACTCTAACCGTCTCTTACTTATTTCAATCGCGGGTGTGTTCAGCTTTCCATTGTTGTCCCTAAAACCCAAGGCTTCCTGTAGGCTCGTGCCCAAACGTACACCTGGGTGGATATCTCCACATTCAATCAGAACATGCTCCGCCGTTTCCTTATCTTTCCCGCAGCATGTGCATTGTTCTTCTTCTTTACTGAATCTTGCTTTATAACTACGCGTTCTAAGGCAACCCGATCTCGCTTCAAACAGTAAAGCGCTTCCCCTTGAATTATCGTAAAATGCTTCCCTCCTTATTTCATTTTTGCCCTTTCGGTAGTTACTCAAAGCCGGTTTTTTCTCCATAGCTGCCATCCAGTAAATCCTCTCCGCCTCCCTGACCTTTCCCTTAGCGCTCTTTGTTGACATATGGCTTACAATACCAGCCGTATATTTACTAGTGAGTCTTCTAGTTCTTTTTCTCCACTGTGTGTCCACGCTCTTCCTATACAAATAACGGAACACCTTCTCTGCCCATCTACTCTCCTTCATATTTCTTAGCCTTTCCTCGAACCTTATTTTGCTCTGCGCTTCCCTCGCCTCAAAACCCGCCCACCCCATATCGCCCTTTACAGCCTCGTTTGTCGTCTTCCCGTGAGCACCCAACGCGAGGCGTCCCACAGTCCTTTGATTTACATCCATTCCCGATTGCACCTCTGCCCTCATGCACACCACTGAGTTCCCAAAAGTAAGCCCTGGAGCCATTACACCCTTCCATAGACCTCGAAGCACCTCATACCTATTGTATCCCCACAACGTTCTGTGCTTCATTATTGCCGCATTCCTCTTTCCTTTTGCTGCCGAGGCTTTTTCCTGTACCTCCATGTATCTATCACTCTCATTTACCCATACTCCATGGTACTTGTATTCACTTACCCTCGGTATTTATTGGCCTTGTATGGACACCGTCTGATCACAGGGATCATTGAATACCATCAATCCACACTTCGTTACACTGAATCCTAGTCCAAGAGCTTCACCTTCCCTTCCGCATATATTCGCCAGCTGCTGTATATCATCTCGACTGTCCGCAAATAAGACGATATCGTCCGCATAAAATAAACCTGGAAGCTTCTGCTCAATCATCATGCCGCCCTGTTTGTGTGACAGATTAAAACCAATGTTACTACCTTCTAGCGCTTTTTCCATACTCACCATGTACAGCATGAAGAACAGCGGGGACAAAGGACATCCCTGTCTCAGACCCTTGCTAACCTCAACGTTCTCTTTGCTACGCATTCCTTCCCACTCTATGCAAACTGTGTTTTCTCGGTATATCTCCCTCAAAAGCTGCATACAGTCGTCGCCCATGCCCATCCTTTCAATATATCCCACAAAATTTCCTGATTAACGTTGTCGTATGCCCCAGTGATGTCTAGAAAAGCCACGTACAAGGGCCTATTCTCTATTTTAGATATTTCTATACACTGAGTGAGAACAAACAGGTTATCGTCTAACCGCCTGTCGACTCGAAATCCGTTCTGAAGTTCTCCCAAAATATCGTTATGTTCGGCCCATGTTTCTATTTTCATTTTTACTGCTTGCATCGCCAACCTGTATAGTACCGATGTAATGGTTAGTGGTCTATACGAGCGAATCTTGTCCTTTTCTCCCTTGCCTTTATAGATTAAGTTCATTCTACTTTGTCGCACACTGTCCGGTATTTGTCCGTCCTTTAGGCTTTTTTCTACTGCTTTTAACAATGCTTCTTTAGTGTTATGTCCTAGTTCGTTAATGAGGCTAACGGGAATCCCATCTAAACCCGCGGCAGTGCGCTTTGGAATTTTTCCTTCGGCCTTTTTCCAGTTGAAATTATCAAGTACTAGCTCTTCCTCTGTTGCTTTCTCCGCCACACTTTTACTCACCGGGGAGATCCCCTGGACGCTCTTTTTAAACGAATCGGCTGTTACCTTTTGGATGTAACCTAGCGCTTCGTACCCTTCCAATTGATTTCCTCCTTCACCTAGAATATGTTGTTGCGTTGTGACAGACTTCCTACCTAGCGCCTTTATGTGGCTCCAAAAAATCCTAGGCGCGGCCTCCTTTTTTTCGTGAATCTCTGTCATCCAGCGTTCACTTTCACCTTTAATTTTTGCCTCTACCAATTTCTGTACAAGGGATTTTTTCTCTAAATATATTTCCCATATTTTTTTGACCTCGTCCTGCGGCCGCTTCTCCTTTTTTGCCTTTCTATGCTCCCGTGATGCTTCGCGTCGCCTCTCGATCGCCTCCCGGATTTCCTTGTTCCACCAACTTTTTGGCTTCCTTTTTCCTTTCCAGCAAACAGTTTTCTTCTCTTTCCCTATCTCCTTCGTCATTAGATGTAACAGCTCACTATACTCCCAGTCCTTGCCTGGTATTTCGCCTACTTCTTCCTCGACTCTTGCGGCTATATTTATTATTTGTTTGTCATTTAAATACGAGCTGTCAGACTTTGATTCCATGCTCATATTTTCAGTTTCGTATCCCATTTGTAATGTTATTCGTTTATGATCACTACCCAAGCTGTTAATGCCTTCCTCGTCTATCCTCATTTCTGTCAGTTTGTGGTAAATTCCTTCAGTCATGAGACAATAATCAATACTTGATTGCTTGTTTCCGACTTTCCATATGATCTGGCCGTCACATTTAGGCCCCGTGTTAACTATCTCCACACTATGTTGCTCGCAAAGATCTAGTAATAACTTCCCATTGGTGTCTGAATATCCGTCAAGGTCATGTATGTGGGCATTCATGTCCCCTAGAAGGATGATTTCGGCCCCATTACCAAATTCCTTAATATCCGCACTCATGCAATCCACTATCTCCTGATTCTTTTCTCTGCAGTTATTCCCCGTCCACAAGTAGGCTACCCCTAGCCACGTTTCCCTTCCACCTACTGTGCCCAGAACCCAGAGGTGCTCTGAACACGTCTGTTTCACTCTAACCCATTTGGCTCCGCGATGAATTAGCATTCCTACACCCCCACCTTTCCTTTCCGATATGGTCCTGTTACACCCTTCCCAAACATAATTTTCAATATGTGGTGGCTCTTCCAAGTCTCTAAGGTGTGTTTCTGTAACCGCATACACGCCTATCTGTTCTTTGTTTAACTGCTCCTCAATCTTTAACCATTTTGCCTTCTTTCTGCCACCCTGCATGTTTATGTAACTAATTGCAACACGCGCCTTTTTCCTTTTTCTTTTACCTTTTTTCTGGTTTTTCGCAATTCTACCTGTCAAAGCGTCCTCCTGGTTGTTTTCCCTGTTACAAGCTACCCCGGACTCCGAAGGGCCCGTGAGCCCCCAAAAAAGCTACTGCGCGTCCTGCCAGTCGCCAGCCCACCTCGTGTCCAAGCCTCTTATCGAAATGAATCTTGTCTCTTTGGAATCCACCCCACCTGTGCACTTCCCTGTTTAAATCCACTACCTCGAAACCCTTCTCTCGACTAATTCGCCATATCTCTTTGTTTGCGTCGACAACCGCTCTTTGCAGGTTGACGTTGCGTACTGGTACTTCCGGTACTGTGCATACTACAATTTGCACCTGGGGGGACACGGCGCGCATGTCATCCACCCCTTTCGCCAAGGTCGTCGCTAGTCCTGACGATTCTTTTTTCAGGACGTCATTTAGCCCTCCCGCAATTACAACGAGGTTACGATTGTTAGCTTTAGCTGCGAGTTGTTCACCCGCTTGACTCATTACTGTCCCCAGCGTTTGTCCTAGGAACGTCCCTATCGCAACTCTCTTGTCGCCTTTCACCCTTTCTTTGATTGCCGCTGCGCATCGGACTAAATTTGAGTCACCGGCGATGATGACCTGTTCAGACATTCCTTCTGAAACCTGCACCTGGCTGCTGACTAGGTGACTAGCGTGAGTAACGGCTGCTGGTTTGCTCCCTCCCTCCCTCAAAACTACTTCCCGGTAGCTGGGCCCTGTGACCAATGTATCTGCCTTTGTCATGCCTGTTTCCTTCATCTCTCCCGCACGGGGGGTCGTCGCCATTATGCTTCCGCCGTCACCTGCGTCTTCGTTCCCTTTCACGACCTTCGATAGGCCCTTCTCGGCTGACCGGAGCCTTTCTTCCATGGCTGACGTTTTCTCTCGCTCCTTCGCCAATGCATTCTCCAGCTCTGCGATTTTCTCCATGAGCCCACTCTGGACCGCCATCATATTTTTCATTTTCTCCTCGAACTCGCACTGTCTACACTTGGCGTCATCTTCTGCTTTCTCCTCCGCACTAACTTCCACCTTCCAACCTACCCCGCACTCTGAACACTTTACGGTCTTTTTGACCATGGCTAGCTCAGTTTACCGATGCCCACGTGTTAGAAAACTGTACTAAAATACAGTGGTCTAAGCCAAAAAGAACCACAATAATAAATAAATACGCTACACTTCACAGCACCTGCGCATGCACGTGGTCGGTCTACGCGCAGACCTCAGCCACGTGGTGGCTGGAGAAAAAAAAGACACAGTACAAAATACTAAAAAAACGTACACCGTAATAGACCTAATCAAGCTTTACGCTAGCGCCTTACGTTCTCATAACGCTACAGACAGAGGCAAGCTGGAAACATGCAAAAACACTTATCTGTAGCTGTCATTCCAGAGCTCTCCAAAAACACGTCCGACCTCTACCACACTCTCCGGCGTGTTGGTTGACTGCTAGCGCCCTCTGTCTGCTATTGTAAAAACTATGAAGATAACTTTGAAAAGCGCCAAATTTGAATTCTTCAATAATGATATTGTCGCAGTACAGCGTTCAAATGTAAACGTCCACATACGTGGAGGCCGGTAGCGAAGACGTTAAAACAGCTGGATTCGCTCAAGACTGTCAGGTTGCGTGGGTCACTTTCAAGGTGGCTATCGCGTTCTGAAACCCACTTTAGCCCATAGTATCACTCACCGCTTCTTTGATGGTAGCCGCACACGGGGGGAACGAGGTAATTGACGACGCACCACTGTCTTGGTTTCTATCATCTCGATGAATACAGATAACCTAACGAAAACGCACTCATGCTTGCTCACAAGCTTCTATGGGAACTCACTGCAACCGAGCGACGTTATTGTTGCTTACTTGGGCAAGTAAAAGAAGAAATTGGATTGGATTGGATAAACTTTTATTTAAAAGAAGAAATGATTACAGAAAATTTCATTACTATAAACAGGAAAAAACGAAATGCTGCATGCAATAAGCTTTGTTTCTTGATAACGATGTCAGCAATATTGAGCATACTACCTATATTACTGTTTGCACCTTTTCCTTGTGCTACGGAACGTATATATTTTGCTTCAGTGTTTGTCGTTGTGATACATAAAGTTAGCGGTTGCTAAGTGCATGCTTCGTAGCCTTGGCTATGCTGCCATAGAAAGTTGTCACGAGGTGTACGCTTCTTTTTCGGTCAGCTTCCGTGGTTGGCCAATGCACATGCACATGTGCATTGGCCAACCACGTGCCATGCACATGAATCACGTGCCAATGCACATAAATCACCGTGACGAGGAGCTTGACCTGAAATAGCCAGAAAGTAAAACTACCGAACGTGCAGTAATATCAAAAAACGTACTGAAAGCGGTATATATTTTTGAAGGAACGAAACACTGCACCTAAAATACAGCCCCCTTCCTCCATCCCTATCCGCACAAAAATATAAAAGAAATAACGCAGCTCTTATGCTCCCAGTGCTCGGACGCTCATCGTGTCTCCGTCGGGTTAATTAAAGTATTTGCCTACCTTCTTTGCGGATGCTTACAGCCCAGAGGACGCAGCCTGCACAGATATAAACAGCCGATGGGAGGAGTGTCCGACAGAGGCGACTTTCGAGGCGCGATCTGTACCGGAGAACGATGCTGGCGATCCACGCGCTGCGTGTTGTTGCTGTTGTTCACCTATTCATAGTGGCGCATACCCACTATGTGGGATTGGCCAAGAATGGAGTGGTATTAAAAATACTGTTCAGAATTGGAATAATGGAGGTATAAAAGAAAGATTAGCGATAGCCTAGGAAAATGTGGTGCTTAATGTAATGCATACAAATATATACATTAACGAATTTATTCTTCGAATAAGGCAATAATTTTATTTTCATACTTATATAATTTTGTGGACTTGGTAAATAATTGAAACAGGTTAATTAGTAAACCTATTAGTTTCATCAATATAGTCCCGGACGGCTGCACATACTGTTGCATTAGAGAACCCTGAAATGCAAACTCCAAAAGACAAAAATGACAGGCACAGATAAGTCCATACAAATACCACGTAAAAGTATTTCTAAAAGGGTTTTCCGTAATGTGTTAAACCGCCTGCAGGTCAAAAAGAAATGATCTGTTGTAAAAAAGACAAAAATTTATTTTGTGAACAAAATGATTAGCTGCCCACTGCCCTATTTTTATTAACGGAAGACTCCAAGGCATACATGAATTACATCACAGATAATGAGCCAACTTACACGTCTCACTTGCACGTCGTCTTCTTACCGAGCCCCAGTTGTAGCAGCGGTAACCGGCGGAGTCGTCACTGGGCTAGTCATCACCCTCCTCAGGAGTAGTCAAGCTGTCCTTCCTTTCGTAGCCCTGCCCGCGACTCGAACTCTTGTGCCAGCGCCTGTCGTCGTTCTCCTGTTCCCTTTTTCATCGACGTCAAGATGTACAACACTCCTCGGAATGAATCGCTGGCCAACGGTGTTGGGCGCTATCTCCAGCCCCTGCTCAAAGGCACCATACGTGACGTCTGGTGTGGCATCGTAAGGCGACAGCGAGTTGTGGACAATGGGCAGCCTGATGCCTAAGAGCAGCCTTGCAAAAGCGATGCCAAGGACGACACTCAGGCACTCGACACGGCTGGGTTTTGAGGGCTCGCTCAAGGATTCGGGATCCAGCGTCTGCTCGGAAACGGGCCCTGAGCCATCTTCGTAGTAGCACCCCGGAAAGCTACGATCCGATGGCACAGCAGCTGCTGGCCACGGGCCTTCTGCCAGGAAACATCAATCAGCTGGTGATGGTGCAGCCCTCGTCAGCGAAGGCATCCATTCGCCGCGGAAACTCCGGACTGGCGGTGAGACGACGCTAGATCGCTCGGCGTCCCCGTAACACTGAGGCTCCCCTTGAACGGGCTCCATTCTCGCCAAATGCACACGTGGACAATCTAAGGACTGTTACAAGCAGAACGAGGTAACGGTGCATGTTGATGATGATGATGATTCCAATGCCATGGCTCGTACCCACTCAGAAGGCTCAGCCAAGAATGGATGACTTAATTCAAAAAGATTTTTTTAATCGAACCCACCCACCAGAAAAAAGAGAGAAAAAAGAAAAGACACCCTAGGCAGAATGAAAGGAATGTAATAGTTGTTTGTCACTCGTTCAGATAAGACAAATATTCATTACCTTGAATAAGAATCAACATGATTAAACAATGCTCTTGTGTTCGTTGGAATTTTTTTTGCACGAGTAATAATCACGCAATTAAAAGCTTAATTCTTTTACTTTCATTAAGGTACTTGCAAACTGCATAGAAAACGTTCTCGTGGCTGAAGCCCAAATCGTAAGCACCGAAGGAAAGTATGTTTTTTATAGTGAAGTTTAGCCCCAGGCTAGCGAATGGGAGGACTAAGAATGTTTTCCTGAGCAATTTGTATCGGCGTCATCATAAAAAATAGTGCTCTATTGTTTCCAATTCTGAACAAAAGTTGCATAGTAGTGATATCGCCAGACCAGCCCTATGTAAATAGAAATTTAACGGGGGGACACGACATCGAAATCTGGTTATTATGGTTTCCAACTGTCTTGTAGGACAGCAATGAATTTTCCATGAAAATCTTAAGTGAGTAAATTCTGGTGTTGACAATATTGCTTCCATAGCGTCTGCACTAAGCGCAAGCTTGTTTTGTTTTGTTGTTTTGTTTCCGTGGGAGGCTGGCTCGTGACGTTAGTGCTTCTTTGTTTTCGCTGCCTCACGGCACGCGCTCCGCATTCAAGTATCCTTGTTCTTGTTCACCTATTGATCGTGGCGCATACCCACTATGGGGATTGGCCAAGAATCGAGTGGTTTTAAAAATTATTGTTCAGATTTAAAATAAAGGAGATATAATAGAAATATTGCTGGTAACCTAGGATAGTATGGGGCTTGAGCTAATGCATACAAATATTTCACTAAAGAAATGAATTTATTATTATAATAGAGCAATAATCTGATTTTACACGTATATAATTTTGTGCACACCTTAGAATAATTTAACATAATCATTAGTCAGTCTATTAGTTTTATCAAGATAGTACCGGCCACGCATACTGTTGCATTAGAGAACCCAGAAATGGAAGCTCCAAAAGACAAAATGACAGGCACAGATAAGTGTATGCCAATACCACGCAAAAGTATTTCTAAAAGGGTTTTTCGTAATGTGTTAAACCGCCTGCAGGTCAAGAAGAAATGATCTATTGTTTCCCGATCATCACAGAACGCGCACAGACGCAAAGGTGCCTGAGCAGACCTGTGTTTATAGAAATTTAGATTTGGTACCCGGCAACGCAGCCTTGTGATAGCTACTCCTTGTTTACGAGTGCGGTAAAAGTCTCTTTGCCAGGGATATAATAAATGGCGATATTTTGTAGAGCTTGTTAGTGCTGTACCTCTAAAGACTTCCACAAGCGTACGTCTGCGGAATCGAGAAGCAGTCACATAAGCGGATGATGGACAGTGCGGTAGAATCGGTTCTCTGACGACTTAGCTAAGGAATTGGCTATTTGGTTTAGAAATAAGCCTTTATGTCCAGGCACTCAAACTAATTGGACTTTTCTCAAATGCGCAGGCACTAGTGCACGGAACGCCTTTGTTACTGAATTATCTGCACCGACAGAAAGTGCCGCACAGAGAGATAGGGAATCTGATGTAATTGCTGTATTTAACTTGCGTAAGGCGAGCACTACTGCCAGAAATTCAGGCACAAAAATGGGTACGAAATCGGGTAGTTGAAGGGAATAAATCCAATATAAAATCGGGATGAAAATACCAACCCCTGACTTTTCATCATATTGAGATGCGTCTGTAGCAATAATAACGTTCGTTGTAATGCTGCGCAGATGATCTTGTATTAAACCATCAAAAATATTATCGGGAAGTAATTTGACATTAGAAAAAATCTCGTCAAATTGATTTACCACAGGTTATGAATTATCATGACTCGGCATGATGTCGCATATACGTACGTTCAGTTGCTCCAGTGAATTTGGCACAAATATAATTTGTGGGCTGTGAAATCGTGGCCATCTAGCACCAAAAATGATTCAGGATGGAAATAAAGGCTGTTTCTGAATGTCGTGATGGTGATTCAGAAATTCATAAGAATGTCTGAGCAGTCAGAAGGCGAATCCTACAAGAAAGTAAAGAGACCTTTGATTCGAGATACAACGCATTGTTAGCAACTGTTTTGGGAAGGCTAAGACATAAGCGCAAGGCTTCTCTTTCCAGAAGAATTAGAGGGCCCAACTTGTAAGCTGGAACTCCATTGAGAAGTACGCAACCAAATTCCAAAATGAGACGAACGCACATGTAATATATAATTAACAATGTGTCTCTTCTCATATCTATGCGGTAGTTGCTTAGCCTACCTAATATGCCAATGGCCCGCACAAGTTTTCCGGCGATATATTCGATATAAGGTCGAGAGTTAAGCGGTGTGAGGTAAATTACTCCGAGGTATTTAACAGATTCCACCTGTGGTATATCCTCATGACGGTAAGACAGAGAGATGTGCACAGGGTATTGCTGTGCGAAAACAAGGAGGGAAAACTCACTCGGATTAAGTAAAAAGCAGTTGCCATCGAGCCAGCTCCCCAATATATTCAGGTAAGTCTGCAGCCGTTCATATAAAGTCTGAATGTTATCTGCTATTGCAAAAAACGCGATATCGTCTGCATAAACATAAGTTGTTACAGCCTGTTTACGTGGAATAGTGCTCATTAGTAAATTGAATAGCACCGGCGAAAGCACTGAGCCTTGCAGTACTCCCCTGATTTGTGTATGAGTATATGATGAAAACCCATCTTCAAAACAACAAAAAAATGCTGTCTTCAAGAAAACTGTGAACCGACGCTACTATGTATGATGGAAAATTATGGTACTCTAATCGATCTTCCAAAATACAGGGCTCCACGGTATCATATGCTTTAGCTATGTCTAAGGTAACTAAATTATAGCTGCATATTTGTTATGTAGCAGAGCTAACTGAAGCCGACTTTCTAAATCAACGTGGGCATCCCAAATTGAACAACCAGCCCTTAACCCAATTTGACAGGGGCTTCACGGTAATAAGCTCCTTAATACGTATATTGAAGATTCTCTCAACCAATTTCACTAAGTTTGATGCCAGTGCGATCGGCCTTATGTTATCCAACATGTATGCTTCATTTTCATTTTTGAACAATACAATTTTGGCAAGTTTCCATTCTGGAGGTATCCATGTGTTCCCTAACGAATTATTCACTAGTTTTAGCAAAAGATTAGGTGGTTCCTGGAGTAAACATTTTAACATATATAGTTCATAATTCCATCTCGTCAGGGAGCTGTCATCGGTAACCATAATACTGTCTGACTCAATTCAGCTAAAGAAACTTCTGGAATTGTGCAGAACATCGTTGGCGCAAACTTAAAAGATGAAAGAAGAGACTCGAGAAAGCGCACTTTTCCGAGTCTCTTTTTTCGTATTTCAAGTTTGCGCCAACGATGTTCTGCACAGTTACACACCAACTAGCCCGACAGCATACGTTACTGAAACTTCAAGAAATTCATGAAGTTTACCAGCATGGACTGAATAGCCGAAAGATTAGCAGTGAAGCGGCGTTCCAAACATTGCGCTATGTCTTCTAGAGAGGTGTTCATTTCTTGCAGCGTCAAGAGAGATGACAGCATTGTTAAAGGTGCTGGCAGTACTTTTTTTGTCCAAAGCTAAGCGACCAAAGCACGCTTATTTTTGGATTTTGAAAGATAATCGAAATGTCTGCTGTCATATTATTCTTTCGCGCGGTTCACTGCACGCCTAAATACGCCAGCAAGGAATTGATATTCCTTACACTTTGTTAGGGTTCGATGTTGAAGAAGTTTTTTCCAAGTGGCTTTTCGTCTTCTATATTCGCGCGTACACTCATCGTTTCACCAACGAGAGGAGGATCGTTTATTAGATGGAATAGAAAATTCTGAATTTTTTTCTAGATCCCTCCAGCATTGAACAATCGTAGATGCCATCTCCTTAGTACTGGCATTTCCAAGCTTGGAAATGCCATCTTCGTACTTCTGGCCTGCCTTTGGCCCTGTGTGTGTTCGTGAGCTTGGAGCTGTTTTCTTACGAAACAAGTATTAGCAAATGCTTAGCGGTTGCGCTTCACCATTTTATTTTTTAAGACTTACTTTCCAAATTGGCTCAAAGTTCAAAAGGTTTCAATCTTTCATTCAAAACAAAACCGAAACACAGCAATAAACGAAGCCGCAAGTACGATTCGCCACCCGCAAGTTCGAAGACTAGGCAAATGTGTGTACTACCCTGGTCTACCCATCATTCCCATAGTCGCTGAACGATCGCAGCGCCAGAGTGCCCTCTAGTTAATTTTGAGAAACTTTATGGCTGAGAGGGAAAGACGATGGTCGCCGAGGGAGCGTTTGATGGATACAGAAGGTATAGAGGAGGCCAACGCCTTCAAGATCTCTTGTGCCTGCCGGATTATTGGCGGTCATTTGGGAAGCGGCGGTCGTTGGAACTACGGTGGTGACGCCACTGAAGTAGGGGTGTCTTCAAATAGGTTTTTACGTTTTTGGAGCTTATATGCAATAAAAATAACGTAGAAAGGTTCTAAAAAGGCGTAAACGTAATTTTAATTAACGATAAGTAAGTGACGCCGTCATTGAACAAACAACTTTATTAATACAATGTATCCTTCGAAGTTAGTAACAAACGTCAAAATTGCCGATCTCAAAGGCCAAGTACAAAAACCTTAATCCTACGTAGGCAGCACCGCCATTGATGACAGGCGTTTCGCGCTCATCCGGCAGGCACAGGAAATCTAGGAGGCGTTGAGGAGGCTATGCGCTGGCATTGACAGGAAAACCGCGCACGCGGATGGCGTTTCGGTTCATAGTGTGAGTACCAACTACACGTTTCCCGTGGCAGACCGCCTGGCGCTCGTACATGGCTTCCAGTTCCGGAAAGACAGCCGAGAATTTCGATTGGAATGTAGAGACGGAGGTGCAGTTGTTTCACGCAATGAAAGGTCATAAACCAGTAGGTAAGTGGTGTATTGCTCTCATACTGCTCTGCAGCTTAGGAAGTAGCTCTCCGTCACTAAGAGCAAGGTGACTCTTCCGTTTTCTTGCGTTGCGCAGGTGTCAACAGGTACTTTCATATGGCGTGCATCCTCGAGAAATTCAGCGCATCTCTAAACAAAGACATATCTTCGCAGCCGATATGGGAGCACCTCGACACTATGTATGACATGGCGGCTTTGGTAAGTGGCTATCCACATAAGGTTCAGCAAAAGATGGAATCTTCAAGCTGTGAAAAATCCTTGCCAACGTTTCTACAATGTGGCTGTCTTCTTTAGGATCGCGACACTTCGCTTTTCGGATGCAACCTGGAAGAAGACGTTCACTTCATGGATTTTTCATCGCTTGAACTACCAGGGAATGCACTTGAGGCTTTCGTGAAGCCGGTTTTCTGCAGAGAGAGCAAGCTACATAAGTTCTAATCATTATACTTAATTTGTGAACAGATCTTTGACAGGTAGCCAAACAGGTAACACACTTAGGCGGCGTTCACACTGACCATTCCGGCCGCCAAAAGTGCTCCGAATTCGGTTTGGCGGCGGCGAGATCCGCCGAAAGGGCCTTTTCCGTGCCGATCGCTCTCGGACCGATTTTTGCGGCGTCTGCCGCGGAATCGGTCACCGCGGACCAATAGGAGCGCTAGTCAAGGAATTTTGAAAAATGGCGGCCATGCCCTACTCACTTGTTATGCTGCAGTGCACGTAACTGGATGTTGAAACCAACGGGAGTTTAACGTACTCTGTGCCTACTTCGCCTCCGTATTTCGTGAAAGAGGTGACCGAGCTTGCTGTTGGCGTGACCGAGCTTGTTGCGGTCTGGCAGAGCAAAACGAACCCACCAACGCCGCTGGCGTCGGTTGTTTTTCTGCTCTTCGTGCATTACAAGACAGCCACTTGCCAGCAAAGTAAGCAGTACTGCCTTTTCTTGCTTCTTGCGTACGAGAATCGTCGAAGTATACACCACTGGATAGCGTAATAGCGTTTGCGAGCCGCGACAACAACCGGGTGACAGCGCATCCATCCCGCGTTCGCCCCGTAGTAGATGGCATATTCGCGGCGCGGGGCGCGTCCAGTGCGAACGACGCCGTGTTGCGGCGCTAGGGGAATTTCGGTCGCTGTAGGAAGCGGATGTTTCAGTGTGAAGTAGGCATAAGGCTACCCGCAATAATGCCTAAGGTGGCGCTGCAGGTAATGTTTCAAAAAAAAAGGTTGTGCACCTGAAATTCATATGCATCACAATATAAGTATCAGTTCATCTCGTGTAGTAAATAATCGTAGTATTATATTGATAATGAGTAGTTCATTTTCTGCTATTATTAGGTATGGTTAATCCTGGTTAAGACTAGTTCGATAAATTCTGGCATATTTCATTTGGCAGAATTTATTTCATGGGAGATTACCTGTTGGTTGTAGGACGCTATTTTCTTTCAGCAAGTGTGGAAAGCTATTTTATTAACTGTGTATTTCAGTGGTAAGAGCCCCCAGACATGCTGCTAATGCTTAATAGAAATCTGCCCCATTTGTGGTACTTGAATGTTTAACTTGAGCTGTGCCAATGCTTGTCATTGCGAAAAAATGTTTTACCAGTTTCATTTAGCTATTACAAAAGAATTGTGGAATATGTTGCATTAGATGGGCTACGGGGATGGGAACTTGCCGGTACAAGTGTGAGCTTAGCATAAAAGTGTATAATGTATGTTGAGACAAATTTAGAATAGTGAAAACATGCTCGTATCACCATAAGCACACAGTCATCTTCTAGGTGAATACGATGTGCGAACAAAGGTTTGTTGTTTCAGCTTTACAGATACAATAGTAGTGACCACAAGTAGGCTTCATCGAGATGGACAAAGTTGGACACCAGATTCCACCAGTGGTTGTGTCAGAAACACTCAACATCACACACTGCAGGGTGCTGTGCCTTGGGTATGCAACGCAGTCTTGATCTTGCGGGAGGCTTCGATTTGCTTATTGGAGATGGCGAGCGATTTTGTGGGAATGCTCATTTGTTCGTCTTACATGTACATCGCAGCTTGCTCTCAGCCACTACAGCATTGCTCCCCACCCTTTCTGAGCACTGCTTTATAACATCAAGGCTTCAACCATCTAGTTGGGAACAGTCACTGAATAAAAGATGCAACGACGGTGCGCATATGTGCCATGTTCTTGTACGATATTGGTTGGGGGAAAGCGCGTGGCACACGACCCGAGCTGTGGGAAAACACCCAGAAGCTGAGGTGGCATAGTCCTGTAGGGCGCTGAACGAGGAAGGTTTCAAAAATAGCGTCACTCTCTTTGGTAAGGCTCAGTTAGCGTGAATCTGAAGGTGGTGGCATTAGGGTGCCGGAGAGCAGCCAGCAATCTTATTAGACAACGAGAGATGCTCTTCAGGCCAGTGTCACCTTGCAACAGCAGTTCTCGGGGCACCTGCTGCTCTACACCTTCACAAGATGGTTGGCACGCACTTGGTTTTCCCTGGAGTTCGACGTTGTTGGGTAGGCCTATGCTGCCGGAACCCACGACGACTGGGTCACAATTGAAGAGAAGTCGATCTTCAAACAGACGCGGGCCAACGACGATCACTGCGAGACGTCTTTAGGGCTTCGACGATGGGAAACTTTGTTGTCGCAAGCCGCTACCACGAACAGTAAGAACGTTCTATTCGAGAGCGAGCGTCATTGAAGAATCACATAGAAGCTATAGTGGCTATAGACGGATTCCCCTAGACATACGTCACCAAAATGCGGTGGCGCTGTCGCCGGGCACTTAGTTCCGCGTGGTAGGCAAAAGCCATCGTGCCTACCGCAGTTTCTGCTGTTTTTCGTTGATGCGTACGCTTTTTGTCGCCGAGCAAAGAGGAAAAGGTGGTGTGCCGGCAAGCTGTCACGGTTATTTGTGTGGGAAGGCTTAAGACATATAGGTCGTCTTCTTTTCCAGTTTTCTGTTTACAAAAATCGTCACAAGAGGATTGGCTGCGCAATAACTTTTTGTCGCCGTGCAAAGAGTAAAAAGCGGTGTGCCGACAAGTTGTCACGGTTATTTGTGTGGGAAGGCTTAAGACATATAGGCTGTCTTCTTTTCCAGTTTTCTAGTTATAAAAACTGTCACAAGAGGATTACCTGCGCGAGAACTTGCCTTCGACGCCGGTTCACTGGTTATCTTTTGGAGCGGCTTACCCAGCAAGAACGACTAGTTCGGTCGAGGGTTTGTCATTGCGATGTGCCACTCCACATTTTTTGGAATAAACCTTGTGTGGAGACATAGTGAGCATGCTTAGCTTAAAGCACGCTAATGTTGCAAATACCATTGCCTTATGTAAAGAATTTTTCATGGTTGCCGTTGTTGATATAACTTCAGAAGGCTTAGACGTGTCAGAAAGTTTTCATTGTACTCGCGTGAACTAATGTCACTGTCATGAAGCATGTGTTTCTTTCTGTGTGGGCACAGTTTCTTAAAGGGCCTCTCACGAGGTTTGACAATTTTGAGCTGACAAACGCAATGCGTAGACGAGGCGTTCCTGATCACGTCTGTCAAAATTTGCAACGCTCCGTGCTGCGGAAATGGGTCTAATTCCAAGAAGAAGGCTGCTCGACCTCCCCTCTGCTGGCGCACGCGTAGAGTGAGGGCATGTCGTGGGCGTATGAATGGCCCTATGTACACGGCAATGCAATGACGTTGGTCCTCTACGTAGACGACTCGGCTCTGACGTCCGCAGTATGCCATGTGACATGGCAAAAATTATTTAACAAAACATGCATAGTTTATGTATTTGTTGCTTCAAGAGAATAATAAAACTTGAAATAAATAATGAGATGCAGTAAAAAATTGTGCATGTTTTTCTTTTGTTTTTTTTCTGTGAAATGCTACAAGATGCAGGGCTAATGTGCCGGCGTTTCCCATGCGTTCGGGTCCTTGCGGTCAGTGCATTGAGCAGACGACCGCCGTGGAACGCTCTTACGCGTTTGCGCACTCATTGTGCTGAACTATTCTACCGGGTCTCAGCCAGCGTTTCCAAACGATCTCGCAAAAACAGGCAGAAGACCACAAAATAACGCTGGTCAAGAAAGCAACTCCGCTCGCGTGCTCGGGGATTGGACTTGTTTGGGCATGTCATGCGCACGCCACCTCTTGGTCGGATGCCGGAGAGGGCGGGGAAGAGATTTTGGCTTGCTAAGGCTACGCGGAGGAGTGGCAAGAGTTTCGAGCTCGCCACCTCTCATCCTCGTTTCGCCCCGCTTTGAAAAACCTGTTTTCTCTGCTCGAGATGAACCGATCCGAAACATTTTTGTGGTAAAATGTTCCTCATCGGACACCCAACAACTTCCACTGTCTAACTAAAATTCAGTATGGGGCCTGTTGAGTGGCTCTTTAAAGCAGCAGCGAATGAATGATAGTATCAATTTAAACTATGCTTTTTCTGTTTATACGCGGCTGCTATGACACACCTGACACAAGTGTATTGGGCAGGGCTATTGTTGCTACGGTGCACTTCATGAGGTTTTCACGTCTGTGAGAAATCGCAGGAAAACAGTAATTGGAAAACATTCTGAGATTGTTTATTTATTTAAAAATACTCTACGGGCCCGTGTTGAGGCATAGTGTAAGGGGGGCAATATAAAAAGTGCAATTTCACTATTGTTCACAAAATATAAATACGTGAAGAGTGTTCACGAACCAAATGACAAAGCGTAGTACAATAGAAAGTATTTACGGCAGTACTAGTAAAAAAGAAATTACAACACTATCAAAGATAAAACATATAACGGAAAAACAAATTATTGCAAATTATTGCTAAAAACAAAACAAAATATTGCTTTTAGCGCAGCTCAGTTTGACCGTGAAAGAACGATACTATGCAGTCAAAAAGGTGAAAAACAGACGACAGTGTGAGCGCTCACATTGCCTGTTTTTTCAGCCGACGGGGTATTTAGCAAGTGTTCTCTTACGTGACAGAGGGATGGAACGAGAAAGAAACAAACAGCGAATAGGCGTGCTGAAGGAATTGAGAAATGCTAATCACACAGTATGAGAATCACAGTATCGGAAGAGCATTATTGGCAGGCATTGTTTATCAAAGCTTGTGATTGAAGAGCAGAACGACTGATTTGTGTTAGCATCTTGAGTAGACGCCAAGTGGCGTCACAATGGGAGTTGTTCGGTGGCAATCGGGCTTAAATATCGGCATGATATTAGCATAAGCCATGCACAGAAAAGCCAAATTCGGTTTTTCAGACGCAAGTGCTTACTTTTGTCCAGAAACTGTTTTGCATCTATTGCATCGATAAAAGGCCTCTGCTCATTCAGTGGCTATATACACGTCTCGACATATCTCGTGGCATTATGTTTTAGGATATCCCACAAAAAGCATGTTTTCATGCTTGCACAGTCGAACCCCTATATAAAAGACACCAGTGCACCCACAGTAAAGTATGGGTTAATAAGAAAAAGAATACGAGGTGCCCTGCTTGTAAGACGCATCTCATATAAAAAAGAAATACGGCCTCGAGCATCCTCGAATGTGATGACACGTTTATTATTACTATAATGCCTTCTTTGTCGCCAGTGAAGCCTCCTTTGCAGGGCCTTGTTCGCATGCATTTTCTTCAGGCCCTTCTTGTTGTGCCTCTTGGTAAACCGCATGTTCCACACAAACTTGGCGTCCACCTGCATGGGACACAGAGGTGAGTACCACCACAAGTCACGAGAAAGTCGTGATTCAGGACGCTTTTGTTCCAACAATCCCAGCTGTCCCGGATCACCCCAAAGACCTCTACCCCACGAAACGGCAGATACCCTTTTTACTGCAAAGGATATACCAGCACTACAATAAGAACATAACAGGCAACGCGCAGCTCACATGGTGCGGAGAAGTAGGTGCATTCTGGAAGAAATGTGCATCAAAAATGCAGATTAATTTATTAGAAGCTGCAGTTTAGTGTTCGCCGATTTACACCTTTCCAGTCGTTTGCTCAAGGCTATGGCAGGGCGAAGCTTAGGCACCTTGCAAGGGTCGTCTGTGTAACTTATTTTCTCGTGTATAACCTGCCCCTCATCCCTGCATTTAACCAGCACATTTAACTGCAAACCAAGGGAGAAAGAAAAAACATTCACTGGTGGCCTTCCTTGCGTTATTGGTATATATAGCAAGACGTGAATCGAATTGAAACTCTTGTATAACTCGCACCCCGAGCATATCTTCAAACTTTATGCATACTTTTTGTACTTGTTATTCGAGAGAAAAGATGTTCACTTGGGTGTGGCAAGATACTTCCGGGTTAGGGAGAGCCCCATCGACGTGCTTGCAGGGACCAATGAATGGGTCGTAATTCAGACCTTACCGAATTTCGTGGTCTATTCACAAAATGTCACAACAACGAATCTCTATGAAGTTGTTTAGGCGTCCCGTCGATTTTGTTGTCGCTGCACTTGATGTATTCAAGGTAATGTTTGTATGGATTCTGCTGCAACTATCTTTGATCAGTCATTAATCTTCTCTACGATTTATATATTGAGTTTGTTCTCACGTCTCCTCTCAAGATATCTTAGAATACTATTAAGTTGGTTGGTTATTATACAACGCTGATTAGCACAATGTTGTTTTACAAAGTCTGTTGGACCCCTGACAGCGAAAGTTTGTATTTTTTAACAGTAACTTGTATCTCGGTGTCTGGTAATGCCGAAATAATAACGTAAATGCTATAATTTGCCATGCAAATAATGCTAGAAGTGTTAATTTAGAAGGATTTTGCATTCGTTCGAAACGCCCGCCTAAATACAATAAGCAACTAACCCCCCACAGTGGAGCGGGACCTGGGCGTGTCTCCCTTGGCCTGAAAGAAAAAAAGAACCCTGGCGTAATCAGCCTAAACCATTTTGACAGCAGTCAGACAACAGAGCGAGGGGTGACAATAGTCCTTGAACAATAGTGAAATGCCGACTGCAACTGTATACTAGGAAGAGCACTTTCTAAAACGCCGTTCCAGCTCGTCACTAATGACCTGTCAAAGGTGCCTCTGCATGCAGGATTTCAAACAACACGAGCACTTTGAGTTTCGAAATTAGGTGTCTGGGGACCTTTAATCACTATGGTGCACTTTACAAAATGCCGTCCTATTCATCTAATAGGTTAGGTAGTAGGGTACCCACAGCACATCTGACCTCAATTTTAAGGCCTTTCGAAATTTTAATGTATCTAGAGTTCGTAGCCTTTACTGTCCATGGTGTTCGAGTTGGGCAGACCTCAGGTTACAACACTTTTAGGTGGTGCTTTCGAACTACTTTTTGTGGTAATGGTTAAATCAAACCCGATGTATGTTGCTGTATCTTTTAGCTAGTGTTCGAAGATGCCTTTGTAGGGGAAGTGCCTCTGCTTGTTCTGTGGGTTCTGTTACTGCTGTTATAATCGCATTCACCATCTGAGTAGAAGCTTCGTGTGTTTTAGTTATGGTGGAACGCATGTTGAACCTAGTGCTTGTAGTGCGTTATTGTTCGAGGGACAATTCGTTAGGTTGTTTTAGTGGATGAGCTAGCACTTGTAATAAGATACTGCAATTATGAGTGCGCTGCTCTGCACTGCCATGTACATGGTTTATTAAGCTGTTTCCTAGTGGCTTTTACTCCAATATGCCTCTACTACTCATGTAAGCATGCTTGTTAGAAATTATAAAAACATGCAACAAGTAGAAACTGCCTGAAAGCGGGACACAAAAATGCAAAGAATGTTTGTGGCAGTCGCTCAGTTAAATCTTCACGATTGAAAACCCAGTAAAGTTTCCTTATGCAAACAACCCTCGTGATTTTTAAATCAAGGTCAGCCAATTGACATATGCAACAAGCTTGTCTGTAGCTTCAATGCTTTTACCCATGTCGATTACGCAGAATATCTTCTGTTGCCTTGAAACATCAGAACTAGAAAATAACCGTGCGCCAAACACACTGTCATGAGTAAGACGGCGTATGGACGCCAAAGTAGGCGAAGAAGACACAGAACAGGCATGAAGGAGCACACGGCTCAACGCTGCAATAGAAAACTACAGTTCAATGAGCTGGCATTGTCTGCATGCCTATGAGAGAAGAAAGTTGCATCAGCAGCTATGTTCGGTTGATAGGCGCAGCAGGCATTCAGTTCTGGAGGCTACTACCATAATAACGACAGAACCGGGAGAAGGCCAAGTGAGCGCGACGGACCGCTTGCATCGGAGCAACGATTGCAACAGTACTGTTTGCTAGATCCACAGCAGAATCACGACAATGTAGGTTGGACTTACAGCGATGGACACAGCTAAGTAAGTTTTCCATTTTGGTGACAACTCAACTGTGAGGCTAGAGTGGCCAGACTTGAGTGAAGGATTCTAGTGGGGTGTAAAGTGAACAGAGAATTGAGTTATTAGCTTATCTTTAAATACAGCCGATCCCAGATATATCGAACTCCAAGGGGATCGTAAAATAGTTCGATATATCAATAATTCGAAATATAAAATATGCGTACCTGAAGCTTACCTGAATACTCCGCACATCACTGAGAGCTTTCGGAGATCGTGACAAGCAGCGGTTTGTAACCGACTTGTTCTCCAAAGCGCGGAAAATACGAAACACAGCGCAACGACCACGGCCCTTTATTTGGCATAAAAAAAGTCCGTGAGCTTGGACTGCTTCTTCTTTTGCGCCATGAAGTTCATTAAACTGTCTTCATGTTTGCTGACGCTGTCCAAATGTGAAGGTCCGGCGCCTTCCATTGCGCCGCAACAGCGGCCAATCACGCTGAACGCCGACGCAAGCTCAGCTGCCGTAGGCGGGTGGATATCTTCATTGGAGTCGCTTGTTGCCGCTTCTTCGGCAGCGGCAATTGCGATGTCCGTCACGATCTCCGCATCGTTGAGACCCGCCACAGCCTGCGCGTTATCGTCAGCACTTAAATAACCGCGCGCTGTTGCGCCATCTTGGATGGCACCTGGGAATGCCGCCAGCACCTGAAATTCACCGTCGTAGCACTCAACGCCGTCGTCTTCGGTGTCCGAACATGCCTCGTCAGGAGTCACCACACAGCCCGCATTGCGGAAGCAGTTTACGACAGTAGTTTGTTTCACGTCGTTCCAAGCGCCTGTGAACATCTGTGTAGCTCCAAGAAGGTCAACTTTGAGTTAGATTCCCAAACGAAGGTTCGTCATGAGCCTCTGCACCAGTCATTGCCTAAATTCAACCTTGAAAGTTTTGATGATGCTTTGGTCTAGAGCCTGCAGCTTCGCCGTAGTGTAGGCCGGCAAAAATTTCACGGTGGTGTTTTTCAGTGGGATGGTGACGTGGTGGGCCGAACAATTGTCGAGAAGGAGACAGACTTGGCGGCCGGACTTCTCCAGCTCGGTATCCCATGCCCGGAGACATTCCGTGAACAGATCGCGTGTCATCCACGCTTTTTTGTTGGATGCGTAGCGCACCGAGAGACCTCTTGCGTTCTTGAAGCAGCGTGGCGATCTGCTCTTGCCGATAACGAAGGGCTGAAGTTTGCACGAGCCGTCCATATTTGCAGCGAGCAAAATGGAGATGCCAACCTTGCTCATTTTTCCGCCATGGCATTTGCTGCCCTTGAAGTCCAACGTCTTGCTTGGCAGCATCTGCTAAAACAGGGCAGTTTTGTCGGCACTAAATATTTGCGACGGCGGAAAGCTGTTGCAAATGTCTGGCCATTCATCAGACAGCCACTTCTCAATGCTGTTGTTGCTGCAGGTTGCCCCGCTTTCACCCGACAGGGTCTTCCCGACGATGCCGTAGCGATTTTCAAAGCGTTGCTGCTATCCTGTGCCACCAGTGAAGCTGTCTTCCCCTAGCGCAGTTGCCAACCACTTTGCCATTTCCATGAGCATCGGGCCGTCATCAGGAACGTTTTTTGCTTGAGTCTGCAAGAACCAGACGTACAGGACTTTCTCAACCTTATCGCATTCCGTTGCACGCACGCGACACGCTCCAGAACAGCCGCACTGTCCTGCCTTGGCCTTCACATCAGCTTTGTGGCGCAGTATTGTGCTTAAGGTGCTCCGAGGAGTTCCTAATTCCTTGGCAACGGATGACTTTTTTTCGCCGGCCTCCACCCGTCGAATGATATCTGCCTTCGTTGAGAAATCTAACTTCTCACGTTTTTTTTGCGTCTATGGCTCCGAAACGCGTGACCCGGCGCCGCAAAAACAAAAGAAACACGCACCACACTTCACGAGTTTCTCGACGGAGCAACCACTGCCACTGGCGAAGCGGCGAGAGCGGACCACTCCGCCGCTCAAGCAAACAAGCTCAAGCACGCAGAAAGTAGATTTTCCTTTCTCCTCAAATCTCTCTCGCCCACAATCTCTCGCCCGCGTTCTTTACCACGCGGCTGAGGTACATCATTGAGGCGCCCAACATCTAGCAGCTCGTCCAGTTTATTCTGAAATTTTTTTAAATTAGCGTGGATGCGCGGACATAGAAGGCTGCTCAGAAATCCAGAAGGTATGTTTCCACTGGAGGGTGACTGTGCTAAGCTGTAAAACCTGAGGCAATTCACAGAGACAAAAAAATTGTGTCGGCGAAGGGTGATCATTCGAGCCAGACATTTGGTTCAGAATTCCAAAAAAGATTTTAAGTGCGTCTTGGCAGAGGCGAGACGTCATCAAGTATTTATAGCCCACGGTTTTCGTGACATAGTGCCGTATGGAAAAGATGCTTGTTAGAGTGACGCGGAGTCCTTCGGCAGTTGATTCACTCAGAAACCCACCCTCCTTAGGTACAGCTATTTCCCAAGTCGCTAGAAACCCGTTGATAACATGCATGTAGCTATATACGGACGATTAATCTTTCGTCAAAATCAGCTTCGCACACAACGCACTTATTTTCCAGTGGTTCCTCAGTGCGAGGAATCGCACTCTCCCACGTCTTGCGACGTTCATCGTCGGCGGGAGCAGAGAAAAGAGACGCTTTCTTTCCTTGTTTGCGGGCCGAAACATATCTCACATTGCATCCAGGGGCAAAGCAGTGTCTTTGCTGTTTACCCATCACTGTAGCATGATCACATTGGCATGTATTGATCCTTAACAAGTCCAAATAGGCAAATGGCAGACGTTACAATTTGCGAGCATACGAGCAAGCGGCCAAAAGTGCCGCGCGAGCGGCTGGCGAGCGCTCTCGACCGATCACGGTGGCGATTTGCGCGCCGCTCCACGGCGAACTGAAATACCAGCACGCCTGTCTTCAAGGCGCGGCAGGGACGATGCTAACACCTTTCCGTCTAGCCACCATAATGTGGCTCTACCCTTTAGATGCATGAATGAATGGATGAATGTAGCTGTACTATTTAGATCGGGCGGCGGCTAACGCCACCTAGCCGTAATACTTAGCGAACTAACCATAAGATTTATCTTGTTTTCTCCTTTAATTACTGAGGTTGAGGATTCGTACTTTGCAGTGAAGGGTTTACTTTTCACTCGTACCTTGACTTTAGCCGCCAATCAGGTAACCTCCTTCTAGTTAATTCTACCCGCTTAAAGTCTATTTTGCCCTCCCTGTACCTAAACCCCAGTGCTTTGAAAAACTCTGCGCCATCACCATGAACTATAGGGTGAAGCCCTTTACAGAACATTATCAAGTATTCGGCAGTTTCTTCTTCTTCTCCACACGCACTGCATACTTGTCTACCCCTTCGTATTTGGCCCGATATGTCTTGGTTCGCAATACTCACGTCCTGGCCTCAAACAGTAGAGAACTAACCCGAGTATTATCATAGATCCTTTCCTTGGCTATTTCCTGCTTAAAAGTTTGATAGATCTCTAGTGCGGACTTCTTAATCATGCCAATTCTCCACATATCTGTCTCAGCTTTCTTCACTTTCTTCTTAACCGATAATTCTTTTTGGTTTGGCCTCCTGCTCTTTTCCAAGTATTTACTAGTCAATTTTCTGGTTCACTTCCTCCATTATGTATCGACATTCTTCATGTACAAGTAGCTGAATACCTTCCTAACCCAACGCTCCTCCCCCATTTCTCTCAAGCGCTTCTCAAATCATACCTTGCTGCTAGCTTCCCTGTCCTCAAAATGTCCATCCCATATCACCTTGAACTCCCTGATGAGGTGTATTCTCGTGAGCTACTAAGAACCCCTACGTTAGCAGTGGCGGTACGTGGTGGAATGCAGCGTAAAACTACGGTGGCTGAGAGGGGAGGACGACGGTCGCCGAGGGAGCGTTTGATGGGCACAGAAGGTATAGAGGAGGCCAACGCCTCCTAGATCTCCCGTGCCTGCCGGATTATCGGCGATCATTTGGGAAGCGGTGGTCGTCGGAACTACGGTGGTGGCGCGACTCAATTAGGGGTGTCTACAAATAGGTTTTTACGTTTTTGGAGCTTATATGCAACAAAAATTACGTAGAAAATTTCTAAAAAGGCGTAAACGTAATTATAATTACCTCTACGTAAGTGACGCCGTCATTCAACAAACAACTTTTTTTAATACAAGGCATCCTCTGAAGTTAGTAACAAACATCAAAATTGCCGATCTCAAAGGCTAAGTACAAAGACCTTACCCCTACGTAGGCAGCGCTGCCATAGATGACCCGCGTTTCGCGCTCATTCGGGAGGCACGGGAAATCAAGGAGGCGTTGTTACAGGAAAACTGCGCACGCGGATGCCGTTTCGGTTCATAGTGTGAGTACCAACTACGCGCGAGTAAAAACGCTTACCGTGGCAGACCGCCTGGCGCTCGTACATGGATTCTATTTACGGAAAGCCAGCTAAAACTTTGGATTGGGATATAAATACGGAGGTGCAGTTTTTTCCCGCAATGAAAGGTCATAAACAAGTAGGTAAGCGGTGTATCGCTTTCATACTGCTCTGCAGCTTAGGAAGTAGCTCCCCGTCACCAAGAGCAAGGTGACTCTACCGTTTTCTTGCGTTGCGCAGGTGTCAACAGGTACTTTCATATGGCGTGCATCCACGAGCAATTCAGCGCATCTCAAAACAAAGACATATCTTCGCAGACGATATGGGATCACCTTGCCAATATGTATGACATATCGGATTTGGTAAGTGGCTACCCATATAAGGTTCAGCAGAAGATATCTTCAAGCTGTGAAAAATCCTTGTCAACGTTTCTACAACGTAGCCGCCTTCTTCAGGACCGCGACACTTCGCTTTTCGGATGCAACTTCGGAGAAGACGTGACTTCATGGATTTTTCATTTCTTCAACTATCAGCGAACGCACTTGAGGCTTTAGTGAAGCCGGTTTTCTGCAGAGAGAGCAAGCTACATATGTTTTACTCATTATACTTATATGTGGAATGATCTTTGACAGGTAGCCCAACGGGTAACACACTAAGGCTCCCCGCATTATTGCCTAAGATGGCACTGCGAATAATGTTCCGAAAAAAAGGTTGTGCACCTGAAATTCATATGCATCACGATATAAGTATCAGTTTATCTTGTGTAGTAATTGTTCCTGGTATTATATTGATAATGAGTAGTTCATTTTCTGCTATTAACAGGTATGTTTAATAAGCCACCTCACGATCAGAAAGATTTACCAGCACATTCCAACAAACCAAACGTTATTTACCCATCGGATAAAGAACATCACAACGAAGAACTGAGTTTACTATCACGCGGACTTACATTCTGCCCTGGCAATGGAAAGTACGATGAATTCACGCTTTGAAAAGACCTAGACGACTTCGCACAAAATTTACGATTGGAGGAATCTTTCTTGGATAAACCCCAAAAAGACAACATGCTGTTTCGTGGGGTAATCGGAGGGCAAAGGACCCCAGACGCCAACAGAGATCGACATCTGAATCTATATAAAGACGCGGTTCAGAAAGATGTCACACATGTGTACAAGGTGCCCAAAAAAGCTTTGAATAACATATCAAAGAAAGAAAGAGAGGCACTACTCGCTTGGAGCAACCGCGAAGATCTCATCATTAAACCAGCAGACAAAGGAGGCGCGATTGTTTTTCTGAATAGATTGGACTACAACAAAGAAGGCAGGCGACAACTAAATGACAAACCATTCTACAAATACCTTGACTCGGACCCTACCACCGAGCACAAAAATATAATTGTAACAACCCTAAAGGATCTCACATGTGAAGGCGCCATTGATTCAAAGCTTCAAAAGGCACTTACTACGGTAGATTTGGCGCCTGGTCGTTTTAGGGGCGAAACTTCTTGAAGCACATACATTCGTCACTCGTAGTAGTGCGTAACATGTCTTAAGCTTTGACCAGCAAGGTGGTGCCGATGGGAGATTTTTCCTGTGCGTCGTTGAACAATAAAAAATTCGCAGCGTGCGCGGTAACTGAAAGCCGAATTCTCCTGTCTCTCATTTCCCATGAGCAGCCATTGGCATGCACAATGAGCACTATCTGACAAGAAAGGGTTGCTACGTTATACTCGCTATGTGTAACCTCTTCGGTTTCAGAATGGTTTAGCGAGCGTTGGGCCACAGTGCCATGAATTCAGTGAACTAGTATATACCATGAACTCGAAGTGGTTAAAGGTGGGAAGTAGACACGAAGCGCAACCCGTAAGAAAGTGTGCGTGTGCCACCTCTCGTTTAGTCCTTGGAACGTCCGCTGGATGGCGGTGCAACTATATGCTTGGTTGCGCTAGCCACCGCCCGATCTAAAGGGTACAGCCATATCCATCCATCCATCCATCCGAACATATGATGAAAAGATGCGAAATGGTGGTACTTGGGGTGTGGACTAGGTGGACGAACGGACACACAGACAGATGCATGGACGGACGCATGGCTGGCTGCACGGACGGATGGACGCATGGACAGATGCAGGGGCGGATGCGTGTAAGAACGCCGGTATGGACGCATGGATGGACGTGCGGATGTACGAATAGACACATGCACAGACGGGCGGATGGACGCACGGACGGTCTCACAGATGGACGCATGGATCGACGACAGCAAGAACTAATAGACAGAGAAAGGTTTAGCGAGCGTTGGGCCGCAGTGCCACGAATACAGTGAACTTGTATATAATTGATTGATATGAGGGTTTAATGTCCCAAAACCACTATATGATTATGAGAGACGCCGTAGTGGAGGGCTCCGGAAATTTAGACCACCTGGGGTTCTTTAACGTGCACCCAAATCTGAGCACACGGGCCTACAACATTTCCGCCTCTATCGGAAATGCAGCCGCCGCAGCCGGGATTTGAACCCGCGCTCTGCGGGTCAGCAACCGAGTACCTTAGCCACTAGACCACCGCGGCGGGGCGAACTTGTATATACCATGAACTCGAGGTGCTTATGGTAGTAGGCCACTCAATAACAAAAAAAAAATTTTAAAGACAGGCAGCGTTGAACTAACTTTTTTCTCAAAAAAGCATGCCTAATTTAGTTTGCGCAGCAATTTACTTAGCAAACTATTGAATACTAATTATTGGGAGGTAATCTTTGACGAAAATTGCATTAAAAGTGCTACCCACGCGAGCTCTGATAAGTGACTAATGGGTGGCTTTGTTCTGTAAAGCTTTGACATTTTTGTAACTAGTGGATGGAGCTATGCAGTGTACAAAAATAAATATTATGCAGTGAATATCAAAGAAGCAATGCGAAAAAAAAAACAGGGAAAAAGAGCCAATTTAGACTGAACCTGTTGGAAAATTCAGCTGTAAACTGAAAAATATTCGATAGATTTCTTTTATTCTAGTTCACTGCACAGATATATTTGTTTTAAATTATTGTGCGAAATTTCAGTTCAATGTATACGCTGAGAAATACATTATGAAAGTATGCGTTGCAACATGTGGAGTAAATTGTTATTTTTATAAAAACGTAAACAAAGATTTCCGAGCTTGTAAAAAGGGTCACAATCTTCTCATGCAGGCCTAAAATGCACCAGATTCGTAGCTGGGCCCTTCTGCGGAAGCATTATTGTCTCTTCTGTCCGGGTGGCTGCTCGTGTTTTTTTCTGGCCAAAATTGTCCAATCCGCTGACTTGCGTTTGGCATTCTGCATACGCAGGTGACCCTTGGCGATGCAAGCTTTCGTCGCGTGGTACCCTGGTTCTATGCCAGCTTGCTTCAGGATATCTAGGGTGCTTACACTACCATTATTAAAGTGTGCCAGATCATCATGCAAGGCAAACAATACTGTAGGCAAGCTTACGTAGACCTCTTTGGGTGCCCGCTGCCATAATAGACCATTAAAACACTCATTAGCATTTTGAGTCTTTCCATGAAGGCACTTCATTAGAAGTTCATCAGAGCACAGATCACTGTAGACAGTTTTAACTTTGTTGAGCACATCATTTGGAAGTCCTCCTTTGTGTACATATTTTCCTTGGCCGAGTGCTTCGACCCTTTGGTATCCGCACCAGCTTTTCGGTCCAAGTGGACACAGGCCATATCTCGGCTGCTTGTCGGCAGAGCTGCAATAAAAAAGACTGGCAAGGGTAGCCTTTTTCATCGCAGAAAGGTTCCCTACATTATTCCTTATGGCGATGCCATAGTAGTTTTGCAGGCGGTCAATGAGGGCATCAGTGAGCTTTCCCTTACCACCGAGTCCACGCACTGTCTTTTCAGTTTTCTGAGGCGGCAGCCAACACGCATATGGACATGACCAATACATTCCAGTTTCTGTGCACTGTCCTTTTCATACGTGTCTTTGACAGCGGCATATCTCTTGGAATCACCATCGCCGTAGTACTGCAGGTACTTCAAATCTCTTCTGCCTTTCGACCTTTCAAATATTTGGTATAGACCAACTGTCTTCATACTGCCAGCACCTCCTTCATGGTTTGCTTGACAGGAAGTGTGGTTTGCCTTCCATTCCTGGTACGAAGCACTATCTTGCCTCAACTTGCTTTTGGTTTTACAAGATTCACATGAACTAGAAAGAGCCTCAACGTCAATAACCTTTCGCGTGTCAACAGAAATCACAGACACACAACCGATCAATGATGAATGGCTACGCTTCTGCCACGTGCCATCACCTGAAACACCACACTCGGCACTCCACACAACATGATCAACTTCCACAGCAGCATCAGTCATCGACTTCGACGCCACTTCTCCTGCCGCTGTAGAAAGCCGAGATGACAATTTGTCGTAGGCGGAGTGACGTGGAGGAGCAGGCATGTTCATCACTTTGGAAAAAGTTTTCACACCAGCGTGCCCTTTTTCTAACTGGCGTATCGCGTAAACCAGGCGTAAATTGTTCTCAATTGCACGACCCACCTTTCTCGACGTATAAAATGGGCGCTTGAACCCACAGTCTGTACACACGACCACACAAGCCGAGCATGTTCCTTGGTGAGAGCGTTCCTCGAGCTTCAGTGTTGTGTTCATGCATTCGGAACATGCCAGCGATGGAAACACTCAAGAAGGAATACCAATGTCCATTATCCTGTTCCCTTCGAGCGCAGAATTCTCTAGTGGAGCCTGGCACGCCTGTCCCCAAGCTTCTTTGCGGTCGCCGAAATGCCGGCGTCTGTGTCAGTAGGCAGCCTCGTCGTCGTGTAGCGATTTCCGGTAAACTTGCGCTTCCTCAACTTCTGTGTTCTGCACTTCCCCATCCTGGTCGTAATATGGTCCAGGCGGCCTGAGGATACAGCCCTAGTAGCGTTGACACATGGAACAAATGCAGAACGAAGTCTCACGTAGCCTGACCAAGGCAAACAACAAAAATTCTGACGAGCATCGTGCGTCCCCCTTGTGGCTGTTGTTAGAGATTAACGAAGACTTTTAAACACAAAGTTGTACTTATTGACATCATCTTATATAACAGTCACAATAAAATGCATAAAGTGTATTGAATAGCAATAATATAGACGAAACAACACTTGCTTTCAAAAGCGATTTTTCGAAACTGAAACCACAGTTGGAAATGCGGTTTCGGGTTTGCTGTAGGAGCATAGGGTATAGAAAACGTGCTGTAACTCGCAAATTAATGACGCTAGGAGGATAATTGTTGTTGCAACAAATATGTTAATGTTTGGACGTGCAAGAAAAACAAAACCATAAAAATTTACTCCGAGAAAAAAATTACTTTTGAAGGTGTCCTACCACCCTAAAGGTGGGAAGTAGACGTGAAGTGCAAGCCGTAAGAAAGTGTGCATGTGCCACCTCTCGTTTAGTCCTTGGAATGTCCGCTGGATGGCGGTGCTTCTATATGCAGAATATATAATAAAAAGATGCGAGATAGTGGTACTTGGAGTGTTGACTAGAGGGACGAACGGACACACAGACAGATGCATGGACGGACGCACGTATGGCTGCACGGACGGATGGACACATGGACGGACGCAGGGGCGGATGCATGGACAAAAGCAGGGATGGAAGCACGAAGAGACGCACGCAAGGCCAGGCGGATGGACGCACGGACGGTCACACAGACGGACGCATGGACAGATGGAAGCAAGCATGATTGGACGGATGGATGCTTGGCCCCACTCTCCATCATTCACCCCATGAATATGTTGCCATTTTTTACATGCTGCTGAAGTTTTATAAGGAGGGAAGCCCTGGCAGACCCATTATATCAGGCACGGGAACGTTAACGGAACCAATTTCCCGTTATATTGACTCTTTAATCAAAAACATACCACCCACACATGAGTCCTTCTTGCGTGACAAAAATCATTTCCTTCGGGAAATATCGGACGTGAAAATTCCACAAGGTGCATTTCTCGTAACATTGGATATTAATTCACTTTACACAAATATCCCACATAATGATGGCGTCAGGGCACTTGTTGAATCATAAAGCAACCACAACCAAGCAAAAAAGTAATTAAAATCTTAAAGAGACTTGTACTCTAATTAAACAGTTTCGTATTTAATAATGGGTACTACCTTCAGATGAACGGCACGGCAATGGGTACAAGAATGGCCCCAAACTACACTAACAAATACAAGCACCATATAGAGTGTAATTTTCTCTCATCTTGTGATATCAAACCATTATTCTGTAAACGGTACCTTGGCAATATATTCCTGATTTCGACACACTCGGAAAACGAGCTGCTCAAATATTACAGGCATTTAAGCACGTACACCCCAGCATTTATTTTACACACTCCTACTTCAATGCTGAATTAAGTTTCCTTGATGTACTTATTCGAATGGACGATGGTGCGTTGGTAACTAGCGTATACAGAAAACGTACGGACAGGCAACAATACCTGCACTCCAAAAGCTGCCACCCGCGACACTTGAAAGACCAGCATTCCCTATTCCGAAGCACACAGATTCTGACGAATCTGCTCCCGCACCAAGGACTTCCACAAAAACAGCACACATGAGCGGGAAGTAATCCTTCATCAAAAATACCCGTCAGCTATCATAGATGACGCCATCAAAAAAGCGGAAAATCTGGACCGCCAGACTCTTCTACACCACCAAAAAGATGCCGACCAGCACCGTAACAAAAATTTGCTTTTAACTTTCACGAGCAACCCACCTGATATAAACAAGGGCCTAAAAACCACTTTAACATATATTGGTACAGAGCGTGCGACTATCCAAAATTTTCACTTCTCCTCCTTGTGCGGTATACAGGCGGCCGAAAAGTATTAGGGATCATTTGATAAATTTACTAATGGGCGTGAAACCTCAAACATGCTGTCGGCCTTGCGAGAAAAGCAGACGAAAAGTATGCAAACACATGCAGACAACGACAGTGGAGAATAACACCCACTGGTATTTTAAGCACAGGATAAGAGGTGCACTGGGCTGTGACTAGGATAACGTCATATATATTCTAGAATGTGGGCTATGTAACATGCAATACGTGGCCCAGACAGTAACACTGATTCAATAATTCTCTCTGACAGTCGTAGAAGCAGGATTCAAGGAGGAGGGGGCAGGTGGTCGCTGTGCGTCTATGTGTAGACTGAACGTCGCTGGTTCTGCGACGACCACGGGCTGGTTACAGGCATGTTTTGGTCACATATGTTCACCTATTCGCACTGTGAATAAAAGTGTTCAGTGGAAACGTTGGGCGATGTAAGAAAAAAAACATCGAAATGTTTTACTTGTTCAAAAAGCACACAACTCGTGTTCAGCGTTTCATATACTTGGCATAAAAACTGCGGTGTTACATTGCACTGACATTCTGCACTTTTTATTTTTTCGGTAGTCTACCACAATAAATACTTAGTTTTCATTATGAAGACGCCGTTATGCTAGATATGTGACCCTTTGATTTTTAATGCAGTCAAAAGTACAGTAGATGACATTGGCATTGTGCTACCAAAACATAATAGAAATTCAGATGACGAAACAAGAGACGCTGAAAACTCAGGCAATTTCTCTGAGAAATACGTGGCGAGTGAATTTAGGTCGGCTAATCGAAGCCTTTTACAATATTCCGACAAGGTTACTTCTCATGTGCCTTATTTAAATGACATCACCACGGCACTCCGTTTGAACGTAACTTTTTAACGCGTAGCTACGCTTCCGTTGAACACCTCATAAATATTAGTACACGAAGTAATAGTAAAATTCTGAGTCAACATATGAGAGCAATGTGATTCGAAAATGTTGATTAGCCCAGTTTTCACCCATACAAGTCTCCAGAAAGGAGGAATGCTAGAATGCTTCAATATAAATCAAATCGAAATAATTAGCACCAAGATAAAACGGACACCAATAAAGAATACTGCCACATGCGAATTGATAGCACCTTACAATTACCTATCAAGAAAATGCTGCAGTTGCCATACTTTTCCTTGTAAATATGACTGAAATAATTGCAGTAACAAAATATTTTCCTTCAATTTAACCAGGTGATTCTGGCGGTCATTCTTGCTCGTACATGAAAAAAGAAAATCATGCGCACTCAAGAATCCTGTGCACTCTGCTGTATTACTGTATATCCCGGTCTCCGCAGCTGCCTCTAAAACAGGAACAAAAGCTCATTGCTGGTTCCTTCCCAATTTAGGAACGAGTTCCTGTTACAAGTTCCCTCAACACAAAAAGAACTCGTTACAGTTACTTTCCGGAAATCGGAACGTGTAGATACATTAACGCTACATTTATCTTATATATAAAATATGGTGTCGAATTATCTTGAGGCAGAAAGGCGCAAGCAATTTGAAGGTTCTATCTAGCTTATCTAGCTAAATCTATTGTATGAGTTTGGCACTGCTGACAGCAATTCATATGTATAGGTAAAATGAGCCTAAATGAACGCTCCTTGGCAAGTTTTTTAGACCACCGGCCATACTACAAGCATGCTTGACCACAACTTTCCTTCTTATGTATAACATGCTTGACGCACTTTCTGCGTCGGTCTTCAAATGCGCAGTCAAGATACTGTGCTTCAGATTCTCAAATATGAAGCTTCGAACCTGCTCCATATAATTAAATTTCCTGCACAGAAAAACCGCCTTGGAAGGAACAAAGGTTCGACGTTTCATAGGTGCCGATTGATTATTCCAGTCTGAGTAAAAAGGGACGTCCAGGATGTACAATTGCCGCTTGGTCGAGTTGCTTGTTCGCAGTAAACACATTAAACTTTTAAATGCAAAACATTTTTTAGTGAATTTCGGCTACTTTAAGCGCATCCATCCATCCATCCATCCATTCATCCATCGATCCATCCATCCATCCATCCATCCATCCATCCGTCCGTCCGTCCGTCCATCTACCCATCCATCTATCCGTCCGTCCGTCCGTCCGTCCGTCCGTCCGTCCGCCCGTCCATCCATCCATCCATCCATCCATCCATCCATCCATCCATCCATCCATCCATCCATCCATCCATCCATCCATCCATCCATCCATCCATCCATCCATCCATCCATCCATCCATCCATCCATCCATTCATCCATCTAGCCACCTACTACCTCTAGCTCTCCTGGCCATTTTGAAAATGGTATCTATACCAAAGTTGGTATGCCATAACATGACTGTATGACGAGCATACAACTGACTAGTCATAACATGAAATTCAAGGCATGTAGGTCATAAATGTGCTGATTTACATCTTCGTTATGCTGTTTTTATGTTGGTTTCGTTCGCATGACGTATTGAAAAACCGGGATAGTATCATCTGACTGCATGGCGAACATAATTCAGAGATCCTAACGTGGAAATCATGAAATGCGCGTGGCATGTAAGAACATGAATATTATCGCTGCCTGGGTCGAAAGGGTCACTGCACAAGTTGAGCCTTAGTTTGCATAGATAGCGCTGAAGACTTTGAAGGCTGCACCATCTATGCAAATAAAGTTAATTCCTACAGCAGAAAAACACAGAACCAATAATTGCTTCAACATTTTACTTCATTACGGCGGGCAGTCAGCTAAGGTATGTGTACAAGCAAAAGAAAGCTAGAAGTGTATATTGCGTTGCATGATTGGAAAATGCCGTTACTTGATGTATTCGGCATGAGATATTTTAGTGCTGGGTTCGTCATCGTGTCACGCTACAAGCAGGTCGAACATATTAGTTCACGGTCTGTAATGAATTGCTTACACGTGCCATGGCTGGAAATAATAAACAACAATAAATTAAAACGAATATACCTAATACTCGAGTGCTTATGACGCTCGCTTTCGGTTCAAGGTGCATCGTTTAGTATCTCGCCCCACTAATAGTTATTATCTCGCCAAGAGAGAGAGAGAGAGAGAGAGAGATAAACTTTTTTACCCCTTCTGAAGGGGAAGGGGCTGCGAGAAGGTGGGAGATCCTTCTCGTGGTAGCCCTTCTTTACCACCTCTCCCGTTTTAGGATAGCCTCCTGAAGTTCGGGGTTTTATCTGCGCATGGCAGGGTGTCACAGCTCCTCACTACTTATTTTTTTACGAAGGCTCGGTGGAGGGGAGTGATTTCCATACTGCCACAGAATGCGGTTGAGGTCCGCTTTTCTGAAAGTACGAAACTTGCCGTCAAAATTACGGTAAATTTAAAGATAAATTTTGTAGCATAAGGTGGGGCAGAGTAAAGTTCGGGTTTGTAGTTTACGCCAGAGGACCTCACATCTGCGGGAGGACTGACGCAGTGAAGGCGGTAGGTTTCGGCGACTGAGCCGGTAGTGCCCGCAAATGTCGTTTGTACGTAAGTAATATTTCTTTATATGTACATGCAGTAGGGAAATCGTTGTTTCAGAAATGTCCCCTAGGCGAGCTTGCGCTCGGATCGTGAAAGCTCGAGCGCTCGCGTGGGCCGCTGCATTACCAATTGAGCGTGAGTGAGCAGTTGTCCATGCAGATTAATGCAACAAGTTGGGATGGCGGATTATGGGAGAAAGTGGCTAGGGCTGTCCTACAAACCCTACCCTCTCCGAAGTTGTATAAGGCAGTTTTTGAATCACTCAGTATCATGGAAAATTGTGCAATTGCAACGGCAAGTGCAACCGCTACCTCCTCTGCCTATTCCGAAGACTACGCTCGAATGCATGTGGCCATGGCGGCGCTACCGGTGAAGTTAACCCGGACTGTTAACCCGAATTTCTGCTCACAAAGATACTTGCAGCATTGACATATACCACATTGTTGCTGTTTAAGAACTTTTTTTCTGAAGGCATTTAGCTCGTTCTTGTCCTCTATGCTCGTGATGAACAGGATGCATTTTTTTATGGATAGGAGGGATATGAAAGTTCCCATGTAGCTGGTGAAAATATTTAAACTTTTTCTTAGTCATCGGTGCTGGAGTAATATTTAGGGAGTTTAAAATACGCCTACCATGCAGTATGGGTGTTCGATAAGCGTTAGTACTAAGCTGTCAGGTGGATTTCGGCGAGCTCGTTAAACGTATTCAACGTGCATGTATAACCAAAAGATTTTCAGTGGAAGGTGTACTAGGCACTCCAAGAGCAAACTTGTGGAGCTTGCGTATCAGTGAATTCACCTTATTTTACTCATGCCTTGTTAGGTGAAGATATGGGAGGGAAAAGGTGATTTTACTGACATCAAATTGTTGTACGAGTCTTAATAAATCCGCCTCGCGAAGACGACCGTGCTTAATAGACACTATTACTCTTAGTCTTAGTCTGGTTGTTTGATCCACGCTAGTAGCAACCTTCTGCAGCGTGTAAGTATTGAGTTCGTGAGAATAAATGTGCATTCTTAGTACACGCATTGCGTCTACGACAAGAACTTGCTTCCCATTCAGGCGTTTCTGAATGCTGGGTGATTTCACTAGACATCGACACGGGTCCGAAAGTTGATATTTTCAATATGATAGAGTATTTTATATTTTGTGCACATACCACTCAGTAGCCCGACAGCGAACTTCATTTTTATTAACTGTGTAATTTAGAAGGAAATAAAATTGAAATTTTTCTGTACGGAGAGACAAATTTCTTCTGTTGTCATTCTAGAATGTTAACTACGATATAAAATCACAAATACCACCGTTACGAAAATCATATTTTTAAAATAATTGCACGCGTAATGAAGAGTGAAGCAGCCTCGATTCGAATATGTAGGCTGGAGCAAACTGTTTTCAAAAATGTCTTAACAGGCGGCATCTTTTTAAAGTTGCTATATTTGAGATTTTTATAAAACAGCCAGTGTTTCACAACATAGTGGCCTTTCACGACACAATATTTACAATAATGCCTGCCAACACTGTCGCTGTACCTCACATAAACGTTTAAATTAGTGACCTCAATCTTTCAAGTATGGCGACAGTTCGACCTGTTGAAAAATATAAAACAAAACACTATCTTGAACTTTTCTCAAAACCACACAAAAAGATCCTCGCACATCATAGCAAGTCAATGTGAAGAAACATGTTGCACTATTTTATTTGGAGCGAGAATATTCGGGTGCGAGTCCCAGCTTTACGAGGAGTCACTAAGGCAATAAACACATGACAAATTGACCTAGAAAAGTGGGCTTGAGCTTCTGAGTCAATTGAACGTGGCTACATTTACACAGGAACAGTGGTTTCGGCAAACGAGAATCAATTTTTAAAGCACGCCTTTCTAATATACCTAAATTTGCCCTTTGAAATCGAGACTTGAGATCTCCAACTTATTGGCACCTTGGTTACGGACGCTCTAGCATTGGCAGCTATGAAAGTCATGTTTTTTAACGTTTTTGTTCAGTACACCTAATTAGGAAGAAGCTGGGAAAGGTACAACGAAGCATGACAAATATTGAAATTACGCAACGCCACTGCCACCGAAATAACCAAAAGACAATTTAATGCATGCCTTCCCTTGAAGCCATTGTGTAATATCATAAGGTTTCCACAATGGGAAACAGAACGTATAGGTTAGTAAAGCCAAGCAAAGCACGAAACCTTCCTCTTCCTTTTAGAAGCGGCAAGCTTGGGTATAATTAAGCCGGCATGTGTAATAGTGGCACAGATAGCCATATGGCTGAAAAATGTCAAAACGCTTTATGGAAAACAGACAACTTCAAAGCAATTCGGTATTACAAGATCGTTTTAGTGCGCACAGTTGGCACCTGTTGCAAGCTTATGTTGTCAATACGTTTCGTTAAGCTCATCTAATGGTACAGATCCCAGTCGTCTTTTGTTAGGGTCAAACACTGCTGAAGTTATCTGGAAAACATGCACCATTTTGAGCGCACTACGCCTTTTGTTCAAAGCATTCATTAGCTTACGAGAGAAGAGGAGAGGGGGACACTCCAACTGTTCATGTACTACCTTCGGAGGTCTTGTGCAGGTGTTGGAGCATTATAATTAATTGCTTTGTCGGCAAATAAGTAACCATTGCCTGAATGTACACCTGTGTATTGGAATTACGGCATCAAAGCTGATCAAGGCGTACCAGAAATGCGCCTACAGAGAAATGTATTCTTCAAAATGCCGAAACCGCTTTTCTTGTGTAAGTATGGTTACGTTCAAACGACTCAGAGCTGAAGACCACTTTTTTATGCCAATTTGTCATGTGTTTATTATCTTAGTGCATACTCAATAAGCTGGGACTCATACCCGTAATATTCTGGATAAAAGAAAATAATGAAAAATGTTTCATGTTATTTTGTATGGTCTGCGAGGGTCTTTTTGTGGGACTTTAAAATAAATCGAGGATGGGGTTTTCTAAATAATAACTTTTCGAGTTGCTTAATTATTGCCCAAATCGAAAGTCTGAGACCAATTATTAAAGTAACAATGTGACATATAGCAACGGTAGTAGCAGGCAATACTGCAAACATTAAGTTGCAATGGTAGGTAACCAAGTTATGAAACACTGGCTGATTTACCTTAGGAGAAAAAAATCTTAAAAACAGTAACTTTACAAAATTGTCGCCTTTCTAGGCATTTTTTAAAAACAGTTTGTTTCAGCCCACATACTTTACACAATGCTGCTTCATTATTCATTACTCGCACATTTACTGATAAGAACTTGTTTTCGTAAAGTTAATATTTGCATTTTTATATTGTCGCTAACTTTCGAGAATGTTAAGGGACAAAATTGTTCCAGCCGTATATTTCTGTTCAATACTTTTTCCTTCTCAATTATGCAGTAAATAAAAAACAAAGCTCACTTTCGGGCTACTGGGTGGTGTGAGCACAAAATATTGAATACTCAGTCAAATATAAAATATCAACTTTCGGACCCGTGTCAATTTTTCGCGGAATCACCCTGCTCGGTTTGTTGCGCTTAGCAGCTAAGTACAGCTCAGGTTTTGCTGGCGAGCACTCGATGTTCATAAGCCTAGCTGTCGTAGTAACCACGTCTGCAGCCCTTTGTAAGGTATCGCGAATGTCGCCGTCAGATCCACCCTTCATTCTTATGGTAATGGCATCGGCTTATACAGGATATTGATGATCCGGTATTTTAGCTAATGTCTCAGGAATAGACCTGATAGCTAGGTGTTAAAAGAACCGTGAAAGAACAAATACCTCAGGTGTGACAAAGCTACCTAGAGTGATTGGGGAAGAATTTTGGTCATTGAGACTAAAGATAGCCGTGTGGTTGCTGAGGAATTCGCGGATATAGTCATACTTTTTCTTGCCACAGTTAAGGTTGTCTAATTCGCTTAGGATAGAGACATGAGCTATGTTAAACGCACTGTGCAGTTCCAGCCCTAGAATGGCTTGGGTGTTTTTACTGCCACTGGAAGTAAGGATGTCATGCTCGACTTTTGAGCCTCAGCTTGACGTTCTGGCAAGACAGTGATTGGCGAAAGCTAATCATCTCATGTGGGAATAACTGATTGTCTTCTTTGTACTTGTTTAATCGATCACGAATGACATGTTCGAGAACATGACTTTAAGGAAATTGGTCTAAAATCAGCTATGCATGAGGGCTTATTAGGTGTAGGAATAAAGATTACCCTAGCGGTTTTCCGTGATGAATGCGGTAAATTGGGCGGGTTGGTAAAGATGCTTGACTCCAATATCATAGCGCAGAGAGTCAATATATCAATCTACAGCAACTCCAAGGCGGCTTTCAAAGCCTACGAAACAGGGATGGTAGCCCCTCATGTCCTGCCCCATTCTACCAAACGTCAAGAGTATCACGCCCCATTCTCTCACTCGGTTTCCCGCTCACCTGGTGTCGAGTGAGGACTCTACCTCTAACCCTAACGAGGGCGCACACGAGGCCACGTGAATACTCACTGTTTGCGCCGCCTCCTCAGTCCCTCTGCCTCGCAGGGAACCCTTATTTACGTTCAACAAAATAACAAAGCACTTTTATCAGTCAAGAAGGGTATTCCCCCTCCCACAGTCTGCTTTGTGCAGGGCGCAGGCAGTTACCCTTAGACCATTGCAGGCCAATGCGTATCCTGACCCTCCGGTTCTTCCTGCCATGTACCCTGAACGGTATCCAAGTGCAGATTGACCCACCTGTGGACTGTTAGCAAATTTCAACCATGTTTTGTGGGAATGTGAAGTCATCGGCTCGGCCCTCAGCAAGGACAGGTGGGTTGCGCGCTTACGTAGCCCAGAACTTGACGATCAAATCCTGGCCGTCCTGAGTTTCCGTGAACGGGCCGCCAAGCTCAGCTTGACGGTTCCTACGTGGAATTAGCGGGGTGGTGCGGGGTCTCCCCTGCGTCTTCTCAGGACCAAAATAAAGTTTCAATCAGTCAATCAATCGATGAGACTAATGATATCCGCGCGGTTGTTGAGGAATTCGCGGGTATAGTCATACTTTTTTTGCTACAGTTAAGGTTGCCCAGTTCACTTAAGATAGAGACATGAGCTATGTTAAACGCACCGTGCAGGTCGAGCCCTGGAATGGCTTGGGTGTCTTTAGTGGTACTGGAACGAAGGATGTCATGCTTGAATTTTGAGCCTCAGCGTGACATTCTGGCAAGAGAGTGATTAGTGAAAGCTAATTATCTCTTGTGGGAGTAACGGATTGTCTTCTGTGTACCTATTTAAGCGATTATTAATGACATGTTCGAAAGCTTTATCTAAACATGACGTTAACGAAATTGGTCTAAGGTTGGCTATGTCTGAAGATTTATTAGGTATTGGAATAAAGATTACCCTAGCGGTTTTCGGTGAGTTAGAAAAAAAGTCACTTTTCAAACAGTGAGTGTAGTAATCTGTGAAGGCGGAGATCGATTGGTCGTCGTGACATCAAAGTAATTTATCCGTTTCTTTATTAATACCAGGGGCAGATGTTGTTTTAAAAGAAAATAAAGCAAGGCAATCTTCCGTTTCTGTTATTGCGGCCTCAAAAAGTACATTGACCTCACTGTCATAATCTTAATGCGCATGCACTGAATTGAGGGAAAGGCGCAATCGTGCAAATGCCCTGTGAAAGATGCAGGAGGTTACCATTGTGTTTGTGCAATAACCGAGTGATGTAATGTCTGTGATGCGCAAGCGATGTCGATGGGTCGAGCAAATGCTTTAGCAATCGCCAAGTCTTCTTACTACTCGAATTGCCGTCCATGCTCTAGCACATTTGACTCTATTATTGATTGGCTAGCCAGGTCGCATAGGCGTGTATGTCATGATCAAGCGTGCTTCACGGATGCGAAAACTGTGGCTGTGGCGGTGTCTTTTCCGTCGTTTCAAAAGCGATTTCTCCGCTTCACACAATTGGAGCTATAACTTCGCATCAACTGTGTGGAATGAAGTAAGGCATAGTTTTAATTGTTTGTCAACGTTGGCTTGGAGTTGGCTGATCCATTCTTGTAATTCTTCTATGGAAGCAGGAGAACAATTCACGCGAGTTAATCAAAAAATGTTCCAATCAGTTAGTTTGGGAGGTTTTGTGGTAAAGAGTTAATGAGAGCAACTAAGAGAAATCTGAATGACGTAGTGGTAGGTACCGAAATTGATTTGAATGTTTTCCTGTTTAGCTACGTTAACCCGAGAGATCTTGGTCAGATCTGGTAATTTTTATTGTATATGCTGTTCCCAAAGTAGGTAGGCATGCAAGGTGAGTTGATGATCCTGTGTGTAGGTCCATAAGGCTCATCCCGTGGGCGTGCGTGCTGTGTGACCACATAGCTGATATAGAGAATTGAAGTCGTGAATAATGAGGAGTCAGTTCATCCGGAGTTCCTGTTTAGCACGAGCCAAAGGGTAGTAAATTTGTGGTGTGTAGAATGAAGACTGCTGTAAACATCAAGGGTGTAAAGAGGAGCTCACCTCGTCTTTTTGGAAAGTATTTCTACAAAGCCCTTATCAATGTCGATACCATCAAAATAGGAGCAAGTAACGGTTAAGTGCTTTTCGGCTAAAATTGCCGTATTGGGACGTTTGGATCTTGTGCACTAGAATGTATTGCAGACAGGGAAATTACTGCGGCCACACCTTTCTTGTAAAGAAAGGACTGCAGGTTCTTGTGTGAGATTAACTATGAATTCTTGCAGAGTAGCTTTATTTTTTAAAAGGTCTTGCACCGTCACACAACTATTCCGGAGTGCTGAGTGCACGGGGCAATGCAGTTGATCAACTATACCGATATTTTGACTGAATTGATAATAAACGTTATTCAATTCTCTCTTGAACTGCCTAAAGTTCGCACTGATATGGCTGCTGAGTTCATGAACGAAAGTGGTAACAGACTAAAGCTTAGCTTCTACAGGATCAATGCGTGTTTCAAGAGAGTCAAATCGATTGTTGGAGTTGCGAATGTGCGCTGCCAGTTAACAATATAGCTTATCGTGTTCTTCCCCAGCGTCTCTTGCATCATCACTGGATTTGCGCTTTGTTAAGGTGCCTGTAGTAGTAGGAGGAGTGGTGTCCTTCGTTGTAATCTGATGAAGTTCTCGGGGTTCGAGAGAATTACTGGCGTAACAGTAGCGTGTTGTTGGGCAGGAACGATTGTGAAGAAAGAAGGCGTTTTGAGGTCGTGAGTATGTTTACGCGAAGCACGGTTTTCTTCCTGAATCTGTTGTGAGAGGGCATAGATGGGAGCATCCATAATTTTAACGTTAAGTGAGCTATAAGAAGCTACCGAGAGCCAGCCCACCCGAGCAGGGCTTGACTTCTTGCTAGAGTAAGCGGCTGAGAATGATGGCTAGTCTTTTTCTGGTTTCTTAGAAGGAGGTCTCTGCTCCTTGGTCGGAGAAGGTGGTTTGTGCTTGGGCGAAGGAGGAGTGTTGTCTACTTTGGGGAGAGGTCTTTTGAGCTTGTATCGTAGGGCGCTCTTGATGGATCCAGTTTCATATTGTCCACTGCACTGTAAGCAGTTCGGAATACACGCATGGTCCGGGGGAGAATTAGCAACTTCACATTTACGGCAAGACTCCTCTTTATTTGTAGCGCCCACATTCAGCCGATCTCCATGAGTTAGACCGCGAGTGCAGGCTTCCATCCTTTACCGAAAATGTTTGCACTGGAGCATGGCCACTTCGTATTTGACCCAGAAAGAAACCTTCTTTCCCGAAAGAAGTCACGATTACTGCGTCAGGAGTTTTCCCCATTCGTATGGCTTCCAGAAAATGAATTTTCGGGTTACACTCGCGAAGCATAAGGTCTTTTGTTGATAGCTTCTCCCAGGCTTACCCTGTTGATGTTCATAACACCCTTGCACGTCTCGGAGTCTGTAACGCTGTAAGAGGTGACTTCGTGCTCCTGGCTATTGATCATGAGTGGCTTGATAACGAGATATTTTTTTCAAGCGATCATGACTCTCCGTACTCAGGGTGACTGTTTGGTGGTGGGGTTGACTGTAACGACGTCTTGGCGCAGCTCTATGGTCTCTAGAATACGTAGAGAGCAGCTTCGAAAGTTGCAAGTGACTGAAAGGGGTGCGTAGAAACCTCCGCCAATGCGAAAATTGGCTTTGTATGAACCTTCGCGAACCTTGGGAGGTTCACTTTGTTATTCCTGGAGATAACTTACTGCCATACAGCAGCCTAAGCAGTGTCAGCGATGGCGTCTTTACGAATATATTCTTGATATGCGGTGTCGTATATGTGCGTTTGCCGCCACTTGAACATTGTGAGAAAAGAAGAATGGAACCCGGACCCGATCGCCTGTGTATACATCGAATGTGAATGGAACAAATGAGCGAGCCAGCGCTCCTGGCTCCTGGCTCGTGCTCGTGCCCGCCACCCCTTCTTCCTCCTGTATCTGAAACACATTCCCATGGCCACCAAACTCGTGGCATTGTTCGGGTGCACAGCGGCATAAGTTCAGGTGGCCATTTGCGAACAAAATTCGAACAAGTGAAGGGGGGAGGTGTTACACGGTGATGACGGAGGGCTTTGCTAATGAAGAAACTATGGAAGATGGTGGCTTATCTTGCGGAGGAGGCCGCTCATGCTCGCTGTAGTGTTCAGATGAATTCAGGGTCAAGTTGTTTGCCATCTGCAGGCCATACTGATGACTTTCGAACTACTTGCGTCGCTTTTAGTAAGAAGAGTCGGTTTTGGTCGGCTTTCGTAAACTCGTGAGGCTTCTTGACAATTCGTCATTTCCACCAGCCATTGTTGGTATTGCTTCTGACGTCTCTGTAGCGTCGTGCAATTATGCGCTGCTTGGCAGCTTCGGGTGTCAGAGAGTTCTTGGCGTGTGTTTGACTCGCAAGTGCTTCTGAGCTGCATGAAGACTACAAAATCGACGACGATTTTTTTCCTCGCTTGCAGAGGACGACAATGATGCTGAAGCGCTTTGGTTCTGTCGGGCAGTGACCTCGCCAAGGACGGGAATTTCGGCTACCTTCAGAGGCAGTGGATGTTTGTCTACATGCTCTGTGGCTGGTAGCATAACGCCGGTGTCCGTTCCGGCGTCGCGAATGATGACGCACATCAAGCTGACGTTTTCGGGTGAACGAGTCTGACTCATGGCGGCTTTTTTGGAGATGTCGCTGAGGCAGGCTCCCGACTACTTGTTGATTGCTGTGTGTCCCGCTTCGCCAGACTCTTCATTTGCACAGGATATCTGCACGATGCGCATGGCGTATTGCTGAAGCTGTATGGTGTGGCACTTGTACATCCAGCACAAGTCTCTGGTGTCAGGTGACATCTCATGATGTGCGCTGGCGTCGTAGACAGCCATGGGATGCACGTACTCGGTTGAGCGCAGCTTGTAGCAGCAGTGCTGCTCGTACTCCCGATCCTCTACTTGCTTGGACTGAAGGAGAGACAAACTGGAGACCCTGCCCTCAAGATCGTACTTGAGGAACGTGTAAGGAGAGTAGTAGGTCACCACGTACTGTTGATTCGGGGCTACGTCTTGAAGGCACACGGTGCCGTGTGACGGATAATACAAGAGTTCGTCATGTGGGTCATAAAAGTAAGACGGACTTGCCCGTTTTTGGAGTTGATGCACACGGCGCAACAAGGGTGTTCTCGAGCCATCGATCTTTCCATGGCGCACCTTCCGAACGAGTCGTTGCACCCAAGCACCGTGTATCACGTGGACAACGACAGTTCTTCCAGCGTGTACCCGAAACTCTTTGACTGGGAGGGGGGGATGGGCTCGAGGTAACTTGTTTGTAGGTTTGTGCGCAGCGAACCGCGTAGCCTCAGTTATTCCGAGGCGAGATACTGGCGTTGCAGTCGGAAAGCCTTGGAAAGGCCCTATCGCGGTCCGCTGGGACGACGGAATGAGAGGAGTTGTGAGACCTGTGGACGGTGAAGTCGTGGCCTGCTGCGACATTGAAGCGAGAGGAGTCAACAGACTGGATGAAGACGAAGGCACAGTCTGCTGCGACGTCATGACGAAAGGGGTCGTGAGGGCGATTGACTTGAGTATCTGCTTGCTGCAATGTCGAATCGAGAGGAGTCGAGAGGGTGGTCGAACGCGAAATTGCCGCCTACTCCAACGAGGAAGCGAGAGGAATCGAGAGGCTGGTCGAAGGCGAAGCGGCGGCTTGCTGCGATGTCGATGCGAAAGGAGTTAAGAAAGAGGCTGGTCGAAGATGAAGTCGCGGTGTGCACCGAGGTTGACGCGAGAGGAGTCGAAAGGCTGGTCAAAGAAGACGCCAAGGCGGAGTGCGTTGTGTATGTGATAGGCTTACGGAGGGGGTGGATGTGACTGCGACATATACGGGTGCGGTTCGTGGCTGCGGTTTGGTTGTGTGGCGAACTCTTCCTTTAGCGTAGATGACTCTATCCTGCCAGGTCCGGTACGAACTTCTCGCTGTGAAGCGCAGCCTGGATTATCTTGTTCAAGTCTATGAGTTTGGCGTCCTTTGCGATGATGAGGACGAGCACATCTTCGAGCTTCTCAACAGGGGTTGAAGAGTCTTCCATCAGGGCATCGAGTGATGAGAAGTATTGCGTGATGGCTTCTCGGACAAAACGGCGCGTGGTGATGAGTTAATCCATGGGCGAGTCTCGAGATCCAGGAGACCGGGCGGGTTTCGGCACCTGAACGAAGTGTGAGAAAGGAAGAAGGGCCCCCGGACCCAATCGTCTGGCTGCATCGAAGGTGAATGGAAGAACTGAGCGAGCCAGCGCTCCTGTCTCATGCTCTTGTTCGTCGCCCCTTTCCTCCTTTATTTTCAACAAGCATCTCCTTCGGGGAGGGTCCTCCCCATCTACTCCATCAACCTGGCTTATGACGCCCGCTCGAGGTATGTAACGCCTACGGCGTCGGAAAGCCACCAAGCTCTCGTAGGCAAGGAGCTAAAGAAGTCACAGTAAAAGACGTTCTAGTGAACATATCTTGTCACAAAAGTCTCAATACGGAGAGGAAATCTTCACACGTCTTGTGCAAAAAAAGTCTTAAGGATATCACAAAATAAATGGGTTACGCCAAAAAACTCACGGAGCCGAAGAAACACATCCACGCGCGTCGATGTCACCTCGCGTTCCCTTTCGCCGACTATTCTTTTTCTTTGTCTCCCTATAATTGTACTCGTTGTATTGTCCATTTTAGTTATTGCATCTCACATCTGGCAAATCGGCGCATATGTTCTAGAAGCGAAGCAGAACAAGAATGAAAGAGTACAGGAAGCAGCTGCCAGTTTTCGATGACGACATATCCGGCAAACCTCAAGCAAGAGAGCTGTGCTGTAAACAACTATCTTTTCCGCTCGTGGCCGGTCTCAGTGATGCGCACTTCTCTTTGCCCCTCACGGGCATCTTGAAGTCAAAATAATTGTTCATCAGAGTGGCGTGACAGGCGAGTGCACACTTTCGCGCCTCACGTGGTCACCCATCCGCCGCTCTCGACATGTCTTTTAGCGTGCTGAATGCGTGTTGAATGCCGTGAATATTCGCCCCGAGAACGCCATTTCCACTGCCGTTGCATCGTAAACGTAATGTGTTGCAGTTACAGTTACACCAAATCTGAACGGAACGATGACGTTTTTCCGTTCCTCCACAAAGGAACTAGCTACTGGTACGGCGTTCCTTGCGTCGAACACAAAATATAAGCAGTTAAGATATAGATGACCTTAATAAATAATTTTTATTTGTTTAGGTCAGATTTTTTTGGTGCATTGATGTGAAGACGGTAATACTAAAAAGAACGCTTTACTGAGGTCGATCAGTGAAACGATCGTTATCAGTGTGTATCGTTCAATAGGATTTTTCCCGAAAGTGTATTTAAGCCTCCTCTTACAGGGGGCTGATTGTCGGGTCTGTTCTTCTTCTATAGTGCTTAAAAGCGGAGTTGTTGAAGAAGTTTAAAAAATATTACGTTGTATGCAGTATAACTGCTCGATGTATCAAACTCACTTTTGTACAGGATGAGGCTTGGAATCTTGATCCTGCGATCATTTAACGTACGTTGTTAGAGCCATGACTAATGCTCCCCAGTTAAAAAAACTTTTCATGAGAATCACTAACAAAAACAAACCACTGCATTTTACATATTACGCTAGTGACCAAATTATTTCTGAGGTTGAGCTTTTGATTATTGAGAAGTGCTAATTAGGAACAAACTCTGCAGGGACACACACAAAGCTAAATGTAGCCAATGCCTTAAAAAGATGTTTTTGAGGCATACACTATAAATCAAATATTTGTCCTATATTAGAATAAATCGTGTCAATTTGGAACCTTTTTAGAAAATCAAGCTTCGAAAAGTTATAAAGAATACGGAAAGAGGACTCGAGATTCTTTGACAACTCATTTAGTAGCAACTCTATTAGGAAATTGATAAAACGGCAATTTGCCTCCTGTTAAATTATGCCTGTAGACTGAAGGTTTTTTTATCAGTTGGTAAATAGTCATTACGAAACTAACACATGACATACCCTGATTTCATCAACAGCTTAAGCAACTATACTTCGACATTCGCTAACAACTGCGCCTTCATTGAAATTAGTCAACTGTTTTAAATATTCTTCGATTCTTCCGATTGGCAATAAGGCCAAGGAATTCGCAAGCTACGCCGGTAGTTAGACGCTGTTGTTACAGATCATTATCACGAAGGTCATCGGGCACTACCGCGACTGTAAAGCCGCTGCCTATGCTGGGTAGATTGTTAACAAAGAAGAAAAAAAAGGAACTAAGTAGAACACACATGGAAAGCAATACATACAGACTCAGTTACCTGTTTTAGGGGCGAAGTTTTTCGCTGTAAAGTTTAAAGGGCAGCAATTGATGTTGTCTATTAGGTTGTCTGCGGGGACCACATGCTCCACCGTGAAAGGGCATTCTGAAAAATCTTGGTTGCTGTGTGTCTGTGGCGAACGATAAGAAAAAGATCGGCATGCTGTAAGACAAACATCGTATAGACGTGCACCTAAGCGAGATAGTATAGCTAACTTATCTTGCGTCGAACCCAAATATAAGCAGTTAACATATAGATGGCTTTAATAAATAATGTTTAATTGCTTACGTCAAATTTTTCTTGGTGGATTGATGTGAAGATGGTAATACTAGACTGAACGCTTTACTGAGGTCGATCAGTAAAGCCATCGTTATCAGTTTGTATCTTTTGATAGCATTTTTTCTGAAAGTGTATTTAAGCCTCCATTTCCAAGGGGCCCATTCTGGGGCATGTGCTTCTTGTAAAGTGTTCAAAAGTGCCCTTGTTTAAGAAGGTAAAAAATATGTTGTATGCAGTATAACTGCACGATCTATCAAACTCAGTTTTGTACAGAATTAGGCTTCGAATCATGATCTTGCGAAGCTCAATAAATGGTGTGAGAGGCTTGAGTAATGTTCATCAATAATTAAAAACTTTTTATGAGAATCCCTACTAAAGCCCCGCCGCGGTGGTCTAGTGGCTAAGGTACTCGGCTGCTGACCCGCAGGTGGCGGGTTCGATTCCCGGCTGCGGCGGCTGCATTTCCGATGGAGGCGGAAATGTTGTAGGCCCGTGTGCTCAGATTTGGGTGCACGTTAAAGAACCCCAGGTGGTCGAAATTTCCGGAGCCCTCCACTACGGCGTCTCTCATAATCATATGGTGGTTTTGGGACGTTAAACTCCAGAAATCAATCAAATCAGAATCCCTACTAAACACAAATGCTGCATTTTACATATTGAACTAGAGACCGAATTTATTTCTAGGTGGAGCAGTTTGGTTATTTAGAAGTGCTAATTACAACAAACTTGGCTGGAACACACATATAGATAAATGTAGCCAGTGCCTTAAAAATATGCTCTTTTTGAAGCATACACTAGAAATCAAACATTTGTCCTATATTAGAGTAAACCGTGATAATTTGGAACACCTTCAAAAAATCAATGTTCGAAAATTATAAGGAATACAGAAAGACGCTTTAAGATCCATCGACAACTCATTTAGTAGCAGTTCTATTAGCTAATCAATAAAGACGGCAATTTGCCTCCTGTTGAATCATGTCTGTAGACTGAAGTTTTTTTTTATTAGTTGGTAAATAGTCATTAAAAAACTAGCACATGACACCCCTTGATTTTATCAACATGTTAAGCAACTATATTTTAACATTTGCAAACAAACAAGCATTTAATGAAAATAGTCGATTGTTTTAAATATTCTTCCTTTCTTTGAGCAATAGACGATTGCAGTAACCTATCTAACGAAGTTCTAATTCAAAAATTTTTAGTATCATTAAAGGGCATTTGATTGGTACTGTTCTGTAAGCTGTTCTGACTGCTTTGTCATCGTGTGTTGTTCTTTTTACCCAAATGTATCTTTTTGTGTTGTTATACCCCTCTGACATGGTCTAACTTATCAAAGTTTTTTAAAATGAATTATTCAGCAGAGTATGTACAACTCTAGTAAGTAAAACATTGAAGACAAAAAAACCTGTGACACTCTTGCTACTTGCCTGACGTAAAAATGTCAAATTGATGCAGGGTGTTGAATATGCACTCTTATCCAGTATGTTAAAAAAAGAAGGGATCGCTAACATTTGCGACAATCGTGCACGTGTGGATGATGCAGTCAGACGGATGTAAAAGTTAACTTTTCACCGAACAACTTTGTTACATCATGTCCACGCGATACTAAACCAAAATGAGAAAAAACTGACGAAACGTGCAAATTATACTCGGGAGATGCGACGGTTCTGATTAACAGAGTTCATTTTATGTATTTTTGAAGAGTTGGCTGTACTTTTGGTGGATTGTCGATTCGGGGTGGCTGCACGCAAGCGGTAGCCGTGACGTCACAATCGCTGAGGCGCATGTGAGGTGCACAAGTTCCTGCTCACTTCCTTTTCTCCACCCATTCTTTCAATGAACTCGCCACATTCCTCAAAGGTCCTGCTGCTTTGCCTCACCTGGAGCTTTTTTCGCGACCGGGACTGATAGCACCGGTTCTGGGAACCGTAAAGGGAGACAATAAAGCCGAGAGACGCGGCGACAGCTGGTGTTGCATGCTCGCCTATTTCGGGAGGGTGTGACGTCATCGAACGTCACCTACTGTAGTTCACGACGTGGCCGCTAGACACAACAGTTTGTCAAAAAACGCAATAAATTTATCATTTCCCACTACTTTTGGGCTAGAATAAAGGTAGTGTCTATCATTTAGATTTTAAGACCCGATCTTGGCTCAAAATCTTGGCGGCGAAAGTTTTGTTGAGTATCCCACCTAATTTCCACTTCCTCGGCTAGATTGAACTTTAACTACAGAGGGAAGGCGTTCGATGCTCGAAAAGGGCACTCGTCGATAAATGGAGTGCTCGGTGGCCGCACGAAAGAACAGCCATTGTTGGATCAAGAGACGCTTTATTGCAGCACTCAGGCGTCTGCCCGGGTCCAAGCCCGAAACTTGGCTTTTAACATCCAACCAACCTCTTTTCAACCCTCGGTCAAACAAAGGGTCTCCACACTAGCCATTAACATTCGGGAGCACGCATCATCACAACAAATTGCAGAAACACTTCCACAACCGACACTGCATTGGTAAAGAGCACGATAAAAAATACAAGGGACAGGATGGGTTCTCCGCTTAACATGCGTCGTTACACTCAATCCCATGTTAGGCTGTGTATCGGCTGACCTCCACCAGGAGCCGTCTCAAGCTCGAGACGATAAACTACTTCCTTGTCCTTGTGTTTATCTGGTAAGCGTGAATACCATCATCTTGAAACCTAGATGACCGCGCGTCAACTGGTTTTTGCGAGGCAAGCTTTCCGGTGGGCTTTTCCTTTTTTGTCTCAAGCGCGCCGGGGAGGGGACAGTTTTGATGGATCTTTAGTCAACCATGTGATTGACAGAGTCGCATTTCTTTCCCATGCGCGGGTCTTCCGCGTCCCCCTTCGCAGAGCCGACCGGTCAGAATGGCCGAACGGGAGCTGCGCTTTGTGGCACCAGCATACCTTATGCCACACTGCATGTTATTCCTCATACATTTTAATAACTATTGCTTCATGATCAGACGTCAGATGACGAGTCATTTTTCTTCCATTGATGAAAAGATGAGAAGTTGCTATAAACCATCTAGCCATTGGTGCCCAGGTAATTTGCCAACATAACTTTAACTGCCATGTAACACACAAGTACCTTGTTATACAATATTATATCTCAAAGCGAATTCTATAAGTAACCATTTTTGAATTTTCAGGAAGCCACTGTTGTGAATAAAACAAACTCATGATGACGTTTCCTCAATGTCAATGAGGTCTAAAAACATCATTGCGTTATTACGTATGATATGTAGAAGTTTGAAGGTTCTAAATAACTTTCAAAACGGTGAAATAAAATGAACGATAATGTGACCCATCAAAAATGAAAGCTTGGCAATTTTATTCCAGAATAGTTTAGCACAGCCGTATGCAAACGCATATCGATGCTGTAGAGAGTGACAATCCTGCCGACACTATACAGTACGTGAACGCACACTAGTTGCCAAAGGTCGCTATAAATAAAAAGTCTGTAGAATTACCTCTTGGCGATGCCTGCAGGCATCATGATCTCATAGCTCTGAAGGGAGCTGGTTAATACGCTAAGGCAGGGGTTGGCAATCAGTGGCCCTGAAACGACGTCAAAGCCACCACTCTCGTATCCTTGTCACTTCCGGTCTGAAGGTATACATGGTAGTTTCGACCCCAAATGAAACTAGATAACACAGAAAGATTGCTTCTAGTTGGCATTCTCACCGGTTTTTACACTCTGACAGGTAACGTCTTCAATTATTTGTTCTAAAAAAACCAGGCGGGAGGGCGGGGTGAGATTGGCTCATACATTTATATAATAAAAAGGGGGTCACTGCGGCAAATCATCGACCCCATCCTCTTCTGAATATAAATCCCTGCGCTCGCCTGTGAATGGAGGAAGTTTCTTTGTGGAATTTCCAGGTAAGGGAAGGACCTTCTGCAAAGGAAATCGGAAACTGGTGTTCTGCATACTTGCTACGCTGCAGTTTCTGAGCTGAAACTTCCCTAGCAGGATAGTGAGCGTAATCGGAGTCACTTTCTTTGCTGCAAATGTTTTGCGCATGGTATGAGCGCACCACTTCCCAATGAACTGTCAAATGTTACAGGCTTTACAGAGCGAAATGAAATTAAGTTTTCCGGTTCTAAAAAAACATCAGGTACCACCCGTTTTTTTAGATTTTTTTTGAGGATATGAATGTTTAGCAGTTGAAAATGGTTGTTCTAAACACAGACAATGAGCTAACAGTAGCATTCGATGCAAAAGTCAGTGAAGTTTTACACTGTACTTCATAGGAACAGCCGCAACAACAGATCTCGGCTGCCCATACGACTGTGAAAGGACTTTCTCGTGAATGAAATTCATCAAAAGAAACTTGCGTTTGCGGTGGACTATCCGATGGACGTCTCCCTCTGTCAGGGAGAAACTTGTGATGCAGTTATTTGCGAGTTTGCTAGGAATCCTGAGCACCAAAAATCAAACTGGAATAGTTTGCTTGCAACGTGTTCCTAAAAATTGCAAATTTGTGGCATGCGCGCGGAAAATTATTCTGATTTAATTATGCTCCACTTTCGCATAGTACTGTAAATTGCCGCATATTTTTTTTCACCCATTCACCCGCAAGGCGCCCTTTGCCCCCCTCGGCTTCTCCATGCGGCCCTTGCTGTGTCGGCTTCATGCCCGTCTACATCGCAACGTTGCCGACCCCTGTCCTAAGTGCACACAAGTGAATAAAATATCCCATGCGTTGTGGACAAACCCTAGTCATATATTTCTGATATATTTTATAGAAGGAAGCATTACAATAAGCTGCAGAATACTTTATATATTTTGCAATATAAAACTGCAATTTATCGCCTTCACCGACTCCTTCTCTTCCTTTAAATTTAATCTTAGAGGCTTTTTATTAGTGGAAATGGTATTTCATTTTGCTTGTTCCTATTCGTGTTTTATATAGTTCATCCTTTAGTATTTACGGCCCATTCTGAATAACTCAGCAGGGCTGCACCGTGTACAAATAATAAATAAGTGTACAGTACAAGTTCTGGTGTATTCTTGGACAGTAGCAAGAGAGCTTTGAAAAGTGAGGGATTCACCATAACACCGTAAAATGTCACCAATGTATGGCACACGGTACGGCTTCGTACAAGCAGGTTGCTAATGCATCAGATATCTAGAGGCTACTTTACTCAAATATACAGCACCCACCTTTCTACACTTCATCAAGTGTATGAGGTAGCGACTGGGCATTACCCTATGCTGGCTGTCGTACAGACATGTCAGCATAAGTTCTTTTGTGCTTGCTTCACGGCGTCTGTCTGAAAGAAGGAACAAAGAGACAGCATAAGCGTATTCATCGGTGTGGCGAATGTCTTGGGTAGGAGGAGGAGAAGGTAAAACTTTTTTGACCAATGTGTTCTGGCACACCTGTCCCAGGTTCACCCACTCGACTCCACGGCGCTATGCATTCATGATTTCTTGTAGCTGCATGGTGTGGGGAGCCTGGTCAGATGCCATCTTATTGGTTTATTCTTATTTTTATCAACATACCGGAGCCATATTTAGGGCTATAGCTGAAATAGAACTTTATTTTATACAATTGAGAACGACAAAAAAAATGCAAGCAAGGAATACAATGGCTAAAGCAGTTACACCCCCAGAAATGCCTAAGTAAGCACGATGTTGATTACGCGCTATAGTAAGATGGTGATCGACTGCAGCTATCAAGCCTTTTAGTTGTAAGGACCGAATTTTGCCAGGCAGAGAATTCCACATATTAAAGAACAGGGCGAATGAGGGATTGAGATAAAATCAGCTTTGAATAGTAGGGAAATTACGTATGGTACGGCGCTAATAACGTAATATTTGATCTCTTTATCCTATACATAATCAATGCGGCAAGTCTGTGAAAGGTGATACTTAGAAATACTTCTAAATGCTCGTACTTTGAAGCTCTGTAAGGCTGGGTGCCACCGAAAAAATAGCCAATACAGAAGAGTTTACACCGACACATAACAAACATTTAGACAGCTTAATTGCAATTACCGTTAATCTGCCACGTGTCACACCACGTACTGAATAATGTGAGTGATTGACCATAATGATGATGATCATCGATATAAATTATTTTTTATTAAGCATGCCATCATTGGCGCCGAGCTATTTAGATTATATTCTGCGAGTTAAGCCTATGATGATAAGTAACAATAATAAAGGGCCTTGAACAGATCACCGAGGAACAGTGAAGGGGACCTTCATGGGTGAGGAACCTGTCGAGCTTAAAAAAACAGAAAAAAAAACAGAAAGCGAATGAAAAATACTGGCTATGTAGGAAACAATATTAGGGTTATTAGGAATGGCGTTTATTTAAGAGAATAGCTTAGAATGAATGACGGAATCAAAAGATTCGGAGAAATAGATGAAAATGTCAAATTATTTGGTTAGTTGTGTCTAAGATATAAGCAGCGCCATGCATAAGATTGAGTGATTTCTTAGCCGCTACCCGCAACCTCGAGGCAGGCATCCAGCCACTTTCGACCACGCCGTCGTACAATGACCTGAAGGTCCGCATAGCTCTAATGCATGACAAACATGAACACTTTTCACGGTGCGTGCAACGAGGTGAACTAAGAGGAGTACGCCTCGTACAGGCTCAGGGAAAAGAATGGAAGCGTGGAAGAATTCGTCAGCCATGAAGGTGGACAAAAGAAAAAAAAGACGTTGAAAGCCAAAATAACGTTTTAACTGTGGAACGTACAGAACAAAATAAAGTTTCACTGTACATAAAATTTCGAGGTGTACTTATGCTGAGTAAATTTTAGCGAAGTATTAGGTGTCTAGAACAAAGTGCAGCTGGTAGTTGGGCAACTAAAGCATGCGGCCTATGAGGACGGGCGCCGGTCCTCGTGCTCATTGATAAAACTGTCTAGGGCCGGGGCATGATCATTTTTACACCCCTCATCAATTTTAACTGACACTTCATCGCAAAGCGGGTGATTGGTTACATTCGTGTATTCTTCTGTCACAAAAGACTGTTGTAGTGTACCGGGCTTAGCGGCATGGCGGGCTTACCATGATAGCGGGATCGAAGTGCGCATGCGCAGATTCATACGTTACCCGTACCGCTTACCGCATGAGAACTATTTTTCAGATTAAACGATACCGTGTTAGCATAGTGTACGCAAACATGACGGCGCATGCGGACGCCCACTTCGAAGTGATTTTGGCGTAGTTGTTGAAATATTCACTTCGATCGCAGCAAATGACTCTTTAAAATGGCTTCGCTTGCCTTCGTTGATTCGATGACCGAGTATTACGATTAAGCTAGCGTAATTTTTGAAATAGCTTCCCATTTCGAACGTCTCTAGGCCAAACTAGAAGATCAATGTAAAGAAACCGGCAACATAAATGCTTTCGCGTTATGTACGTGGTTGATATTTATTTACTTTTATTATTACTAAAATAAACATACAAGAATGCTTCGCATGGTGAAACAGGCAAGAATTATCGTTTTACCCTCCTTTTCATTCTTCTCTAAATTACCAACACTTCGTTAGGTGGCACCAGCCTCTCAGTTGGGGCAAGTAAACCACGTAAACGCTATCCCGCTGAACTATAAGACGCTGTCCGCAACGAACGTTGGCTGCACGGTAACGCCAAACCACCGCTATCACGCTAACGGTAAACAGTACCTGTCTAATATATAACAGCGGATACCTAGAATTGGGCGATAATAAATTCAACCTTGTTTATTAGGATAGAAGCTTAGCCAACCCAAATGTAGGCCAACAGCAAACTAACGTTATTTATATGAATATTATGTATTATGTGAATAAAACACTGCTTGCAATTATTGCATGTATGAAAGCCAGCTTTATTTAGAACATTCGGAATCACTGACAACGGTAACATCTCCTTGATATTTAGGAATTTGATGTGAGAATGAGGCATGATATTGTTTCTGTTTTTGTTTTTTGCTATACACACAGCATCGTCACGCAGCAACTGGTGCCTGTGCTTACCTAGTTGAAACGTTGTCAGGGCCTCTCTGTGATTTCCCACGACGCATAGCGCAACTAATAGACAACGTGACCACCACCGGGTCACGTTCTTGTTCACTGTCAGCTAGTTCTGCCCCTTCGTGGTGGTCTAGTGGCTAAAATAATCCGCAGCTGAACCGCAGTTAGCGGGATCAAATCCCGGCTGCGGTGGAATTTCCTATGATGTCCAAAATGCTGTAGGCCAGTGTGCTCAGATTTGGGTGCACGTTAAAGAACAACAGGTGGTCAAATTTTCCGGAGCCCCCCCAATACGACATGTCTCATGATCATATGGTGGTTTTGGGGCGTTAAACTTCACATATCAATCATCAAATCAATCGTCAACAAGTTATTTCGATGGCTAGTTCAGTTATTGTGTTGCTGACGCAGTCTATCTTTTAGCCTGTCAGAGGCTTTGTCCGCCCAGCGTCCCCTACGCGACAGAATACTTGACAAGCACCATACGTCTATATACTGACCAGAGGGAGCTAGGTTTCTTGCCATGGATCGATCCAAGTACGCTTATATTATCCGCTAGATATATATCTAGCGGCTAATAGAATCACCAGTTTGTTTTTAGACGCAAGAATGTGATTGAAACTGACCATTGTCCGTTCATTGACATTGCTACAAAACCTACTGGGGAGATGCCTCAGTGGCTTCAGCGTTCTTTTCTGTGACTGCTCACCTATGACTTTGATCTTCACTTCGTGCCTGGTAAGCAGCTGATCCTGGGGACATGCTGTCCAGAGCGTCTTTGAGGGCCCCAAGGGATATTGCATTCAACGACAACGTGGAAGTGTATGCAACGAGAATCGTGTCCGAGTTGGTAAGCAAAATGATCATGCTTCGCTTAGCTAACAAGACTGCAGCTGATCCCGACTTTTGAAATCTTATTTACTTTTGTGGCAACGGAAAGCTCGAGGGCACACTGACATCGTTATCATCTGACTTATCACTCATACCCGGTATTGTATTTAAGAGGTGTAATGTGGTCATTCTGAACTCAATGAGGGGAAAAACCATCGATTGCGATTATGAAGGGCACTTGCGTTGGAAGAAGGCCAAAACAAATGCTAGACGTTTGGTTCTCTGGCCAGGCCTTCACGGAGACATCGAAAAGTTGCTACAGTGCCGTACAGGCTTCCGCAAGTACGCTTACGCGCAGCAATGAGACGCGCCAGTTTGAGACGCAGACCGTACTGTGTAGTGATACAAAGTTCGAGTCGACATCTTCCAGCAAGGTGGAAGGTTCTTTGTGTATTAGATGCTTTGACAAATATCGCAGAATTCATTAAAATAGCTTACTTTACCACTATATCAGTAATGAAAAAGATGGGTGCTAATTTTTCTAGGTATGGTATCCAAGCACCAGTTTGCAGCGACCTCCCTTCTCATCCTTTGAATTTACACGTTTTGGCTCCAGGTACAATTTCTAGCATGGTACGTCTAGCCCCGGATTTTATTCGTCCAAAACGGCCCCGCTGACACAGGCGTTCAAATTCTTAAACGAATCATGAATACTGTGGAAAAGAAACGTCACTTATGGCTTGGGCTACGAAGCTATCGTTCTTCGCCCCTCGAAGATGGTCGTTCCCCTGATGAACTCCTCCAAGGCAATTCGCTATGCACGAAACTTCCAGAGTACAGCCACCACTCAAGAATTCCCGTCACTAAACATAAACAGCGGGATGCTTGGGGCAGATGTTTACCAGCACTGAAGAAACGCGAAGTTGTGCGGGTCAAAGACAAGGCACGGATCAAAAAAGCACAGGGCCTAAAACGAGTCCCACCCAGATCTTACGAGGCAACTTAGAAGTGTGGCAGCTTGGGCTAGTTAGTATGGCATGACGATGAATGTATTAAAATGTATAAGGGATAAGGCCGCGTTCACACTGAGCATTCCGGCCGCCGAAAGTGCTCCGAATCCGGTTCGGCGGTGGCGAGTTCCGCCGAAAGGGCCCTCTCCGCGCCGATTGCTCTCGGACCGATTTTTGCGGCGTCTGCCGCCGAATTAGTCACCGCGGACCAATAGGAGCGCTAGTCAAGGAATTTTGAAATATTGCGGCCATGCCCTACTCACTTGTTATGCCGCAGTGCACCTAACTGAACGTTGAAACCAACGGTAGTTTAACCTACTCTGTGCCTACTTCGCCTCCGTATTTCGTGAAAGAGGTGACCAAGCTTGCTGTTGGCGTTACCGAGCTTGTTGCGGTCTTGCAGAGCAAAACAAACCCACCAACGCCGCTGGCATCACTGAGGGCTTAGCCAACCCAAATGGTTGGCTAAGCCAACCATTTGCTCTTCGTGCATTACAAGACAGCCACTTGCCAGCAAAGTAAGCAGTACTGTCTTTTCTTGCTTCTTGCGTACGAGAATCGTCGAAGTATACACTACCGGATAGCGTAGTGGCGTTTACAAGCCGCGACAACAAACGGGTGACAGCGCATTCATCCCGCGTTCGCCCCGTAGTAGATGGCATATTCGGCGGCGCGGGGCGCGTCCAGTGCGAACGACGCTGCGTTTCGGCGGCAGGGGAATATCGGTCGCTGTAGAAAGCGGATGTTTCAGTGTGAACTAGGCATAACAGAGAAATTTTCGGTGAAGTGAACTTCCAAATTAAAACTGACATCAGTGCGAGATATTTTTTTGACCTGGTTTTGCTGTACCTTACCTCTACTTTCGTTCAATGAAATGATTGCATTTATCTGCAGGAAAACGGTGTTTCAATTGGCTCATGCATAAAAGCTCTACTCAGTGGTCTTCTATTGGCAAAAATGGACAAAAAAACTGCAGAAAAAGCTAGAAGGCTCGCATGTCGTCAAAGTATTCAGATACGTGGATGATTTCTTGGTTCTTCTAAATTGTAATTCTTCTATATTCCACTCAATTGCGACTCAAACGATAGGTGTGTTCGAAGATTGTTTAAGGCCTCTTGCGTTTATGCATGAAATGCCCGAGAATTACAAGTTACGCTTTTTGGATTTAGGACTGTCTTTTAGCTCACAGCACATCTGTTGGTGTTATCAACCACGTGCGCAGAAACCTCTACTTTCTTTTTCTTCCGCTCACAGCAAGATATTTAGGCGAGGCATAGCGCGAATTTGTCTTGAGAATGCCCTAAATAGGTCGTGCACCCACAATATCTCTGCGAGCTTCAAAGATCAAGTTTCCCGCTTAAGGCTTCGGGTTTCCCCGAGGCGTTTATCGCTTCCGTTGCTGAGACTTTCCTGCGGACTAATAAGGCAGAGCAGAGGCAGCGACAGAATCCGAGCAACACGGATACAGAGCGTGAAAGTATAGCCGTGATTTCATGCAAACACCAGGTATCACACAGGCTCAAAATTCGGAAAACAATTTGTAGTTCGTGTCCTGTTCTCGGCACCGTTCAAATCAATCAGCCTCACCAATTCTACAAACCCCCCGAAAAAGCAGTCATCAACGGAATGCAGAGTTCAACATAGAAACACGTATGAGGCAACCTCCCGGGAAGTTGTCTATAGGAGCCACCTTTCATGCGGTGCTTGTTATGTCGGAACAATCGGAAGGTGTCTGAACGATCGGCTGAGAGAACACGCTAACAATCTTAGAAACGGTAACAATGGTTTTCTTGCTCAGCACTGCACTGACTGCAGTTGTGTGCCCCTTTTCAAGGACACAGCGATGCTGTACAAGCACAAAGATGAGCGCACCCGAGTCATTGTCGAGGCCACGCAGATGGCACGCGAACAGGTGCCTTGCATTAGCAAGCCCTCCGTGTCTCTGTCCAAGAAGAAACTAAGGTTTCTCGAAGGTTTCGGTGCGCGCAAGTAGTTAAATTATCTTTAATTTTCTGTTTCGTTTCCTTATAGATTTTAGTTTGCCTTTTTTGTGTGCTTTTGTTTTTTGTTTTTTTGTGTTTCTCTTACTGATGTTCTGCTATTTGTGCCATATGGTTTTCGTCACATGGTTACTGTCTCCTCTATATATTTTTGCGCTCTGCGCAGTAAACTCAGTTGGAAGTTAGCGCTCGTGTCTTTCGTGTCCTTCTTGTCTCTGTGTCGTCGTTTTGTTCTCACGCTATAACTATCGTCTTACGAGGCAGCTACGGGGGATGGCAGAAGGTTTAAACATAACCGGCCTCACCTTCTAAGGACAGGTGAGCAGTATTGTGAGAAATTCGAAAGTGAGTGCTTATCGAACAACGAAAGTGGTAGTCTTACCTAGTCAGAACTTCCTCAGCGTGAGCAGAGTGAGGACCATAAAGTCCCTGTAATCAATGGAGCAGCCGCAAGACCAAGATTTAGTTCCTCAGCAAGGCGCAATTAGTCAGCCACGCAGATCTTCACGACAAACACAAGCGTATCGAGTACGCTATCATAGTAACTTTATTCATGTTAATTAAGTTGTTTTTTTTCTTTTCCCGTGGGAAACCGATCGAGTAATGCTTGCAAGCCATGCGTGCGCAAGCAACACCGCCAATGAAACCAACCTTAGATAATGACCAGACGTGATTACCTTGCAGCGAGTTATACGTATGAAATTATTCATTGTATGAAAGAAAGTTCATTTGTTTTTGGCTCCCATTTATCACAGTTCTGGTACTCTTAGCACCGAGCTTTCTCGTCGACTCGTTAAGTCGCTCGTCAAACACACAAAAAACGGTTTAACAATTCTATCAATCACAATTGCGACAGAGCAATATTGGACAGCGCCAAGCTCATTTTTATACTAGTTGGTGACTTCAACGACTTTTCGTTTTTTTTCGTAACAAAATTTTCCTGCGACTTCTCTTAAAATTACTCAAGTCGACCATGTTCGAAATACTGTTATTGCCACCGATGGGGACACACACACACACACAACACACACACACACACAGACACACACACACACACATATATATATATATAATATATATATATATATATATATATTTAATTACAAGGGAAAAGGAAAAAAAAGTGTATACCTAAGGGCTTGTTTTGACGTGTTCTGACACGATATTAATGAGATCTAACGGACAATAAAGCCAAGGAATAGATAGGGGAAGATATAAGAAACAATGTAACGTAAGTAGGATGAAAGAAAAGTGGCCCCGCCGTGGTGGTCTAGTGGCTAAGGTACTCGGCTGCTGACCCGCAGGTCGCGGGTGCGAATTCTGGCTGCGGCGGCTGCATTTCCGATGGAGGCGAAAATGTTGTAGGCCCGTGTGCTCAGATTTGCGTGCACGTTAAAGAGCCCCAGGTGGTCGAAATTTCCGGAGCCCTCCACTACGGCGTCTGTCATAATCAACTGAAGGTTTTGGGACGTTAAACCCCACATATCAATCAAGAAAAGTCGGTGAAAAATTAATTTGCCGTGATATACATATGTATATGTATATATATATATATATATATATATATATATATATATATATATATATATATATATATATATATATATAACTGCCAACGCATCAGTTAGGGATAACTGCCACCGCAGCAGCTCAGTAGTAGTCAGTGGTATATAAATCATCAAACGCATTGGTCGCAGGTTCCGATCCTGCCCGTGGCAAGTTATGAGCTCGCATGATTACACAGCAACTTATGTTCACGAAATATGAAAAATATTCTCTGCTCAGTCTTGTTCGTTGCGCACAATCTCAAGGCAGCTAAGAAGAAAGTTAACACGCATCGTGTGGTATGATTCTAAAAAAACCTCGCGAGAACTTTCCGTGGCAGCACAGCCTAGGCTACTTCGATTGAGCCTCTGCACATGTATTACAACGCTAAGTAGTCCGTCTGTGTGCGTATTTTGTTTCACAAGTGCACCCAACATGTACATTTTCGCATGACAATTCAATGTTTTTGATGTTATTCTGAACAGTGTTTCTTTCAAAATATTGTTACCAATCAATGTAGTGACTGCTACTATAAAAACTATTTATTGAGGGCAAACCTATGCCCGTAAAGTGAAAAAAATGGCAGATCCCACGTACAGTGGGAATTGATGATATGCGAAGGACGAATGAGAAATGTTGATGTTGCTGACTTTAAAATCAGCACAACGTTACGAGGTGGAGGTAAATGATGCCGTACACGATTTCCGTGTCATGATTATTATATTTGGATGTGTCGTTTACCATCGTCGTCTATTCATCTCATGTGATACCAAATTTAATATGCGTGTAGCTAGCGAAACGGCCACGAGCACGCTATGAGTGTGGTGTGTCATCATGTTCTTACGTGACATACGTGTAAGGATTATCATGTTTGCACCAGTCATATATCTCGTCATTCATTGACGTCACGTAAGACCACATTTGGTATATGTGGAGCTAGCAAAACGGCCGAGAGTGCATCATGAAGGGTCCATTATACTCCTATGTAGCGTTCACGAGCGCGCACGCTGGGCACAGCGACGCTACGTTAGCAAAACGTGAGCCCTCTATAGTCTGACGCCAGGCGCGACCAGCGTCCTTCGGCGCGGCCCGACGGCAACCGGCGCGAAATGCGACATGCTGCATTTCGCACCGATGCGTTACACTGTCAACAGTGCGTCTCCCTCTTTTCGTGATGGAGAGATGGCAAACGCGCTGCAACGCGCATGCTTCCAGGCAACGCAGCGCGGCATGCACCTGCGAGTACATGGCAGGTCTGGCGCCTGGCATGGCAACGCCGGCGTGACGCGACAAAATGAACGCCGGCGAGCATAGGGACTGCACACTGACGAGAGCGATTTGCGTTGCTCACATTGCTCCGTCTCAAAGTATTTTACATTCGCCGTTAGGGGACGCAGAAAATGGACGCGTGCGCGTGTCTCTCATGTATCCCGGGCACAATTCACCGACAGATGCAGGCCGCGAGACACGCGCGCTGCGTTTCATTTACACGGAAGCCGTCTCAAGATTGCTTTTTATATCCGCTTGATTATGTGTTCTGGCGCTGCAGTCAGACTGGAAAACTCGACTGGACGGTGTCCATGCGCACCGCGTCACATCGAATTGGATTGGCGCCTTCACTGTGGCATGTAGTCATGTTTTCACTTGACACGCATCTCATAATTATCATGTTTGCACCAGTCACATACCTTCGTCATCCATTGGTGTCACGTAATACCAAATGTGACTTATGTAAAGCTAGCAAAACGACTGCGAGCGTATCATGAGTGTGGCATGTAGTCACGTTGTTACATAACACGCAAGTCATGATTATCATGTTTGTATGCGCGATTTACCTATGTCGTCCATTCGCGTCACGTAATACACAGTTCGTACATGCGAAGTTAGCGAAACGACCACGAGCGCATCATGAGCGTAGCATGTATTGATGCTGTTACATGACACGCATCTTAAGTTGATCACTTTCGCACCAGTATTTTACCCACGTCATCCATTCACGTACCGTAATACCAAATTTGATATATGTGACGCAAGCGAAACAGCCGCGAGATCGTCATGAGCATGGCATGTAGTCATGTTTTTACATGACACGCATGACATGATTTTCATCTTAGAGTCTGTCGCTTGTGTTCGCCATGCAATCGTGCCATAGCATGCAAGCTTTGCAACATGTCATGTGATCGAAACCACCGCAAGAGCAGCAGGACCATCAAATGTATATCAGGACATTCACGACATACATGTCATAATTTTCATGCTATGACTAGTCAAATATCAGTCATGTTATGCTATACCAAGTTTGGTATCGATACCATTATCGACACGGCCGGGAGAGCTAAAAGTCGTAGGCGGCTATATAGATAGATAGATAGATAGATAGATAGATAGATAGATAGATAGATAGATAGATAGATAGATAGATAGATAGATAGATAGATAGATAGATATGTAGATAGATAGATAGATAGATATGTAGATAGATAGATAGATAGATACGCTCAAAGTCGCCGAAGTTCGCTAACAAATGCTTCGCATTTAAAATATATGGCCGGTGGAAAGGTCCCTTGCTCGCTATCTCGAACTTCGTCGGCTTCTTTTTCACTCCTCGAGTATCGTGCCAGTCCCGCGGCGAGGCATCGTGACTCGTGCAGGATGGCGTTCCATGACGCGGTTTTCCTGCCACTTGTGTGGCGGCTTTTGTTTAGAAAGAATTTATTGCCACAAACGTCCATAACACTCAACAGAACATTTCCTTCTTAGACATACTCCAACGATGATGACAAATCAGACATCATTTACATGAATATGGATATGCTTTTACGAATGAAATTGTTGCACGCGTCTTCTGCGAATGTCAAACTGGGGCAATATTGTATATAAAGCTTTAATCGGAAGCCATTACAAGCCTTCAGGTATTCATAGACGTACCAGTGAGAGTAGAAGTACCTAGACTATATGCTCTGCTCCTCTGTCAATTCTTTTTTAGTGGTAGTGCGCCAGCGCCAAAAGGGCATGGTCGCGAAGAAACTGTTTGATAGTAAATGCAACGCAATTTCAACAAACCATGTCCTAAATTTAGGTGAACACTGAGTCGGAATTGTTATTTTCGTTCTTTTGGAAACGCGAAGTTTTGATTAGGCAAGCGAAGGCGTCGGCGGGTCACGGGCGCATATGCAGTGTCATGGGCGTCCGACGTTCGTAAATACAAGCGAGTGAAACGCACTCCTTACGTGGCCAAGAACACTGTTTTTGCACAGTACTTCGCATACTAGCCATATTATCATACTAGCTCCACGTGGGTGGGACAGCTGTTGCTTAGGGGGGGAGTTTTGCCCTGGTGATATATATATTCCAATATATTCCTTGATATCCGCCGTCATCGCAGAACGTCAAGAACTACTCCCGCCGTCGGCTACCGTAAGCAGTACGCTATCTCTAACGGGATTATATCAGCAATGGTAGACAACCGAAATATTGACACGTACACAAGGCAGTTTATGAAAAGGGTCATTACATTTAGCCAGAGTTTCTGACCATGGTTTTGCTTTAAAAATGCTGGATTTGCCGAAGACTGACAGGTCGCGTGGGTCACTTTCAAGGTGGCTATCGCGTTCTGAAACCAACTTTAGCACATAGTATCACTGACACATATCTTCTTTGGTGGTTGCCGCACATGGGGGGAACGAGGTAATTGACGACGCACCACTGACTTGGTTTCTATCATCTCGATGAATACAGATAACCTAACGAACACGCACTCATGCTCGCTCACAAGCTTCGATGGGAACTCACTGCAACCGAGCGACGTTATTGTTGTTTACTTGGGCAAGTAAAAGAAGAAATGATTACAGAAAATTTGATAACTATAAACAGCAGAAAACGGAAATGGCGCATGCAATGAGCTTTCTTTCTTGATAACGATGTCAGCAATACTGAGCATATTACCTGTATTATTGTTTGTACCTTTTCCTTGTTCTACGGAACATATATATATATATATATATATATATATATATATTGTTTCAATGTTTGTCTTTATGGTACATAACTTTAGCGGTAGATAAGTGCATGCTTCGTAGCCTTACCTATGCTGCCATAGAAAGTTGTCACGAGGTGTACGCTTCCTTTTCGGTCAGCTTCCGTGGTTCGGAATGCTCGCACGTGCCAATGCACATGAATCACCGCGACGAGGAGCTTGAACTGAAATAGCAAGAAAGTAAAGCAACTGAACGTGGAGTAATATCAGGAAACGTACTGAAAGCGGTATATAATTTTGAAGGAACGCAACACTGCACCTAATATACAGCCCCCTTCCTTCATCCCTATCAACACAAAAATATAAAAGAAATAACGCAGCTCTTATGCTCCCAGTGCTCGAACGCTCATCGCGTCTCAGTCGGGTTAATTAAAGTACTTGCCTACCTTCTTTGCGGACGATTAGAGCCCAGAAGATGCAGCTTGCACAGATATAAAGAGCCGATGGGAAGAGTGTCGGACAGAGGCGACTTTCGAGGCGCGATCTGTACCAGAGAACGAGTCTGGCGATCCACGCGCTGCATGTCGTAGGCAGAACATAGGTTAGTCTTGATGATGATGATCATGACTTCAGCAATAAATTGGGAATAGTAAAAATTTGGCTGCATTTGGCGGCTTCCACGGCTGTCTCTCATGTGGTCCTCATCCGTCAGGCATCCGTGGGTAGCGCGGTTGTTTGGTATGGTCACTCAAGGAACATGACGTTGACGTTGAAAACAATTATACCCTGCAGTATTTTAAATCATCCAACGATGTTATGAAACCTCTGAACTTTTGGCCATTCCGTCGCGGGGGGTATGCGTCACAGTTATTAGGGGAGCAAGAACAATTATTCTTGTCTGAACCCCCAGTGTGGGTACAAGCCATATATGAGACCACAATGTCTGCAACGACTCTCGTAAGTGTTCACCTTCGGGAGGTAGTGTTGATTCTATGTCATGTGTTTTATTGTTAACGTTGCAACTTAACTCTTTTTTCTAAAAACGGGGGTGTTGGTAAACATTTATTCAAAAATACAAAAAACCCACACCGAGGTTGCCAGAGAAACCAGTCTCCAGTGGGTAAGATTCCATGCCAAGGAAACAGGTGAAGGGGGAGAAAAGAATTCGATTTTCGTCACATATTGGACCAAGAAAGAGCATGTGTCGACTCAACCTTCATTACACAATTCCTGACGTAAATCGAATTCATCAGAAGGCAGATCTATAAATAAGCATACGTAGAAAAAAATTTGAGTCATCACCACATCTCGTAATCGTGATCACCCCATGCGTAGCACCCGAGGACGGTTCAGCAAGATTTCTGCCTACCAGCCCAACCCACACATCCCTGGAAGTATTCCTACATAAAGGTTTCTTTTAATAAATTCACTTGATAGTTTGTGCTCGTAATATCCGCTTTGTTTCGTGTATCCTCCCTAACTTCATATTTAGGAGTAACTGAAACCCAGTTTTTAATCAAAAAGACGTTTAATGAGAAGCAGAAGAGGTCAAGCTGCAAAGCGAGTTTCTAGCCTGCCACTTCTCACGAGGTAAGGAGGAAAGGGAAAGAAAAAGGACGAGGCATACAGTGATTGGCATATCCGTAGGGTTTGCGTAGAAAGACCGATCGCTGAGGGAGGGAAGCATGAAATCAGTTTTTGACTTGTACAAATTTTAGGGGCCGAAGCTCTCTAGGGTCGAGCCACGCCAACCATCGTCTCTCAATTACAATTGTGGTGAAGACGATAAAAAGAAGCGTGTTCCAGAAAATACATTCTTGTTGGCCGAGTTCTTAGGTGTTATATTATCCCTACGTGAAATTCCTTTAACTCAACTTGTGTAGCTATAGTTGCAGGTTCATTGTCTTGTGTTCGGCACTAACTTCTTCAACAGATTGAGGTATTCTCACTATGTTACGTTTACTTGCTCCTTGTCATCTGTGAAACGTGTTATTCGTTTGAGTGCCGGGACACAAAGGAGTTGTACTGAATGAAGGTGCGGACTCACTGGCGAAAGCTTCTCTGACACGCCCAGTTCTCCTTCTCCTTTGAGTTACGGCGTTTGTTGCTGCGACAAGGTTCAGAAAGTATGCATTATATGTGCTTACTCCAAGTCTCGATTCCTCACCAGACTTTCAGCACCTACAGTTTTAATGGAGCAGCAAATGATGTGTAGCGAGACGGGTTCAAGTTGTAATAACCAGATTGGGTTGTAGAATGTCGAGTCTTAATATTTACATGCACAGAGTGGGTTGGACGATCTCCCCTTTTTGCTCATATTGCAACGAATTCGAAACTATGAACACCTCTTGTTAAGCTGCCGATGTTTTTTTCTTTATACAGAAATTGAAATATTGAAATAAGATTGGGGCAATGTGGTATACCTGTTACCTTGGCCATCCTATTATCAATTGGGGTCTCTGCACTAGGACACTCCAACAACAATAATATCTTTAATGTCACGGAAAAGTATATATGAGACTCGAATAGATTTTCCAGGTGTAATAACTGGTAATAATTCTTTAATAGGTCTTGATAGCTATATAGCTAAGACGGTAATACTAGAAAGAACGCTTTACTGAGGTCGATCAGTGAAACCATCGTTATCAGTGTGTATCGTTCAATAGGATTTTTCTCGAAAGTGTATTTAAGCCTCCTCTTACAGGGGGCTAATCGTCGGGCCTGTTCTTCTTCTATAGTGCTTAAAAGCGGCGTTGTTGAAGAAGTTTAAAAAATATTACGTTGTATGTAGTATAACTGCTCGATGTATCAAACTCAGTTTTGTACAGGACGAGGCTTGGAATCTTGATCCTGCGAAGATCATTTAACGTCGTTAGAGCCATGACTAATGCTCACCAATTAAAAAAACTTTTCATGAGAATCACTAACAAAAACAAACCACTGCATTTTCATATTACGCTAGTGACCAAATTATTTCTCAGGTTGAGCACTTTGATTATTATGAAGTGCTAAATAAGAACAAACTCTGCAGGGACACACACAAAGCTAATTGTAGCCAATGCCTTAAAAAGATGTTTTTGAGGCACACACTATAAATCAAATATTTGTCCTATATTAGAGTAAACCATGTCAATTTGGAACCTTTTTAGAAAATCAAGCTTCAAAAAGTTATAAAGAATACGGAATGAGGATTCGAGATTCTTTGACAACTCCTTTAGCAGCAACTCTATTAGCAAATTGATAAAAACGGCAATTTGCCTCCTGTTAAATTATGCCTGTAGACTGAAGGTATTTTTATCAGTTGGTAAATAATCATTACGAAACTAACACATGACATACCCTGCTTTCATCAACAGCTTAAGCAACTATACTTCGACATTCACTAACAACTGAGCCTTTAATGAAATTAGTCAATCGTTTTAAATATTATTCTATTATTCGTGCAATAGACGATTGCATTAACCTATCTAACGAGGGTTCTAATTCAAAAATTTTAGTATCATTAAAGGGCATTTGATTGGTACTGTTCTGTAAGCTGTTCTGTCTGCTTTGTCATCGTGTGTTGTTCTTTTTACCCAAATGAATCTTTTTGTGTTGTTATACCCCTCTGACATTGTCTAACGTATCAAAGGTTTTAAAAATGAATTATTCAGCAGCGTATGTACAACTCTAGTAAGTAAAGCATTGAAGACAAAAAGCCTGTGACACTCTTGCTACTTGCCTGGCGTACAAGTGTCAAATTGATACAGGGTGTTGAATATGCACTCTCATCCAGTATGTTAAAAAAAGGGGGATCGCTAACATTTGCGACAATCGGGCACGTGTGGATGATGCAGTCAGACGGATATAAAAGTTAACTTTTCACCGAACAACTTTGTTACATCATGTCCACGGGATACTGAACCAAAATGAGAAAAACTGATGAAACGTGCAAATTATACTTGGGAGATGCGACAGTTCTGATTAACAGGGTTCATTTCATGTATTTTTGAACAGTTGGCTGTACATTTGGTGGATTGTCAATTCGCGGTGGCTGCACGCAAGCGGTAGCCGTGACGTCACAATCGCTGAGGCGCATGTGAGGTGCACTAGTTCCTGTTCACTTCCTTTTCATCACCCATTCTTTCATTGAACTCGCCACATTCCACAAAGGCCCTGCTGCTTTGCCTCACCTGGAGCATTTTTTGCGACCGGGACTGATAGCACCAGTTCTGAGAACCGTAAAGGGAGACAATAAAGCCGAGAGACGCGGCGACAGCTGGTGTTGCTTGTTCGCCTACTTCGGGAGGGTGCGACGTCATCGAACGTCACCTACTGCAGTTCACGACGCGGCCGCTAGGCACGACAGTTTGTCAAAAAACGCATTAAATTTATCATTTCCCACTATTTTTGGGCTAGAATAAAGGTAGTGTCTATCATTTAGATTTTAAGACCCAATCTTGGCTCAAAATCTTGGCGGCGAAAGTTTTGTTCAGTATCCCACCTAATTTCCACTTCCTCGGCTAGATTGAACTTTAACTACAGAGGGAAGGCGTTCGATGCTCGAAAAGGACACCCGTCGATGAATCGAGTGCTCGGTGGCCGCACGAAGAAGAGCCATTGTTGGATCAAGAGACGCTTTATTGCAGCACTCAGGCGTCTGGCCGGGTCCAAGCCCGAACCTCTGCTTTTAACATCCAACCAACCTTTTTTCAACCCTCGGTCAAACAAAGGGACTCCACACTAGCCATTAACATTCGGGAGCACGCATCATCACAACAAATTGCAGAAACACTTTCACAACCGACACTGCATTGGTAAAGTGCACGTTACAAAATACAACAAGTGACAGGATAGGTTCTCCGCTGAACATGCGTCGTTACACTCAATCCCATGTTAGGCTGTGTATCGGCTGACCTCCACCAGGAGCCGTCTCTCAAGCTCGAGACGATAAACTACTTCCTTGTCCTTGTGGTTTTATGGTAAGCGTGAATACCATCATCTTGAAACCTAGATGACCGCGCGTCAACTGGTTTTTGCGAGGCAAGCTTTCCGGTGGGCTTTTCCTTTTTTGTCTCAAGCGCGCCGGGGAGGGGCAGTTTTGATGGATCTTTAGTCAACCATGTGATTGACAGAGTCGCATTTCTTTCCCATGCGCGGGTCTTCCGCGTCCCCCTTCGCAGAGCCGACAGGTCAGAATGGCCGAACGGGAGCTGCGCTTTGTGGCACCAGCATACCTTGCGCCACACAACATGTTACTCCTCATACATACTCCTCATACTCCTCATACTCCTCATTCGGCTATCCTTGCCGAACTCGCAGCCCTCAATCCCGGCACCCGCACCTACAACTACATTCGCGCGTTCCTCACCGCCCGCACGGCCGAAATCATCATAGGGGACCTCCCGTCTCCCACGTACGAGCTTGGCCCTCGTGGCACCCCTCAGGGCGCCGTCTTGTCGCCTTTTCTATTCAATCTTGTCCTCCGCTCGCTTCCTGGCAAGCTGGACCGTATCCCCGGTCTTAAACACACCCTGTACGCGGACGATATTGCTCTCTGGGTCACGTCGGGCTCTGACGGCCATATCGAGCAGACGTTGCAACGCGCAACCGACGTCGTCACGTCCCACGTGCACGCGGCCGGTCTTACTTGCTCAGCGGCCAAATCGGCCCTTCTTCTCATGCGGCCTCCCGACCGGCGTCGCTACAAAACTCCCCACCCCACCATCACGGTTCATGCCAACTCTACTCCTGTCCCCGTCGTTTCGCATCTCCGCGTGCTCGGGCTGATCCTACAGTCCAACCGCCATAATACACACACCATAGACAAGCTCTCGCTCTCGGTGCAGCAGACCGCACGTATGCTCGCCCGTGTCCGTGCGCGGCGTGAGGGCATGCGAGAACACGATCTACTTCGCCTTGTCGACGCGTTCGTCGTTCCCGCCTCACGTACGGCCTTCCTTATACACGTCTCCTAAAATCGGAACGCGATAAAATTGACGTCCTCATCCGCCGGGCATACAAGACTGCCCTCGGCCTTCCCCCCAACACGTCCACCGATCGTCTTCTCCGTTTGGGTGTACACAACACGCTCGACGAGTTGATTGAGGCTCACCGCTCCGCTCAAGTGCAACGCCTTTACCGTTCGCCGACCGGTCGCCACATCCTTTCCTCCATCGGCCACGACACCTCCTCCCACCCTCCGGATCTGGTCTCATTACCCCATGCTATTCGAGCGGCGTTCTACATCAAGCCGCTACCTAAGAATATGCTGGCGGGCCACCACGACGCTCGCCGCCAAGCCCGTGCCGCCATGCTTCAAGCAAAGTACGCCGACCACCCGGCCGTCGCCTACGTAGATGCGGCCCGATACAATGCACGCAGGGACGCCTTCGTAGTCGTTTCCGTGTCGCCCTCCTCAGCTCCTTTGGGGCCGACCATCACGGCTGGCACCGTCAGAACGCCTTACGCCGTCGAGGCGGAGGAAGTGGCCATTGCTTTGGCCGCGACCTCGGCTGACGCAAGCGTCATAATCAGCGACTCGAAACAAGCCATCTCGAATTTCGCGCGAGGTCTCGTCTCGCCTACCACCTTACGGCTACTTCGGCCCCTACTGCAGCAAGATGAGCAGTGCCGCATAGAACTGATCTGGGTCCCCGCCCACTCGGGCCACCCCGGCAACGAGACAGCTCACCAACGCGCTCGAGGATTCGTCGACCGAGCGGTGGGCCACTCAGAGTCGGACGCCCTGGTGCCGGAGCCCCTGGTCACCTACCACGACATCACTCAGCATTATCGCCTCGAGCGATATTTCTATTCACATCCTCACAGCAGCCTTCCCAAGCGGTCCGAGATCGCCTGGCGTCGCCTACAGACCCGCACCTTCCCGTGCCCCCTCGTGTTTTCATACATGCACCCAGGTGCCATCGATCCACGCTGCTGCCTGTGCGGCAACGTTGCCTCGTTGAACCACATCCTCTGGGGCTGCCCGGAGGATCCCCCGCCCGCCGACCTCCTTTGCTCACCCCCCACCGAGGGACAATGGGAGGCCCTTCTCTCCAGCAACGACATAGACATCCAGACACGGGTCCTGAAACGAGCGGAAGAAGTCATCGAGAAGCACAGCCTGGCAGCCTTCGTGGCTTAGCCTCCTTTACCCCTCACCCCTTCGACTAATAAAGTTGTTACTCACTCACTCCTCATACATTTTAATAACTATCTCTTTATGATCAGACGACGAGTCATTTTTCTTCCATTGATGAAAACATGAGAAGTTGCTATAAACCATCTAGCCATTGGTGGCTGGGTGATTTGCCAACATAACTTTAACTGCCACGTAACACACAAGTACCTTGTTATACAATAATAATTTCTCAAAGCGAATTCTATAAGCAACCATTTTTGAATATTTAGGAAGCCTCTGTTGTGAATAAAACAAACTCATGATGACATTTCCTCAATGTCAATGAGGTCTAAAAACATAATTGCGTTGTTACGTATGATATGTAGAAGTTTGAAGGTTCTCAATAAGTCAACGATATTGTGACCCATCAAAAATGAAAGCTTGGCGATTTTATTCCAGAATAGTTTAGCACAGCCGTATGCAAACGCATATCGATGCTGTAGAGAGTGACAATCCTGCCGACACTGTGCAGTACGTGAACGCACACTAGTTACCAAAGGTCGCTATAATCAAAAAATCGGTAGAAGTACCTCTTGGCGATGCCTGATCTCATAGCTCTGAAAGGAGCTGGTTAATACGCTAAGGCAGGGGTTGGCAATCAGTGGCCCTGATATGACGTCGAAACCACCGCTCTCGTATCCTTGTCACTTCCGGTCTGAAGGTATACATGGTAGTTTCGACCCCAAATGAAACTAGATAACACAGAAATATTGCTTCTAGTTGGCATTCTCACCCGTTTTTACACTCTGCCAGGTAACGTCTTCAATTATTTGTTCTAAAAAAACAAGGCTGGAGGGCGGGGTGAGATTGGCTCATATATTTATATATTTAAAAGGGGGTCACTGCGAATATAAATCTCTGCACTCGTCTGTGAATGGAGGAAGTTTCTTTGTAGAATTTCCAGGTAAGGGAAGGACCTTCTTCAAAGGAAATCGGAAACTGGTGTTCTGCATACTTGCTACGCTGAAGTTTCCGAGCTGAAACTTCCCTAGCAGGATAGTGAGCGTAATTGGAGTCACTTCCTTTGCTGCAAATGTTTTGCGCATGGTATGAGCGCACCACTTACCAATGAACTGTCAAATGTTACAGGCTTTACAGAGCGAAATGAAATTAAGTTATCCGGTTCTAAAAAACATCAGGTACCACCCGTTTCTTTAGAATTTTTTATAGAATATGAATGTTTAGCAGTTGGAAATGGTTGTTCTAAACACAGACAATGAGCTAACAGTAGCATTCCATGCAAAAGTCAGTGAGGTTTTATGCTGTACTTCATAGGAACAGCCGCAACAACAGTTCTCGGCTGCCAATACGACTGTGAAGAGACTTTTTTGTGAATGAAATTCATCAAATGAAACTTGCGTTTGCGGTGGACTATCCGATGCTCCCTCTGTCAGGGAGCAACACGTGATGCAGATATTTGCGAGTTTTTTAGGAATCTTGAGCACCAAAAATCAAACTGGAATAGTTTGCTTGCAACGTGTTCCTAAAAATTGCAAATTTGTGGCATGCGCGCGGAAAATTATTCTGATTTAATTATGCTCCACTTTCGCATAGTACTGTCAATTGCCGCATATTTTTTTTCAACCTTTCACCCGCAAGACGCCCTTTGCCCCCCTCAGCTTCTCCATGCGGCCCTTGCTGTGTCGGCTTTGTGCCCCTCTACATCACAACGTTGCCGACCCCTGTCCTAAGTGCACACAAGTGAATAAAATATCACATGCGTTGTGGACAAACCTTAGTCATATATTTCTGATATATAGAAGGAAGCATTACAATAAGCTGCAGAATACTCTATATATTTTGCAATATAAAACTGCAATTTATCGCCTTCATCGACTCCTTCTCTTCCTTTAAATTTAATCTTAGAGGTTTTTTATTAGTGGAAATGGTATTTCATTTTGATTGTTCCTATTCGTGTTCTATAGAGTTCATTCTTTAGTATTTACGGCACATTCTGAAATAGCTCATCAGGGCTGCACCGTGTACAAATAATAAATAAGTGTACAGTACAAGTTCTGGTGTATTCTTGGGCAGTAGCAAGAGAGCTTTGAAAAGTGAGGGATTCACCATAACACCGTGAAATGTCACCAATGTATAACTCACGGTACGGCTTCGCACAAGCAGGTTGCTAATGAATCAGATATCTAGAGGCTACTTTACTCAAATCTGCAGCACCCACATTTCTACACTTCATCAAGTGTATGAGGTAGCAACTGGTCTTTACCATATGTTGGCTGTCGTACAGACATGTCAGCATAAGTTCTTTTGTGCTTGGTTCACAGCGTCTGTCTGAAAGAAGGAACAAATAGACAGCATAAGCGTATTTCTGGGTGTGGCGAATGTCTTGGGTAGGAGGAGGAGAAGGTAAAACTTTTTTGACCATTGTGTTCTGGTACACCTGTCCCAGGTTCACCCACTCGACTCCACGGCGCTATGCATTCATGAGTTCATGTAGCTGCATGGTGTGGGGGGCCTGGTCAGATGCAATCTTATGGGTTTATTCTTATTTCTATCAACATACTGGAGCCATATTTAGGGCTATAGCTGAAATAGAACTTTATTTTATACAATATAGAACGACAATTAAAAATGCAAGCAAGGAATACAATTGCTAAAGCAGTTACTCCCGCAGAAATGCTTATGTAAGCACGATGCTGATTTCGTGCTATAGTAAGATGGTAATTGACTGCAGCTATCAAGTCTTTTAGTTTTAAGGACCGAATTTTGCCAGGCAGGGAATTCCACATATTGAAGAACAGGGCGAATGAGGGATTGAGATAAAATCAGCTTGGAATAGTAGGGAAATTACGTATGGTACGGCGCTAATACCGTAATATTTGATCTCTTTACCCCATACATAATCAATGCGGCAAGTCTGTGAAAGGTGATACTTAGAAATACTTCTAAATGCTCGTACTTTGAAGCTCTGTAAGGCTGGGTGCCACTGAAAAAATAGCCAATACAGAAGAGTTTACACCGACACATAACAAACATTTAGACAGTTTAATTGCAATTACCGTTAATCTGCCACGTGTCACACCACGTACTGAATAATGTGAGTGATTGACCATAATGATGATGATCATCGATATAAATTATTTTTTATTAAGCATGCCATCAATGGCGCCAAGCTATTTAGATTATATTCTGCGAGTTAAGCCTATGATGATAAGTAACAATAATAAAGGGCCTTGAACAGATCACCGAGGAACAGTGGAGGGGACTTTCATGGGGGAGGAACCTGTCGAGCTTAAAAAAACAGAAAAAAACAGAAAGCGAATAAAAATACTGGCTATGTAGGAAACAATATTGGGATTATTAGGAATAGCGTTTATTTAAAAGAATAGCTTAGAATGAATGACGGAATCAAAAGATTCGGAGAAATAGATGAAACTGTCAATTATTTGGTTAGTTGTGTCTAAGATATAAGCAGCGCCATGCATAGGATTGAGTAATTTTTTAGCCGCTACCCGCAACCTCGAGGCAGGTATCCAGCCACTTTCGACCACGCCGTCGTACAATGACCTGAAGGTCCGCATAGCTCTAATGCATGACAAACATGAACACTTTTCAGGGTGCGTGCAACGAGGTGAACTAAGAGGAGTACGCTTCGTACAGCCTCAGGGAAAATAATGGAAGCGTGGAAGAATTCGTCAGCCATGAAGGTGGACAAAAAAAAAAGACGTTGAAAGCCAAAATAACTTCTTAACTGTAGAACGTACAGAACAAAACAATGTTTTACTGTGCCTAAAATTTCGAAGTGTACTTATGCTGGGTCAATTATAGCGAAGTATTAGGTGCCTAGAACGAAGTGCAGCTGGTAATTGGGCAACTAAAGCATGCGGCCTATGAGGACGGGCGTCGGTCCTCGTGCTCGTTGATAAAACTGTCTAGGGCAGGAGCAAGATTATTTTTACACCCCTCACCAATTTTAACTGACACTTCAGCGCAAAGCGGGTGATTGGTTACATTCGTGTATTCTTCTGTCACAAAAGACTGTTGTAGTGTACCGGGCTTAGCAGCATGGCGGGCTTATCATGATAGCGGGATCGAAGTGCGCATGCGCAGATTCATACGTTACCCGTACCGCTTACCGCATGAGCACTATTTTTCATATTAAACGATACCGTGTTAGCATAGTGTACGCAAACATGACGGCGGATGCGTACGCCCACTTCGAAGTAATTTTGGCGTAGTTGTTGAAATATTCACTTCGATCGCAGCAAATGACTCTTTAAAATGGCTTCGCTTGCCTTCGTTGATTCGATGACCGAGTATTACGATTAAGCTAGCGTAATTTTTGAAATAGCTTCCCATTTCGAACGTCTCTAGGCCAAACTAGAAGATCAATGTAAACAAACCGGCAACATAAATGCTTTCGCGATTGGTACGTGGTTGATATTTACTTGCTTTTATTATTACTAAAATAAACATACAAGGATGCTTCGCATGGTGAAACAGGCAAAGATTATCGTTTTACCCTCCTTTTCATTCTTCTCTAAATTACCAACACTCCGATAGGTGGCGCCAGCCTCTCAGCTGGGGCACGTAACCATCGATCGCGATTATGAAGGGCACTTAGGTTGGAAGAAGGCCAAAACAAATGCTAGACGTTTGGTTCTCTGGCCTGCCTTCACGGAGACATCGAAAAGTTGCTACAGTGCCGTACAGGCTGCCGCAAGTACGCTTACGCGAAGCAATGAGACCGGCCAGTTTGAGGCGCAGACCGTACTGTGTAGTGGTACAAAGTTGGAGTCGACATCTTCCAGCAAGGTGGAAGGTTCTTTGTGTATCAGACGCTTTCACCAATTTCGCAGAATTCATTAGAGTAACTTACTTTACCACTATATCAGTAATGAAAACGATGGGTGCTAAATTTTCTAGGTATGGTATCCAAGCACCAGTTTGCAGCGAAAATGGACCTCCCTTCTCATCCTTTGAATTTGCACGTTTTGGCTCCAGGTACAATATCTAGCATGGTACGTCTAGCCCCGGATTTTATTCGTCCAAAACGGCCTCGCTGAAAAAAGCGTTCAAATTCTAAAAGGAATCATGAATACTGTGGAAAAGAAACGTCACGTCTGGCTTGGACTACGAATCTCTCGTTCTTCGCCCCTCGAAGATGGTCGTTCCCCTGGTGAACTCCTCCAAGGCAATTTCCTATGCACGAAACTTCCAGAGATCAGCCACCACTCAAGAATTCCCGTCACTAAACATAAACAGCGGGATGCTTGGGGCAGATGTTTACCAGCACTCAAGAAAGGCGAAGTTGTGCGGGTCAAGGACAAGGCATGGACCAAAAAAGCACAGGGCCTAAAACGAGTCTCACCTAGATCTTACGAGGCAACTTAGAAGTGTGGCAGCTTGGGCATGACGATGAATGTATTAGAATGTATAAGGGATAAGGCCGCGTTCACACTGAGCATTCCGGCCGAAGAAAGTGCTCCGAATCCGGTTCGGCGGTGGCGAGTTCCGCCGAAAAGGCCCTCTCCGCGCCGAATGCTCTCGGACCGATTTTTGCGGCGTCTGCCGCCGAATCGGTCGCCGCGGACCAATAGGAGCGCTAGTCAAGCAATTTTGAAAAATGGCAGCCAAGCCCTACTCACTTGTTATGCCGCAGTGCACCTACCTGAATGTTGAAACCAACGGGAGTTCAACCTACTCTGTGCCTACTTCGCCTCCGTATTTCGTGAAAGAGGTGAGCAAGCTTGCTGTTGGCGTGACCGAGCTTGTTGCGGTCTTGCAGAGCAAAACAAACCCTACCAGCGCCGCTGGCATCAGTGGTTTTTCTGCTCTTCGTGCATTAGAAAACAGCCACTTGCCAGCAAAGTAAGCAGTACTGTCTTTCTTTGCTTCTTGCATACGAGAATCGTCGAAGTATACACTACCGGATAGCGTAGAGGCGTTTGCAAGGCGCGACCACAACCGGGTGACAGCGCATCCATCCCGCGTTCGCCCCGTAGTAGATGGCATATTCGACGGCGCGGGACGCGTCCAGTGCGATCGACGCTGCGTTTCGGCGGCAGGGGAATTTCGGTCGCTGTAGAAAGCGGATGTTTCAGTGTGAACTAGGCATAACAGAAAAATTTTCAGGGAAGTGAACTTCCAAATTAAAACTGGCATCAGTGCGAGAGATTTTTTTGACCTGGTTTTGCTGTATTTTACCTCTACTTCCGTTCAATGAAATGATTGCATTTATCTGCAGAAAAACGGTGTTTCAATTGGCTCATCCATAATTCCTCTACTCAGTGATCTCCTATTGGCAAAAATGGGCAAAAAAACTGCAGAAAAAGTTAGAAGGCTCGCATGTTGTCAAAGTATTCAGATAGATGGATGATTTCTTGGTTCTTCTAAATTGTAATTCTTCTATATTCCACTCGATTGCGACTCAAACGATAGGCGTGTTCGAAGATTGTTTAAGGCCTCTTGCGTTTATGCATGAAATGCCCGAGAATTACAAGTTACGCTTTTTGGATTTAGGACTGTCTTTTAGCTCACAGCACATCTGTTGGTGTTATCAACCACGTGCGCAGAAACCTCTACTTTCTTTTTCTTCCGCTCACAGCAAGTTATTTAAGCGAGGCATAGCGCGAATTTGTCTTGAGGATGCCCTAAATAGGTCTTGCACCCACAACATCTCTGCGAGCTTCAAAGCTCAAGTTTTCCGGCTTAAGGCTTCGGAATTTTCCGAGGCGTTTATCAATTCCGTTGCTGAGACTTTCCTGCGGACTAATAAGGCAGAGCAGAGGCAGCGATAGAATCCGAGCAACACGGATACAGAGCGTGAAAGTATAGCCGTGATTTCATGCAAACGCCACATATCACACAGGCTCAAAATTCGGAAAACAATTTGTAGTTCGTGTCCTGTTCTCGGCACCGTTCAAATTAATCAGCCTCACCAATTCTACAACCCCCCGAAAAAGCAGTCATCAACGGAATGCAGAGTTCAACATAGAAACAGGTATGGGGCATCCTCCCGGGAAGTTGTCTATAGGAGCCACCTTTCATGCGGGGCTTGTTATGTCGGAACGATCGGAAGGGGTCTGAACGATCGGCTGAGAGAACACGCTAACAATGTTAGAAACGGAAAAGATGGTTTTCTTGCTCAGCACTGCACTGAGTGCAATTGTGTGCCCATTGTCGAGGCCGCGCAGATGGCACGCGAACAGGTGCCTTGCATTAGCAAGCCTTCCGTGTCCCTGTCCGAGAAGGAACTAAGGTTTCTCGAAGGTTTCGGTGCGCGCAAGTAGTTAAATTATCTTGAATTTTCTGTTTCGTTTCCTTATAGATTTTAGTTTGCCTTTTTGTGTGCTTTTGTTTTTCGTTTTTTTGTGTTTCTCTTACTGATGTTCCGCTATTTGTGCCATATGGTTTTTGTCACATGGTTACTGTCTCCTCTATATATTTTTGCGCTCTGCGCAACAAACTCAGTTGGAAGTTAGCGCTCGTGTTTTTCGTGTCCTTCTTGTCTCTGTGTCGTCGTTTTGTTCTCACGCTATAACTATCGTCTTAGGAGGCAGCTACGGGGGATGGCAGAAGGTTTAAACATAACCGGCCTCACCTTCTAAGGACAGGTGAGCAGTATTGTGAGAAATTCGAAAGTGAGTGCTTATCGAACAAAGAAAGTGGTAGTCTTACCAAGTCAGAACTTCCTCAGCGTGAGCAGAGTGAGGACCATATAGTCCCCGTAATCAATGGAGCAGCCACAGGACCAAGATTCAGTTCCTCAGCAAGGCGCTATTAGTCAGCCACGCAGATCTTCACGACAAACACTAGCGTATCGAGTACGCTATCATAGCAACTTTATTCATGTTAGTTAAGTTGTTTTTCTTCTTTTCCCGTGGGAAACCGATCGAGTAATGCTTGCAAGCCATGCGTGCGCAAGCAACACCGCCAATGAAACTAACCTTAGATAATGACCAGACGTGATTACCTTGCAGCGTGTTATACGTATTTAATTATTCATTGTATGAAAGAAAGTTCATTTGTTACTGGCTCCCATTTATCACAGTTCTGGTACTCTTAGCACCGAGCTTTCTCGTCAAACACACAAAAAATGGTTTAACAATTTTATCAATCACAATTGCGACAGAGCAATATTGAACAGCGCCAAGCTCATTTTTATACTAGTTGGTGACTTCAACGACTTCTCGTTTTTTTTTTCGTAACAAAATACATTTTCCTGCGATTTCTCTTAAAAGTATTCAAGTCGGCTATGTTCGAAATACTGTTATTGCCACCGATGGACACACACACACACACACACAACCATATATATATATATATATATATATATATATATATATATATATATATATATATATATATATATATATAGTCCAGTAGATCCTCCGTGAGCGGTCGAAACGTGGTTTATTTCGACGTTTCGGCCTAGAGTCTGGCCTTCATCATATATATATATATATATATATATATACATATAAATAAATAAATATATATATATATATATATATATATATATATATATATATATATGGAAAAAAGTGTATACCTAAGGGCTTGTTTTTACGTGTTATGACACAATATTAATGAGATCTAACGGACAATAAAGCCAAGGAATATATAGGTGAAGTTATGAGAAGCAATGTAACGTAAGTAGGAAGAAGGAAAAGTGGCCCCGCCGTGGTGCTCTAGTGGCTAAGGTACTCGGCTGCTGACCCGCAGGTCGCGGGTTCGTATCCCGACTGCGGCGGCTGCATTTCCGATGGAGGCGGAAATGTTGTAGGCCTGTGTGTTCAGATTTGGGTGCACGTTAAAGAACCCCAGGTGGTTGAAATTTCCGGAGCCCTCCACTACGGCGTCTCTCATAATCAAGTGGTGGTTTTGGGACGTTAAACCCCACATATCAATCAAGAAAAGTGGGTGAAAAATTAATTTGCCGTGAGCAGGATACATACATACATACATATATATATATATATATATATATATATATATATATATATATATATCTGCCAACGCATCAGTTAGGGATAACTGCCACCGCAGCAGCTCAGTAGTAGTCAGTAGTATATAAATCATCAAACGCGTTGGTCGCAGGTTTCGATCCTGCCCGTGGCAAGTTATGAGCTCGCATGATTACGCAGCAACTTATGTTCACGAAATATGGAAAATATTCTCTGCTCAGTCTTGTTCGTTGCGCACAAGCTCAAGGCAACTAAGAAGAAAGTTAACACGCATCGTGTGGTATGATTCTAAAAAAACCTCGCGAGAACTTTCCGTGGCAGCACAGCCTAGGCTACTTCGATTGAGCCTATGCACATGTGTTACAACGCTAAGTAGTCCGTCTGTGTGCGTATTCTGTTTCACAAGTGCACCCAACATGTACATTTTCGCATAACAATTCAATGTTTTTGATGTTATTCTGAACAGTGTTTCTTTCAAAATATTGTTACCAATAAATGTAGTGACTGCTACTATAAAAACTATTTATTGAGGGCAAACCTATGCCCGTAAAGTGAAAAAAAGGCAGATCCCACGTACAGTGGGAATTGATGATATGCGAAGGACGAGTGAGAAATGTTGATAGGTCACTTTAAAATCAGCACAACGTTACGAGGTGGAGGTAAATGATGCCGTACACGACTTCCGTGTCGTGATTATTATGTTTGGATGTGTCGTTTACCATCGTCATCTATTCATACCTCATGTGATACCAAGTTTAATATGCGTGTAGCTAGCAAAACGGCCACAAGCACGCTATGAGTGTGGTGTGTCGTCATGTTCTTACATGACACACGTGTAAGGATTATCATGTTTGCACCAGTCATATATCTCGTAATTCATTGACGTCACGTAAGACCACATTTGGTAGATGTGGAGCTAGCAAAACGGCCAAGAGCGCATCATGAAGGGTCCATTATACTCCTATGTAGCGTTCACGAGCGCGCACGCTCGGCACAGCGACGCTACGTTAGCAAAACGCGAGCCCTCTATAGTCTGACGCCAGGCGCGACCAGCGTCCTTCGGCGCGGCCCGACGGCAAGCGGCGCGAAATGCGACATGCTGAATTTCGCACCGATGCGTTACACAGACAACAGTGCGTCTCCCTCTTTTCATGATGTAGAGATGGCGGACGCGCTCCAACGCGCATGCTTCAAGGCAACGCAGTGCGGCATGCACCTGCGAGTACATGGCAGGTCTGGCGCCTGGCATGGCAACGCTGGCGTGACGCGACAAAATGAACGCCGGCGAGCATAGGGACCGCACACTGACGAGAGCGAGTTGCGTTGCTCACATTGCTCCGTCTCAAAGTCTTTTACATTCGCCGTTAGGAAACGCGGAAAATGGACGCGTGCGCGTCTCCCATGTATCCCGGGCACAATTCACCGACAGATGCAGGCCGCGAAACGCGCGTATTGCGTTCCATTTACACGGAAGCCGTCTCAAGGTTGCTTTTTCTATCCGCTTGATTATGTGTTCTGGCGCTGCAGACTGGAAAACTCGACTGGCTGGTGTCCCTGCGCACCACCTCACGTCGAAATGAATTGACGCCTTCACTGTGGCATGTAGTCATGTTTTCACTTGACACGCATCTCATAATTATCATGTTTGCACCAGTCACATACCTTCGTCATCCATTGGCGTCACGTAATACCAAATTTGGCATATGTGAAGCTAGCAAAACGGCCGTGAGCGTATCATGACCGTGGTATGTAGTCATGTTGTTACATAACACGCATGTCGTGATTGTCATGTTTGTATGTGTCATTTACTTATGTCGTCTATTGGCGTCGCGTAATACCGAGTTGGTCCATGCGAAGTTAGCGAAACGACCGCGAGTGCATCATGAGCGTAGCATGTATTGATGTTGTTACATGACACGTATCTCATGTTTGTCATGTTCGCAGCAGTATCATACCTTCGTCATCCATTCACGTACCGTAATACCAACTTTGATACATGTGACGCAAGCAGAACAGCCGTGAATGCATCATGAGGGTGGCTTTTAAGTCATGTTGTTACATGACACGCATGTCATGATTTTCATGTTAGAGTCTGCCGCTTGTGTTCGCCATGCAATCGTGCCATACCATACCAGCTTTGCAACATGTCATGTGAACGAAACCTCCGCAATAGCTGCAGGAACATCAAATGTAAATTATGACATTCATGACATACATGTCATGATTTTCATGCTGTGACTAGTCAAATATGTTCTTCATACAGTCATGTTATGTTATACCAAGTTTGGTATTGATACCATTACCAACACGGCAGGGAGAGCTAAATGTCATTGGTGGCTAGATGGATAGATAGATAGATGGATAGGTACACTCAAATACGCCGCAGTTAGCTAAGAAATGCTTCGCATTTAAAATAGATGGCCGGCCGAATGGTCCCTTGCTCGCTGTCTTGAACTTCGACGGCTTCTTTTTCACACCTCGAGTCTCGTGCCAGTCCCATGGCGAGGCATCGTGACTCGTGCAGGACGGCGTTCCATGGCGCGGTTTTCTTGCCACTTGCGTGGCGGCTTTTACGAACGCCAATTGTGTCACGCGTCTTGTGCGAATGTCGAACTGGGGCAATATTCTATATATAGCTTTAATAAGAAGCCATTACAAGCCTTCAGGTACTCATAGACACACCAGTGAGAGTAGAAATACCTAAAATATATGCTCTGCTTCTTTGTCAATTTCGTTTTAGCGGTAATGTGCCAGCGCCAAAAGGGCATCGTCGGGCAGAAACTGCTTGATAGTAAATGCAACGCAATTTCAACAAACCATGTGCTAAGTTTTTGTGAACACTGGGTTGGTACCGTAGTTTTCGTTCTTTTGGAAGCGCGAAGTTTTGATTAGGCACGCGAAGGCATCGGCGGGTCACGAGCGCAAATGCAGTGTCATGGGCGTCTGACGTTCGTAAATACAAGCGAGTGAAACGCACTCATTACGCGGTCAAGAACACTGTTTTGCACAGTAATTCGCATACTAGCCATATTATCATACTATCTCCACGTGGGTGGGACATGCTGTTGCCCAGGGGGAGTTTGCCCTGGTGATATATATATTACAATATATTCCTTGATAACCGCCGTCATTGCAGAACGCCAATAACTACTCCCGCCGTCGGCTACCGTGGACAGTACGCTATCTTTAACGGGATTATATCAGCAATGGTAGACAACCGAAATATTGACACGTACACAATGCAGTTTAGGAAAAGGGTCATTACTTTTACCCAGAGTTTCCGACCGTGGTTTTCCTTTGAAACAGCTGGATTTGCCGAAGACTGACAGGTTGCTTGGGTCACTTTCAAGCTGGCTATAGCGTTCTAAAACCGACTTTAGCCCATAGTATCACTCACACACCTCTTCTTTGATGGTTGCCGCACATGGGGGGAACGAGATAATTGACGACGCACCATTGTGTTTGTTTCTATCATCTCGATAAATACAGATAACCTAACGAACACGCACTCATGCTCGCTCACAAGCTTCGATGTGAACTAACTGCTACTGAGTGACGTTATTGTCGCTTACTTGGGCAAGTAAAAGAAGAAATGATTACAGAAAATCTGATAGCTAGAAACAGCAAAAAACGAAAATGTCGCACGCAATGAGCTTTCTTTTTTGATAACGATGACAGCAATATTGAGCATAATTTCATATTATCTTTTCTACCTTTTCCATGTGCTACGAAATATATATATATATATATATATATATACATATATATATATATATACTTTGAATTCCGATTTCCGAAGCCCTCCACTATGGCTTCTCTCATAATCGTATGGTGGTTTGGGACGTTAAACCACACATACTAATCATCAATGTTTGTCTTTATGATACACAACGTTAGCGGTTGCTAAGTGCATGCTTCGTAGCCTTGGCTATGCTGCCATAGAAAGTTGTCACGATTGATTGATTGATTTGTGGGGTTTAACGTCCAAAAACCACCATTTGATTAAGAAAGTTGTCACGAGGTGTGCGTTTCTTTTACGGTCAGCTTCCGTGGTTCGGAATGCTCGCACGTGCCAATGCACATGAATGACCGCGACGAGGAGCTTGAACTTAAATAGCCATAAAGTAAAACTACCGAACGTAGAGTAATATCAAGAAACGTACTGAAAGCGGTATATAATTTTGAAGGAACGCAACACTGCACCTAATATACAGCCCCCTTCCTCCGTCCCTATCAACACAAAAATATAAAAGAAATAACGCAGCTCTTATGCTCCCAGTGCTCGAACGCTCATCGCGTCTCAGCCGGGTTAATTAAAGTACTTGCCTACCTTCTCTGCGGATGATTACAGCCCAGAGGACGCAGCCTGCACAGATATAAACAGCCGATGGGAAGAGTGTCGGACAGAGGTGACTTTCGAGGCGCGATCTGTACCAGAGAACGAGTCTGGCGATCCACGCGCTGCATGTCGTGGGCAGAACATAGGTTAGTCTTGATGAGGATGATCATGATTTCAGCAATAAATTGGGAATAGTAAAAATTTGCCTGCATTTGGCGGCTTCCATGGCTGTCTCTCATGTGGGCCTCATCCGTCAGGCATCTGTGGGTAGCGCGGTTGTCCGGTATGGTCACTTAAGGAACATGACGTGGACGTTGAAAACAAATATACCCTGCAGTATTTTAAAACATACAACGATGTTATGAAACCTCTGAACGTCTGGCCATTCCGCCACAGTGGGTTTGCGTCACAGTTATTAGGGGTGCAAGAACAATTATTCTTGTCTGAACCCCCAGTGTGGGTACAAGCCATATATGAGACCACAATGTCTGCAACGACTCTCGTAAATGTTCACCTTTGTGAGGTAGTGTTGCCTCTTTGTCATGTGTTTTATTGTTAACGTTGCAACTTAACTCCTTTTTCTAAAAACGGGGGTGGTGGTAAACATTTATTTAAAAATACAAAAACCCACACTGAGGTTGCCAGAGAAACCAGCCTCCAGTGGGCAAGATTCCATGCCAGGGAAACAGGTGAAGGGGGAGAAATGAATTTGATTTTCGTCACATATTGGACCAAGAAAGAGCATGTGTCGACTCAATCTTTATTACACAATTCCTGACGTAAATCGAATTATTCGGAAGGCAGATCTATAAATAAGCATACGTAGAAAAAAATTTGAGTCATCACCACATCTCGTAATCGTGATCACCCCATGCGTAGCACCCGAGGACGGTTCAGCAAGATTTCTGCCCATCAGCCCAACCCACATATCCCTGGAAGTATTGCTACATGAAGGTTTCTTTTAATAAATTTACTTGATAGTTTGTGCTCGTAATATCCGCTTTGTTTCGTGTATTCTCCCTAACTTCATATTTAGGAGTAACTGAAACCCAGTTTTCAATTAAAAAGACGTTTAATGAGAAGCAGAAGAGGTCAGGCTGCAAAGCGAGTTTCTAGCCTACCACTTCTAGCGAGGTAAAGAGGAAAGGGAAAGAAAAAGGACGAGGCATACATTGATTGGCATATCCGTAGGGGGTGCGTAGAAAGTAGATTGCTGAGGGAGGGAAGCATGAAATCAGTTTTTGACTTGTACAAATTTTAGGGGCCGAAGCTCTCTAGCGTCGAGCCACGCCAACCATCGTCTCTCAATTACGATGGTGGTGAAGACGATAAAAAAGAAGCGTGTTCCAGACCATAAAATCTTGTTGGCAGAAGAAGAAGAAGAAGAAGAAGAAGAAGAAGAAGAAGAAGAAGAAGAAAGTGAGTGGCCGATCGGAGGCCTGTTCGCCAATGCTCTAGCCGTTGAAGCTTGCTCTCGGGGTGTGGCCAAGAATTAAGTAGCTGTTGTTGGTTAATTGATCTACCATCGTTTCTTATACTGCAATAGTTGTTTGATCAGTGTTTTTTGTGCAGTTCAGACAAGACAAGATGCCCTTATCTTCGCCAGGGCCAGGGACTTTTCTTTGGTCTGCTTCTACGGATCCAAAGGAGGTGCCAGTGGATCTTTTTTTGAGCAACGGAATATCATCGGTTCCAGTGGCTCTAGTCCCGAACAATGACGGCATCATTCGGATGAAAAACCCGAAGATCATTCAGGCGGAATTACGGTCAGTGACGGCCCAATACCAGTCCATAACGGAGGTCCGCCAGTTCGGCAGAGGAGGCATACTGTGGTTTTCGCTAGACCAGTTCTCTGTCCTAGATCTGCTAAAGTGCTCAACGTTTGCATCCCAGCCGGTGAGCGCGTTCATACCTTCTCATTTAGCATGTACCCGAGGTCTAGAGCGTGGCGTCGATGCCAACATGCCACCCTCCGAAGTACTAGAGCTGTTTTCGCCAGCAGGTGCTATTTCAGTCTATCGGTGTGGACGGGTGGTTGATAACAACAAAATACCAACTGAGTCGATAATTGTGACCTTTGCGGGATCAGTCCGACCATCAGAAATTAAGGCTTGGCCTTTAATTTACAGAGTAGAGCCGCTCTCTCCTCGTCCGCTCCAATGCATAAAGTGCTGGCGTTATGGTCACACAATGAAAGGTTGTAGGTCAGCGGTCAGGTGTAAGGTATGCGGGGAAGGTCACAATTCTAGCGACTGTCTGAGTGATAAAGAAAAGTGTTGCCTATGTAGCGAAGCTCATGCGGCCGATAGCTCTAGTTGTTCGGCAAAGGTACGTGAACTGCAAATTCTAGAGATAGTAGAACGAAGACGGTGTTCACGGAAGGAAGCAGCACTTGAAATACAAGCACGAACACAAGGCTACGCCGGTGTTACAGCTCGTAATATGCCAACAATGGAAGCTCTCTCTGTCCCTATTGCGGAAGCGATTGAGAAGGCAGTGGAGAAGGCAATGGAGCGCATCGCTGGGAATATTTGTGAGTCCTTGGCTCAGATTCTATCGAACCAGATGGCTCAAATGTTGGGTACAGCGGAAAACAACCACAGTGCACCACGTAACATTAGTGACTCCTCGGAGTTTGCAAAGGAGTATGACTCTGCTACGCCACATCAGGCTACGCAAGCCCTTCACATTCGTGACTCCCCTAAAATTTCAAAGAAGTATGGCTCCGATACGCCACAGCAACCTATGGTAGCTGCAGATTCAGTAGAGGAAGGTAGCGTATCTCAATGCGAGCTTACCAAGAAAGTGGAGGACTCAGACGAAATGGAGATGGATCCCCGATCGCTAAAGCGCTCGAGATCCCCTTTATACAAAAAAGGCATCGCACCTGTCGATTCAAAAACCAAAAAGTACCAGAAGAACACCCTGTCTAAAGTTGATTTTCTTAAAGAAAATATTCTAAACAAGGCCATCGCTGAGGCTATTTTAGAGCAAAAATAGGGTCACTTAAAATTCTTCATTGGAATTGCCGATCAATTCACTCTGCAGCAACTGATATAATATATTTGGCATCGAAATTTTCTCCAGATATTATTGCACTGCAAGAAACTTGGCTTTCAATGCATCAGTCTTTTCAATTAAATAGATTCAGATCTTTCTGTCTAGACTGTCCATCGAAAGGTGGAGGTTTGGCATTTTTTATTAATAATAGAATAAGTCTCAAAGCAAAAATTGCGTATAAGCTCATGTCACCTGACAGTGAAATTCTCGCCTTAGAAATAATTTTACCAGGCTGCATGCCTTTTTTGGTGGTGAATGCATACTTTCCTAAAGGTGTAATAGATACTCGATGTTTAGACGCTGCAGTGACTTCTAGTTATCAAAATAAAATTCTAATCGGCGATTTCAATTCTCATCATACGTGCTGGGGTTTCCGAACTGATCAATGCGGTAAGAGATTGTGGGAGTGGACAGCGGATAATAACTTGGGTTGCCTGAATTCAAGAACACCCACTTACATTAGTGATAGGTCTCGTTCAGCCTTAGATTTAAGCTTTGTGAGTTCATCACTCACTAGCTTGTCGTGGAGTGCGTGTGATTGTGCAACTAACAGTGATCATTTGCCAATATGATTCGAGATTGCTTGCAAAGTTATAATGTCAGGCTTTCAGACTCGAGTGTTTATTAATTACACCAAATTTAGGAAAGATTTAGAATCTGCTTTGGCAACTCATTCTGAAGAGCAAGAAGATACAAAAGCCATGAGACTAAGTGCACTGATCAAAAGAGCATATAAAAATGCAGAATTCGTTGTGGAATCCGCAAAGAGCACAACCCACAGTCCGTGGTGGAACTCGGACTGTGCCCGGGATTGCCGACGAAGAAAGGCAGCTTAGAAACAACTTATGTATAACCAGTGCCCTCAAAACTGGTCTGATTACAAGTATCACGCTGCAATTTTCAAACGCACGGTCTCTTTAGCTAAGGAACAATATGATAGAAAACATTATGATCACCTTTCAAAAGCTTGTAACAAAAAGGCGCTGTTCAGGTTCATGAGATCACGTAAAATGATGCCATCTCAAAATAATATAGGGTTTGAGATTATGTCCTTGGAAGAAACAAAGAAATCCTTAGAAACCATGGCTAAAGGCCTGGAGTGTAGATTTACATCAACTAAGCCTTACGATCCACAAAAACCAGCGTCAACGATTGAAGTTACTGAAGTTACAGAGGAAGAGTTAGCACAAGTGATGCAAGGTTTGCCCTCGTCAGCTCCTGGTCCGGACGGAATCACAACTGCTATGATAAAAATATTATTCAAATTATCACCATGTGACCTACTGAACACTGTAAATTATTCGTTAAAACATGCCTGGATTTCGTATGAGTGGAAATTAGCTAAAATAGTGCCGATACAAAAAAGACAAGGATTCGGATATGTCATAGAAAACATTCGACCCATTTCTCTTACATCTAATATGGTGAAGCTCATCGAAAGAGTGCTCAATAAAAGAGTTATATTATGGATGGAGGAAAATTTGATATTAAATTCAAATCAAATTGGCTTCAGGACAGATTGTTCAATCTGGTGTGCACACGCAGATTTAGAAAGCCGCATTCAGCTTGCTCGCAAAAAAAGACAACATGCGGCACTAGTGACATTGGATATAGCTAAGGCATACGATAGTGTAGAACATTCAGTATTATTAGACATATTAGACAGCCACAATCTCCCAAAATATATATTGGCGTGGGTGAGAAAATTTTTTAGAGGAAGGGAGTTCTATTGCTTTAGGGATGGTTGCGCATCGTTAAAGTGCAAACAAACACTTGGTGTCCCTTAAGGCGCTGTATTATCGCCAGTTCTATTTACATCTTAATGAGCACTATACCGCATTGCCAGGACGTGAAGGTGTTTGTATATGCTGACGATATTGCATTTTTCACGGCACATAGTGACATATATTCTTTATATCAAATGCTACAAAGATATGTCAATATGCTGGAGAGATGGCTAGATGCAGTCTGCATGACCTTAAATGTAAATAAGAGTGCAGTATTGATATTCCCGTTATCCGATCCCATCTCAATTTCAATATGTTATAAACAAGAGCCCATTCCACAGGTGGAATCTCTTAAATATTTGGGAGTAATTTATAATGCCAACCTAAACTGGACTCCTCACATACAAAGCATGGCATCTAAAGCACAACGCACCTTAGGAATTCTTCGTAGACTGAGCAGCCGCCGATATGGTCTACGCAGAAGCACAATGGTGATGATCTATAAAATGTATATGCGACCAATCCTAGAATTCGGGTGCGTATTGTTCTCAGGTGGCCCTGCCTATAAAATAAAGCCTCTGGTTATGCTGGGACGAGAAGCCTTAAGATTGTGTCTAGGACTTCCGAGGTTTGTAAGAAACAATGTTTTGTATCAGGAAGCACGATTACCTACATTGCCTCGCCGTTTTCGTATCCTAACGGTTCAGACGTTTCTGAAATTTTATAGTTATGCGTCAAGACGATCTGAGTATGATTTTATAAATGACCCAGACAACTTTTTTCTTGCCCATTGGCCACGCTTTCGAACACCTCAAATTGCTTTTGTCCAGAAACAACTAGATAGGTTAAATGTAAAAATTCAAGACGTGATTGCTGCGCACGATACAAATCAAATTCTTAAGATTTAATTCGATGAGATTTTTTCCTCTAAGCCCAAATTACAATCCTATAGGGTCTTAAATAGCCGACTGCAAGATTATCTTGCACACGCGGAAACGAATAACATTATAGCCACAGATGCTTCAGTATTGGATGAAAAGACAGGTGTAGGTATATACTCACATTCGCTTGACTGGTCTTTTTCATTAAGATTACCGGATTTCACCCCAGTTTTTGAAGCTGAGCTGTTGGCAATAGTTTTAGCGCTGCGAAAGCTACCTTTGAATGCCGCTAATGCGATCATAATAACGGATTCCCTGTCAGTATGTACGTCGATTACGGCGTCAACAAAATCGATGGCCTTAAAGACGCTAGTTCCTCCTCAGCTGCAGCTACTGAAATTAGTATGGGTACCCGCTCATTGCGGCTTAGAAGTAAATGAAATCGCCGACTCTCTAGCACGAGCAGCATTGGAAGGGCCAGTACTATCAGTCCTTTCCGAAGTGGCCACTATAACGGCGACAAGATACAGAAAGCTTGCGCTCAGTGCAGACGCTATGGAAGCAATATTGTCAACACCAGAATTCACTCACTTAAGATTTCCATGGAAAAGTCATTGGTGTTCTACAAAACAGTTGGAAACCATAATAACCAGATTTCGATGTCGTGTCCCCCCGTTAAATTTCTATTCACATAGGGCTGGTCTGGCGATATCACCACTATGCAACTTTTGTTCAGAATTGGAAACAATATAGCACTATTTTTTATCATGTCACCGATACAAATTGCTTAGGAAAACATTCTTAGCCCTCCCATTCGCTAGCCTGGGGTTGAATTTCACTATAGAAAACATACTTTCCTTCGGTGCTTACGATCTGGGCTTGATTGATTTGATTGATATGTGGGGTTTAACGTCCCAAAACCACTATATGATTATGAGAGACGCCGTAGTGGAGGGCTCCGGAAATTTAGACCACCTGGGGTTCTTTAACGTGCACCCAAATTTGAGCACACGGGCCTACAACATTTCCGCCTCCATCGGAAATGCAGCCGCCGCAGCCGGGATTCGAACCCGCGCCCTGCGGGTCAGCAGCCGAGTACCTTAGCCACTAGACCACCGCGGCGGGGCTACGATCTGGGCTTCAGCCACGAGAACGTTCTCTACGCAGTTTGCAAGTACCTGAATGAAAGTAAAAGAATTAAGCTTTTAATTGCGTGATTATTATTCATGCAAAAAATAATAATAATAATTCCAACGAACACAAGAGCATTGTTTAACTATCCTGATTCTTATTCAAGGTAATGAATAGTTGTCTTATCTGCACGAGTGACAAGCAACTATTGCACTCCATTCATTCTGACTAGGGTGTCTTTACTTTTTTCATGCTTTATTCTGGTGGGTGGTTTCAATATTTAAAAAAACTTACTTAATTAAGTCATCGATTCTTGGCCAATCCCCCTGAGTGGGTACGAGCCATGTCTGTGGATTCATCATCATCATCATCATCTTGTTGGCCGAGTTCTTAGGTGCTATATTATCCCTACGTGAAATTCATTTAACTCTTACATGTGTAGCTATAGTTGCAGGTTAATTGTCTTGGGTTCGGTACTAACTTCTTCAACAGATTGAGGTATTCCAACTAAATTTCGTTTACTTACTCCTCGTCATCTGTGAAACGTGTGATTCGTTTGAGTGCCGGGACACAAAGGAGTTGTACTGAATGAAGGTGCGGACTCACTGGCGAAAGCTTCTCTGACACGCCCAGTTCTCCTTCTCCTTTGAGTTACGGCGTTTGCTGCTGCGGCAAGGTTCAGAAAGTATGCATTATATGTGCTTACTCCAAGTCTCGATTCCTCACCAGACTTTCAGCCCCTACAGTTCTAATGGAGCAGCAAATGATGTGTAGCAAGACGGGTTGAAGTTGTAATAACCAGATTGGGTTGTAGAATGTTGAATCTTATTTTTTACATGCACAGAGCGGGTTTGACGATTTGGCGCAGTTGTAATATCGCCCGTCGATTACACTGCCTAAATTCACTATAACCAGTCTCACTTTCCATCGACAGCCTATATTGTGCTGATTTCCAAGCCTTCTATTCGTGTATTGCCATTGCAAGCTAGCAAACGCTTGTTTTTATTGCCCAGTACACACAGTTCTGTGCATCCCCTCCCTATCCTATTAACAATATGCAAACAAGAACCCATAAGAACGGCCGTTATTATTAACAACATGCCCATAATGCCCATAAGAACGGCCATTATTATTACGTGGTGCATCTCTCTATTGACGACATTGTAGACGAAATATTTTTCAGACCTCACTCTGTCGCAAAAGTGAAACTGGCAATGCAAATTGGTAAAGAAACTTGCTATGCACAGCTTCGGGAACGGCAACAATTTGGTGCAGGGCTACCCAGGGTTTTTTGGGGTGCGGATTTGGGGTAGGGAGGGGGAGTTGTGAGCAGAATGGCCAACTTCGGCAAGTGGGGGCTGCTGTGAATAGTGTGTAAATGTTTAGGTATCTCTTATGAAAAATTTTGGGGTGGAGGAGGGTCAGATTTTCATCTCTCTATTCTCTACTAACGGCCTCCTGATTCGGCGTGCTTTTGAGAGGATCATTTTACCGTAAGCTTCAGTAGCACACTTTTTAACATTGATAACAAGGACAGGAAAGACACAACACTCGCTACACTCACAAATCAATTTATTTGAGAAAACAACTTCATATACATGCAACTATGCTGACCTCAAGCGACACAGAAATGAAATAAAATGCACTGAAAACTAATTTAGAGTAAGGTTTTGGGAACTTTCGCGGCACGTGTAGAAATGAATTTAACCGTTCATCGTTTCTTGTCTTGTGCTTCAGGATATTTTAACTCCCAATAATTACGATTTTTAAGATCTTAGAAGCCAAGTTCTCCTCAATTAACGCGCAACTTGCTGTTTAAGGCCACGTGCTTTTGCAGATTTTTTCAGCACAAAAAACGTTGAAGCACTTTAAGTTAAGGTAACGTGCATCATAATACCGAGACTATAAATCGTCATTGTGCCGATCAGGCATACCCTTTCTCTTAGTTTTCCTACCTATAGTAACGGGTTTAACAGTTCATTCTTAAAGAAAGATAATTTTTGATCACTTACAGGCTTTCATGGCGCTAAAATTCAGTACTTTGGCGTGTCACCTCTCAAGGGTTATAGGTCAGAATGTGCTGGACATGATTGACGGGCGCACACAAAAAAAGTTGCATAAAAAGCGTAGGTTGAGACGAAGCACCTAGGATTGATGATAGATTGATATGTGTGGTTTAACGTCCCGAAACCACCATATGATTATGAGAGATGCCGTAGTGGAGGGCTCCGGAAATTTCGACCACCTGGGGTTCTTTAACTTCCACCCAAGTCTGAGAACACGGGCCTACAACATTTCCGCCTACATCGGACATGCAGCCGCCACAGAAGAGATTCGATCCCGTGACCTGCGGGTCAGCAGCCGAGTACCTTAGCAACTAGACCACCGCGGTGGGGCGAAGCGCCTAGGAGGTGTTGCGCCCGGCGCGCGGCGCCTTCGATACTAAGGGACTGCAGTGCCACCACTACAGTCTACACGGAAGGCATCTGGCGGTGAGGCGCGTTCACGCCACTCAACAGTTCAAGCATAGAGTAACATAAAAATGACAAGAGTTGTCACTGGGGCCAAAAAGCGGCTGAGCTACGCAGCTTCACCCCAGCCGTAAGACGGAAACACATAACTTACTGCTTCAAGAAAACACGCGCACTACACTCTAAATATGGTAATCTATGCAAAGGTGAACTTTTTGACATTTTAGTGCACCTATAACCTAAAAGTTACCAAAGTGTAACCTTTACAATTGTAAGCCTTCTAATGGTTACAAAAAGAAGGTTAAATCTTTTTTATATATGTTACACCTCTTTCTTTCGGAATGTAATTTTCGCAAAGGTATACAGCAATCGAAAAGACATAGGTTACTTTCAAAACGTCCTTTATTAAAATGTTCTTCGTGCTTTCTCAAGGACTCAAAAGGCAACTCTCATATATATATGCTGCAGTGTGACCTGTATACAATAAAATATTCAACGAGCAAGACGGCGCACAAAACCAAGACGAACAAAAATATCAGTGGAGTACAAGGCTACACATTCTTCTTTTTCAGGAGCAAAAGAACGGGCCTGCCACATAATATGGAATAGCTATGCCATCGAACAGTTTCATGCAAACAACTAAATGGAACGAAAGTGCACCATTCAGTTTATAGAAACGATAGCTCTACTTCATAAGTAATGCATTAGTGAGAAGGCAACGGTAACAAGCACTGTTCGGTGGTTCCCAATATTATTAGTTCCTAATATTACGGTTCTTAAGCGGTTAATTCGTAATAATATTACTCCTTGAAGAAAAATAGGCAATATACTAACACGTCACCGTAAATATTTTCGGTTATGTTACCCGTGTGTTTGCAAGGAATGACTAGTGGGTTGCAGCACAATTTACCTTCATGGCAAGTGACGCCAGGCTGTTCCTCAAGGTGTAGCTCATGTTCTGATGATAATAGATGGTCTTCCGAAAACATTGTCTCGTCTGCAGTGAAAAGTTGGGAACAAATAATCGATTTAATGCCTGCCAAGGCACTCTCTGCAGTGGTTCCATTGTAACGCACTATCCTCGGTAGCCATGCTCTTGTGGTCTTGTATATAGCTACTTATGTTCATAAAATATGCGCCAGGGAGTGGTCAGAATAACTTTTAATGTGCAGCAACGTCAAAAATTTAATAAAACACTTCACCGGCTTATGCTGTTTAGACATCTGCACTAAATAACTTATCATGTACCCAATACCGGATCAGTAATTGCGACGTTTTGGAACAGAGTTCCATTTTCAAAGCTGCGTTTTCAGAAGCATCAACTGCATAAGCCACTGGTAAAATACCCATAGATAAAAGTTTTGGACGCGTCTTCATTCTTACAGTGATACGTAGTACTCGAAAACATGCAAGGTTACGTGGTATTGGCCTACGGTGCTGAACTATTAAAAATCAAAATTTCTATTGTGCGATTTCTGTTTCGGCAGGCAAACGTGGCTTTGGTGTGAAATTTGGTGCATCGATCACGCGAGACATGAAAGGGTTTCAGTATATTCACTGAATACGTACGCACGTCACAAACTTCAGTGATGGCTCGAGAGAGCCATAACGTGATTAAGGTTTTGCGAATTTAGAAGTTGCTAAGGGCACCCTAAATCTGAAATTTGGGCTTATTCTCCCTACTTTGACTGGCACCTTAGTCGAACAGACTGGCTGAAATGTTCAACTACTCATGGACTGCGCAGTGGCCACACAAATACGATTATTCGTGCCCGCAGTTGGCCTCTGAAAGGTTGCGACACAGAACTCAATGCACAAGGAGCGAGATGCGCCGAGAATTCGAGAAATCACGTCAAATAATCTCCGGCGCCGTAAAACGAAGCGTGCGCATTCGTGAACATGCGAAAGCATACAGAAACAAGCCATAGGAAGAGGGAGAGGCAGCAAAATAAGAACTTTTTTTTCTGGACAAACAAACGTTCTAGTAATCATCATATCTGGGGTTTTACGTCCCAAAACCAGATATGATTATTAGGGACGCCGCAGTGGAGGGCTACGGAAATTTCGACCACCTGGTGTTTTCTAAGATGCACTGACAACATACACGGGCTTCTACCATTTCGCTTCCACCGAAATGCGACAGCCGCGGCCGGGGTCGTACCCGCGACCTGCGGGTAGGCAGCCGAGCACCGTACCCACAGAACAACCACGGCAGACAGAAAAAAAATTCCAAGTATGCTGCGCTTACTAACCTTTCGAGTGATCAGGCTGCGCGCTCTGCGTAGGCACTTGAACAACTCCACTGCTTTGTTCTGTACCACCTACGTAGAATACACAATGAAATAAGAGACAAAATCGTGTCGTAACAAAACCTGAAATTCTCTCACGCTCTCGATGCCGTCTGCACAATATGGTGCGCAGAACCCTCAGACAACCAGTTTCGTTTATGTGTTGCATAAAGCATAATTCTGTGGCACCACACAATAAGTATATTCACTCATGCCCCAAGCGTATCGTCAAAAGCTTACGGCGCAGAACTCACTTCACAAGTACAGAAAGCACGCACATAGAACTCTGGTTTAATATATTGATGCCGCAGCCATGCACTGAAAGCTTGCGCATTTATGACTACACGAAAACCCGTAATCATCGCTGCGCAAGAGCACACATGAGAAGGCGATATTTATTTGGAGAAGGATAATCACCCTACTTTTCAAAGATAGCACATGACAACATGACGCAGCTGCGCTGGTACTCTGCTATAAAAAGGAGCACAGATAGCAGATAAATCGACAAAAATATCTCTCTACACTGTGTCGCAAGCAATAGGTCAGTCATGCGCAATGATAAACTTACTAAAACCCACTATATATATATATATATATATATATATATATATATATATATATATATATATATATATATATATATATACATATATATATATATACAGCTAAGACAAGTACTCTAACAACAAAATCCACAAACGAGGCCGCTCTTACCAGCTGAGAAAGGTCCCTATTTGAGAATTATTGAAATCACGAAGACCTCACATGCCGTCATAGTGTATCTGAAACAAAAGCCACTTACCCAGGTCAGTTTTTCGGCGATGAGCCGCTGGGCAGTGGTTGCAGTAGTCGCAACTTATCGCGTTTGCTGTGAAGTCGTCCGGTGAACAAAAAATGACGTAACGCCGACAATCACAAGAAGTTTCGTTGCAGATGCCACGCAGCACACCCCACATGTCCTCGATGCTCAGCGGCCTCACCGGTTTCACGCAACGCACACAATCCCAAGGAAGCGAATTGGAAACAAAGTTTACAAGCGCCGCCAGAAAATGGCGTGCCTCATGCGTGCTGCCCGGGCGATTCGGCGCTGCACGCTGCATGCTATGCACGCGGTGCATATGCGCTGCGCCTGTCGTGGCGGCGCCTTCCCGCGGTCTAGACTTCATGGCGCCGAACGCATCTGACCGCTAAGCGGAGGTGAACCCGCACTTACGGCTGCGGTATACTTTCACCATGCTTTAACCCTTTGTTTCTTTTTTGGCGAGGGACGCGGTAAGGCTGTGTACACATAAGTTACAGCGTTGTTGATAGGTTACTACAGACTGGTTACACTGCGCTTTTCGCGCTGGTAACGTATGCATTACTCGAAATGTGGATTATGTAAGATTCAGGCACTGCAAAATAACGAAAACATAAAAATAAACTCCTTTGTAACCTTTATTTATAAGTTACTAGTGCCCAAAAAGTACATTATATGTATCGTATTTAGAGTGTAGTTATTTACTACGGTACACTTTCTAGTGCATTATACGTATGCATGTTTTTGCGTTTGGGATAGTGACACGAATCCATCTTTATCGTCTGCGATTGTACGGTACGATATCATCGGGCTGGGATCGGGCGTCGATCGGATGCGAGAGAAGTGCGCATGGCGTCGACGCAACGCAACGTTGTCACGCTTCCTGTTCATGAGCATTTAGGCCAACGAAGAAAAACGGGCAGCAGCAGGGAGATGCCATAAAAGATTTGTGATAACTTGCTCAGCGTGCCTCGTGGTATTCGCTTGTTTCGTCAGCCTCTCAGCTTGGCCACTGCTAGGCACGAATGCCATCGATATTTTGTTAAGTGCGTATAGCATTTGTCATTGAAGCCTTAACCTAACGTTTCTCGGATTGTACTGTTCAGTGCAGAAATCTTGTTTGTGCTCTTCACTTTGCGTATTGTTTCGTTGGATTCCTTCACACGAAAGAAAATTGTCAGGAATGCTTCGCCGCACGTTAGCGAGAAAATTTTTTCTTGGCTCAAGAAATTGAGTCACCGCTCGCATTGTTAGGTTTTTGTTGAGCCGCTACATCTATTAGAATTCACTGCATGAGTGAGATTTTGTGAAAAGTACAGCTATGCTTGGTAGTTTTGTCTGTGCTGTTGGCAAATTGTTTGAAGCGCTAACGAGTGCAGTAAGAGAGGTGGTGAATCTACAAAAATGTTTGCTAGCTACAGCTAAGACATAATCTTTGAGTAAACACTCCTGCCTCGTTAACGGCTTGCATGACACCTAAAATTGCTTTGTTTTTGCTGCGGTAACTGCTTGTGACTGTTATCACGAGAGAGCTATGTAAAGGGTGGAGGAGAAAATTAGTGCGAAGGTGGGAAAGAAGACGTAGCCAACATTATTCTTTTCTTTTTAGGGGCGAAGCTCCTTAAGGCATGGGCTGTGCGTGCCCTGTATGAAACCACTTCTCGTTTAGCTCTTGCAGTGTTCACTGGATGGCGGTACTTGTAGCTGATGATGAAAGGACGCAAGATGTTATAAACTAGATGGCGGTACTTGTAGTTGATGATAAAAGATGCGAGATGTTATAAAATAGGAATGATGTCACATATGACGCGTGTCATTGGTGGAAGGCAATCGTTCGATTTAGTGCGGCTACGTATGCTTGAGGGAGCGTTGTAATAAAATCAAGCGGGCAAAATGTACGGAGGATTCATGGTTTACCAGGTTTACCTCTGGAGCTTCGGCCACTCATTATCATTCACTTTGTGGATATGGCGGTACTTTTTCAGTTCATGCTGGAGTCAAGTGCTGAGGCAACTAATGCCGTGTTGCGTTGTGTACTGTATGTGTAGTTGAGTGCGTTATTTGGTGTTTTATTCTGTGGCAGTTCTTGTTATATTGTTTCCTATATGTTTTTTATTGTGTGTAATTTATAATCATAGTATGGCAGCTGTACGTTCGTGCCTCGCAGTGCAATGAACGTCTCTTTATGCCTGCGTTTATCAAACATTAACAAAGTGGGTATGTGCATACCAAGAATATCACTTGAAAATAAAAGTTTTCGCTCCTTCATGAATTCTGATGTTTCAAATAAATTGTGTGTATAATCACACAATGGCATCGTGTGCTTGCCGCTCTATTGGTGCAGCTAACACAAAGTGCATCGACGCATGCAAATGCCGCGCTAAAAAATAAAGTATGGTCTCAGAGATGAGCACGCACGTAGACGTGGTCTCGGAGGCTCTATAATGCTAGTCACTACAAAATGGTCTTCGAGACAGTCTTTTCTGTGGTCTCCTATCTCTGAGGCTGCAAAGTTTCACCACACCCGTTTGGTGCGCTGCGAACCCAAATCAGCCGCACTAGCCTATGAAAGTGTTCTCTCTTGGCCTTTTAAATTACTCTATGGTTCGAGCACACTCTACAATGATTAAACATTACTTAATGGCCGTTGTTGCTGCTGTGCCTGCCACTACGTTTCTGCTGCTGCCACTAGTATCTGTGGCCGCACAGTAAAGCCGGGCAACGCTGTGGGCGGCAACAGTGACGTAGACGATCCAAGCGGTCTGCTAAGCAAAGCCACGTGCGGCATGTTGCGAATTCGACTGCTGCGGGTGACGTACACACCCAACCTCGACACGACATACCCCCTTTACACCCTGGAGGTGGAAAGCATTGAGAACATTGTTCTCCGCTGCCCAGCATTGAAACTACAGGTCTCCACCACTTCATCATCTGCGGCCGCTACGCCACCGGAACTACGGTGGGAATCGCTGGCAGTGGTGCTGGGTTTCCGGGAGTCACAAGAGCAACCATAGTGGGAAGCAGTGGAGGCATCGAAGCGTCGATTAGAACACGGGAGGTGTGCGGACTATCTGCAGGATAGAACAGGTCCGGCAGCAAACGCTCCAAACCAATAATTAAAGACTTTCTTGTGCCAGATCCAGATTTCTCGTTTGATCACCAGTTACAAAGGGCAGGGCAACCTATATCATCATCATGATCATCTGCAACGTCATAATCATCATCATCAGCATTGTCGTCGTCGTCGTCGTTGTCGAGGAGGGTAATTTGAAGTGCGCCAACTCGATGTGTACCACCAAAACGTGATTTTATTTCAAAATAATCACTTCCTTGGCACAAAAGCCACACCGAGAGGTTTTCGGAGCGCTATTTCAACAATAAACGTTGACTTAATAGTTGGCTTTATTGTCCCTTTAACAGGTGAACGCACCGAAGGCGTGAGCATGACCGGTCACGGTCATCAGGCTGCTTTCAAGGTGCAAGTTCAGGCCAGTGCGGCTGCAGGCCTGCGTAACTCAAACTGTGACCGAGTCGATGAAACGAATACACAAGAGTAAACGCACATTCAGCAGTGGGGCTCTATGCCACGATGAGGAAAGGGAACCATATGAAGCTTGAACGCCGTCATTCGGCGCAACAGTGAATAACAAGAACAATGAAACCTTCAGTGAGAGCACGAACAGCTGCTGTCTAGCTCCCTCACTCTAACAGGTTCATCCAATTCACCCTGACTTTCGACGCAAAAATTTAGGTCTGTCTGTCTGTCTGTCTGTCTGTCCCCCGAAAAGATGCTGGAAACGGCGAAAATTCATCCCCATCCACAGTGCTCACCAATACTGCTCAAGCTTCGACGCCCATGCTTGTGCGATTGTCAAATAAAAAGCAAATATTGCGCATATCTGAGGCACAATATCCACACGTAATTATTCTGTGGTGTATGTTTTTATACCAGAGAAGGCATACATGAGTAATTCAAAGGACCATAGCGTTTATCACGCTGCGCTGACAATTCAGTGCTATGCACGAAAAGGCAAGTGTTTCCAACGCTTTGCTAAGACGACTCGGTGGTGGCACCTACCCGTCGCCTTGCGTTGTACCCTTTATCACCTCCGAGACCGGCACGCACACCACGCACTTCGCTTTGCAAGATAACTGCCAGATAGCACTCATGTCCCACGTGCCTCGATGTGCTAGTTCGCTTCCGCTGCACGCATAGAGGCACTCGAACACAGCGTCTCAAGAATGCCGTTCACCAATTTTCTCGCACAGAACATTCAAGAACGTGTTTTCCACTCTCTCCAGATGAAATACTGTCGTCTTTCGATTACATTTGCAGTGAAACATGCAGATACGGTGCCAATTTTTTCTTATTTGCATCGATGACTGCTTTTGTATTTTCAAGAAAAAAGATTTGGATACGTTTACGCATATTCTTACTTTCATGGAAAGGTCCCTTCAGTTGACCATTGAAGAAGGAAATCACGAAGAGAGTTGCCCTTTTTCAATTTTCTGGTGAAACACGACAATGTAGGGCTTTATTGTGCTGTCTTAAGAAAAACATTCACACCAGCTTTGATATACACTTTATTTAGGTACACCATGGAGCCCACAAAGGTCCGACGTGTTGTCCTAAATGCAGCATAACCACAGAATTTGCACCAACGGCCAACGGCCGAGGATCATCGACTCCGTTTCATGATGAAGACTCAAGCTATAAAGTCGTCCTGCCACGTCTTCCAACCGGTAACGATGTTTTGAATTCCGTTTTCCTTCATGCCGACTTGAGTGGTAGGCCGTACCGTGCCCCTGACTTCCGTGACGCGCTGCTTAAAGTGGTGAGCACAGCGGACATTATTGGAGTTGGCCAGTATCAAATGAGCCATGTATGGATGGTTACGTGTGCAAACAGCATGGCGAAACAGAAACTCGTTACTTGTGGTGAGCTCCGTGTAAAAGGGCTGAAGTGCATGGTGCTAGATCCGGAGACCAAGAATATTAGGCTGAAACTACTTTGGCTTCCGCCTCATCTTGAATCGCGACGTGTTGAAGAGGCGTTCCAAGCTTACGGCGTTGTGAAGTCCGTTGAAAGAGAGGCATGGAGATGTGCAGGAATGGAACAATGGATGACAACAAATAGAGACGTTGCCTTGGAGCTCAAGGACAGCATCACTGTGAGCTCAATACCACACCTTATGTCAATTTATGGCCACCAATGCCTCGTACTTATTCCCGGTAGGCCTCCACTGTGTCTTCGGTGCAAGCGAGTGGGGCATGTACGACGACAGTGCAAAACACCGAGGTGCTTGCAATGCCAGCGTTTTGGTCACTCGTCGGATGCCTGCGTGTCAACTTATGCCAACAAACTCCGTTCTGGCCAAGGGACAGAAGACCAACGTCTCGATCATCTTATGGATGTCACTGAGGTAGTTGATGCGACAGGAGAAGCAGCGGGAGGAGCAGAAGGTGCCTTAAAGGAAGCGGAACACTTGTCCATGGATACCCTTGGAACGCAAAATAACACCGCTAACGACGCCAGTGAAAGCATAAATGAATGCAATGCTGCTGACGAACACCACTTGGAAGGCCTTAAGGACAAGCCTCCTGACAATGAGGAACAAGAAGGAATGGATTGCAGTCAGATAAGGAAGCGTCAGGCATCGGTCACCGATGAAGCAACAACGAGTGCGCCAGACACGACAGAGCAAGTGTCTTCGTGTGGTCCACGTGTCACCTTCTTTGGGGACCGAGAGACGCGCCGCCTATGCCAGAGTCCTGAGGAAAGTGCTCCTAAAAAGTGCAAAGGAGGTAAAGCCACAGGTTGGCCTGTGGCTAAAGGTGACCTACAAAGTAGTAAGATATCAAAATGGCTACCGCGCTAACGGTTCCCATGTGTGTAGCGACACTCAACGTACGTGGCTTGAGGAATGTAAGGCGTCAGTGGCAGTTGCGCCACGTGCTTGAGCAGTACAACATAGATGTACTTGCAGTGCAAGAGACTAAAATTTCCGCTGCTCGTGACGCCGATCTTGCACTGGAAGTTTTTCGTGATTACAATTTATACATCAGCCCAGCACGTGGTGCATCCGCTGGATGCTTTTTATTAATTAGAAAGCACTTGAATCATATTTTGACGTCACTACATGTTGATGGGGAAGGACGCCTCATTTGTTGCGACTTATCTTTTCATTCCCATAATTGGAGGTTTATCTGTGTCTATGCTCCCTCCAAAGTGAATGAAAGGAATTCTTTTTTCCTTTCTTTAACTTCGCTACTAAACACTGACAGAACTTTGGTAGTTTTTGGAGACTTTAATTGTGTTTGTGACGCTAGAGATCATTCATACATAACAAATCGTTATGACGCAAGTGCAGCCTTATTGCAGAAACTATTGAATGACCACAATTTAATAGATGTGGGAGCGCATGCACCTTCTTCGGTGAGGTTCACGCACTTTCAAGGCATCTCTCATGCTCGGCTTGACCGTGTATATGTATCTCTAAGCTTATGGTCTCACATTCATAATTATGCTGTAAAGCCCATATTTTTTACAGACCATTGTTTGGTCACTGTTTCTTGGGGTCCTAAAAGTTTTCGTAAAACCCCTCTAAACTGGGACCTATGGAAGCTTAACGTTCAGTTGTTGCGCGAAGATTGTTTTGTTAAAATAGTAAAAGAATCGGTACAAGAGGTAAAACGGTGTCGACAGTTACCAATTTTCGCTCAATGGGAAAGGTTCAAAGAAAGAGTCAAGTACCAGGCAATTAGTATTTCATGCGAAATAGCGCAAAGAAAATAAGCTGAAAAGCGCTATCTTTATGATTTACTTCATAAGCTCCATACTTTTGAAAGTGAACAGCCGGGATTGTACGGGGACGAGATAAATGTGATTCGAGCACAGATACAAAAACATGATACAGATTTATACAGAGGAGCTAAGATTCGTTCCCGTGTTACCCATTTCACTGAAGAGGAACCCACTAAAAAATCCCTTGGGGATGAAAAGAGATATGCACTTTCTAATTAGATACTGCAAATTGAGTCACGGGGTTCCCTTTTCACAGAGACATGTGAAATAAGAGCTGCATTTGAAGATTATTACAAATGTTTGTTCACCGCGGCTGAGCTTCAGGAGAATTTTGAGGAAGAAGCTAACCACTTCATTGCCCTTGTGCCTCAGTTACAAGATGATGATAGACTCCCTGTAGAGGGGCCAATAACCAGAGAGGAAATTAGATTTGCAATAACAACGTTGCAGAAAAACAAAACTCCTGGCCCAGATGGCCTTAGTGGTGAATTTTACATAGCTTTTCAGGAACTTCTGATACCTTTCCTTGAGCAACTTTTTAAAGAGGCTTATGACCGTGGTGAACTTCCTCCTTCTTTCTATCAGAGCCATACAACATTAATCCCAAAAAGTGCTGATCCTAACGCATTAAAGAGAGTTAACGAATACAGGCCTATATCATTATGTAACGTTGACTACAAAATATTTGCTAAATTGTTGACAAATCGGCTACAGACAGTGATTACTAAATGTGTAGGTGACCACCAAACATGTGGAATTCGTGGTCGTTCTATACAGACAAACATACATATTGCACGTTCAGTTCTTGAGTGTATAGATGGTAGCATGGACCAAATAGCCCTCCTTCAAATAGACCTTGCAAAAGCATTTGATAAGGTACAGCATATTTTTTTGTTCCGGCTCCTAAGACACCTGCAGTTGGGTGATGTACTATACAATGCTATCTCACTCTGTTATAAGAAGTGCACAACAAGGCTAATTGTAAATCGCACACTTTCCAATATAATAGAGTTAAATTCATCTGTACGTCAGGGATGTCCGCTGTCACCTTTGCTTTTTGCAATTTATTTGGAACCATTATGTTTAAGTGTGCTTCTAAAGTCCAGCATAAGAGGCTACCGATATGATGCTGAGGAAGTTAAAGTTCTAGCTTATGCAGATGACATTGCCTTCTTTTGCGCTGATAAACCCAGCGTTCAAGAAGCAGTCAACACTACTTTACGTTTCTGTGAAGTCGCTGGCGCCAGCATAAATTTTGATAAAAGTAGTGGATTCTGGCTAGGCATGTGGGCTACAACTCCTTCGGTCTTCGCAAATATTCATTGGAATGCGACTCCTATGAAATACCTCGGTGTGCCTCTCGATAACTATCGTAACAGCGGCCCACACTGGACCGCTGCGATAACTACGATCCGCCGAAAGGTGGCAACATGGCACGGACGGGAGCTTTCCATTTTTGCCAGAGCGAAAGCGTGCAATATATTCCTTGTATCGAAGCTTACTTATATTCTGCAGGTGTTGCATTGCTCTCGGGTACACATTCAAGCCTTTCATAGGATATTTGCCTGCTTTATTTGGAGCTCTTCCTGGGAACCTATGAGAAGAGACAATCTTTTTCTTCCACTCGAAAAGGGTGGCCTCGGCCTTGTGCATTTGTTCGTGCGACAGTTGGTGTTGCGATTTTTCTACCTCAAGGATGTGTGCCACCCATTTCTATTAGCGGTTCTTCGTAACCGTCTTTGTTACCACCTTCCTTTTATTCATGTCACAACAAGCGTTGCTAAGGAATTGCCGTTGCGGGGATTCCTAAAGGAAATTGTTGATACTGTCAGTTTTTTGAAAGCCAGGTTTACCTTAGAGTATTTGTATACTATTGACAGAACAAATTTAACAGCTGCACTTGTGAATAACCTTTTCCCCGAACCTGTTTATCGAAAGCCATATTCGCTTCTGTCTGGTCACGATGTATTATTTCGTGTACGTAGAATGTGTATATCTCCTGCAGCGAAAACATTTTTCTTTAAACTGCACACTTCCACGTTGCCAGTGAAAACGTGGCTGAATGAAAAATCAATATACGTACCCTGGACAGTGAATTGTAGACTCTGCAACCAACCAGAGACTATAGAGCATTGTTTTATTCATTGTCGTGATGCTTTTTATTTTTGGGACATTCTAAAAAGAACATTAAGAAAAGAACTTCCAATCACAGCCCATGGTATTAGGTTCCTTCCGTTCAAAAAGAGTCTGACTGATAGTACTCCTTACGACTTGTTTATGTTGTTGGGACTTTATTCGTTATGGAAAAGTCGCATGATCGATAGACACGCCGAGCCACCACGGTCGACGAGATCTGTCTTCCGAGAAGCAGCTGCTCAAGTGCGCAGTGTTGTCGAGACTTTTGACCCCGTTCCGGACTGGCTTCCCGTTCTTGACGCTTGTGTGTGTTTGTCTGAATTCTGATGAAGTATGTTCTGTGTACTTTACTGGTGATAATGTCATTCATTAAAGAAAAAAAAAACAAAAGTCTGTGGACTTATTCTTCGACATTGAACCTGCGCGCTGTAACCAGTTGGTTAGTGGCAACCATAATTTATTTGTGTTATGCGTAGAGCCCAAGTTGGAGCGCCCTTCCGCAGCCCCATCACAATGTTTGAATGATTCAGTGTGCCCCACGTGTCCGGCGTAAGTGAAGCTTTTGGCTGTGTTCTGCGCATGTACAACGTACACGGAGCTCATGTACCCACACGCAAGGTAAACACACTCTCGCCAATGTGATGTAATACAAATTAAACAAATGGTGCCTTCCTGCTGTTGCATTCAAGGCTCCGGGTGCGGACAGCGATAGTGTGTATTTAGGTGTCTCCGGGAACTTCAAGAGGCGACTGAAACAGCATGGTAATAATTAGAGGCCCGATTTAGAGGCACTTAAAACCAGATTTTGGCGCGAAAAACAGGCGAGAAAAACAGTGTTTGAGGTACCCAAAATTGTAAATATAGGCATAATAAAGCTTGACAAAATTGAAGTTGTCGAAGAAATATGTGCGGGATCTGTGTCTACAAAATCAAAGCAAACGCAAATGTTCTAGTGTATGATGGTGCAAAGGCCTTAGATCAGCGCAAGCATGCAATGTTTTCTCCCGCAAGGTTCGCAGAATACTGTTTTCTCTTTTTTGATCCAGCATCTTGAGTTAAGTGTACACCGTCGAATAAAGACACTCCTGAGTCTCTTTTTTTGGCATGGCTGAGAAGGGCAACACAAGAGTAAATAGCCAGAGCACTAATAGGCCAGAAGGCTCCTTTTGGCTCGCACTAGCTTAGTAGAACCACACAGGGTCAATTTCTATTCTGTCTGTGAACAACTTGAAAGGCTCTTCGCCAGATTATAAAATTTTGAGCAGGCAAAAGAAATCTGCCTAGTCTGCCAAGTTTTTCATTGCTACGCGCCCAGCTAAGGGGTGAAAGGTCAAAAGGCATGCCGATTGACCATCTCGTGGGTGGGCTCCCCTACAGGGTGGTGGTTACGTATAGGGCAAGTAATCGTCTTGCGTACGTCAAAGCAGTACGTGACACTGTGGGAATCATTTGAGGTGACATCTGTAATTCGTGCAGTATTCAAACATACAAACGGAATCTATAGAGCGCGTTATATTTTTACTTTGTATTGAGACAGATGCAAGACTAAGCTGCAACCACTTCATTTGGGTTGGTGCGCTGTTTGCGCCGTTCTCGCATTGTGCCGGCGCCGGCATTCCCAACGTTGGGCGTGTATTTGGTACATCGTCTCTTATAACAGCTTCAGTGGTGCGACGCTGTGTATCGTGGTAATGATAGATGATTCATGCCAGCTTTTCCAAACATACACGCGTAGAGGGACTCATCCCACAGAAACAGGAAGTACAATACAGAGAACTGCGATACAACACAACAACGCTTGCGTGCACAAACTCGCGTAGGTATATAATGCGAGTTTAACCTTGTGTGCTCATGACGTGTTGATGCGTCTGCGTCGTGTGATATTTCGGTTCCAAGTTCCGCCGATACCGAAGAGGACAAGGAAGGAATATGGCTTGCGAAGTATACACCAAGCAAGTGGCAAAGGTTTCAAGCTCACCTCCTCTCATCATGTTTTTGTGTCTTGTAATGAGCCAAATTAAGAAATCGTAGTAGTGCATAACTTTTCATTAGACACGGAACACGGTCTAAGCAAGATTTCTCATATGAATAGTGAAGTGCCATTGAAAAAATTATTGACAAACGAAATAAATAAAAACACATGGACATTCTCGCTTTTATATACACTGTGATTTCCCCTGATGATACTTCGTGGTTTCTCATTCGTTCTCCATCATCTTTCGGCCCCACAGAAGCACCGCCTGTTCCCCATGCACGCGAGCAGACGCCGTGGAGATGCCGAGAAGACAACGCAACGTGGATGAATACATGTACAGAGGTTAATCGGCCTTCCTACTGACCAAGAGACCATTTAGCGCTGACACTGCTGAAAGGAACTAGTGAGATGGAGAATAGGTTATACTCTGTAAGATTGGTGAGAAAATAGGCCACCAAAGCGACGAGTGCTGGAGCATGAAAGGGCAGTAAAAAAAAAGCACTGCTTGTGTAGTGAACGAGAACAGTCCCAGTTTTTCTTTAAGCAGATATACTTGCGGAGGGGAAAAAAGGAAAAAACGTAACCGTCGTAATGAAACTTCGCAGAGAATGAAGCCCTTATTCGTTGTGCAGGGAATGCAAGTAGTTAAAGGCGATGCCCTGGGAAGCTAGTCAGGGTCCTTCGAGATACTGACAGTAGCACTGCAATCATCCGAAGAGATCTAGTCATCCGAAGAACGGTTGACTAGGAGCAGTAGCAGAGTTTTGTGCTTTGATGGTTTTGCTATCAAAGCACAAGAGGCTAAACTTCCTGTGAACACTCAATACTTTACGATAGAGATAACAGCACACTGTAAGCCTCTACCATCCCACATCCCATGGAGTTTCAAAAGCTTGATTTTGCCTTGTACTATGAATACTGGCCTCCAATTGTACTCGAAAGCAGAATTTGAGGTTAAATACCATTCATATTGGAGCCAATTTTTAAAATTGGCATTTATGGACAATAAAAAGAATGGATGCGCACACGTCCAAAATATGCAGTTATCTAAAAAACTTTTCTTAACCTCTAATTCATGCTCATTTATCAAAGTGGCACGGTAGGAATTATGCAAGAAAAAAAAAACAGCCCTTTGCCAAAAACTCGGTCTCTAGTAGTGATGTCAAAAACGGGTGTAAATGGCGTGCACGCCGAGCATGCGCAAGCCTTTAATCATGAGATATGTTGGGGCAGGGCATGTGTCTTCGCTATCGAAAGGTACTTGACGTCCAGATTGTATCTGAATCTTTACCATGCTATGCAAAAAAAAGACAGAACATATGGATCGCAATCTGTCACCGCATCGGCAAATGTTTAGGCCTCGTGCTGCAGACAATTCAACGCTTAGCTTCCACCTTTGGCTTTAGTTGTGAGCTAAACTCCCCTTATAGGTGCCAGAATGACTCATTACAATTTTAAAGACGATAGTCTTTCTTTGGGTACTTCGACAAAAAAGTTTCGGTCTGTAATTCTGTACATTTGTCTGTTTGTCCGCCGTTACGATATCCTAAAAGGCCAACCCCCTCCGCAGCGCCCACCAATATTGCTGAAGTTTAAGCGTTCATACTCATGTGATTGTCAATTAAAAAGCATGTGTGTCTTTATACTAGACAAGTAACTGTAAGCACCGTATCGTTTATCACGCTGCGCTGACAATGCAACACAATCCTCAAAAAGTCAAGTGTTTTCAACGGTTTGCTGAGACCATATGGTGGTGGCACCTGCCCTCCGCTTTGCGTTCTACACCTTATCACCTTGAAGACGGGTGCGCACGCCTCCTTTCGTTTTCGTATTCTCTTGCAGCCGGTGTCTTTGTCTTTTTATTCAATGGTCCATCCTGACCAGACAGGCATTCTGCTAAGCATTACTTTAACGCGGGGTAAAGTTTTTAGTGACAGTTCCTAATGTCTGCTCTAGAGCACTTTGACCAATGTCTTTTAAAAGCATTCTTACATGTCACTGGTAAAACAAATTTCAGCTGAAGGCGACGAATATGCTACTTTAGTTTTCCAAAAGGAACTGACAAGGGTCTGCGGTCATGGCCATGAGGTTGCGTACAACGCAGGAGTGACTGACTGTGGTTGACTGTGTGTGATATGTTATGTGCTGCCCTTCTCTCTCTCAACTTATCTCTCCACCTGTATATATGTGTGGGGTTTAACCTCCTAAAACCACCATATGATTATGAGAGACGCATCTCTCCACCTGTAGATCTTCTCCATCCTGTTCCGAAGTGTAGAATAGCAAACCGGTTGTCCTAAACTGCATGGTTAATGTGCTTTCCTTCACTTCAGTGATATTTTTTGTCTTAAAAGATTACTCACATGAACTGTAAATAGTTTGACATGATTGCTCTAAATAAAGATGCTGTAACCGAGAACCCCGAAGAGAGTACCCTGGCCCACGTGATAGCCTTCAATACATTTTCAACTCAATTATCTTAAAAATATCCCTTTTGGTTTGAATATCGACAGGTTGGCCTCTGATGATATTGAAAGAGAGCTACTCACGACGTACTAGGAGCATCTGCGTCAGTCGCGTGTAGATTGCGTAAAGAAAGATGAAGCGATTGGCCTTCAATGAGTTTGGTCAGTCCCTCATTTTAGGTGTGTGCCACAGTTGCCAGACCCTTCCTTCCTACTACAGCGACTTGGGTGAATTAAGGTCACACAAGTCGTAGAGTTGGAAAACCCTGTGTAGACTTTTTGTGATAATGTTCATTGTAGTGGGGCTGGCACGCTTATGCTGGGTGACAAAAAATTCATGATCCGAGAAAAACACTTTATACGTTTTGTCGGGCTGCGGTTTGTAGCGGTAATCGTGCATACAAAGTAGACAGGAACTAACCGTTAAGCGATGCCTCAAAATCGTGTCAGTACTCCTTCATTGTTCTCATGAACAATAGCGCTGGTGGTTCAGAAGTCCAATTATGCGTAGCTACGCTGATTGTCCTCCTGCTTCTACGTGCAGGTAATGCATCATCCCTTGTACAGTTCCCAGTCCTACGTCGACATCACGAGTTCTGCGGCTTTGTGTGAGCCATCATACAAAAATCATTGCCCTCCTACATTCGTATACTTAAACTATTCAGCAGGTTTTAGAGCAAACGCATTTCTACATCATGTTTCTGAAGGTCACTTATTGCGCCACAGTGACGTTGAAGCGCTGGAGCAAAAGGATGTATGGCACACCATAGCACGCTGTTTCCTTCGTCGAGGTGTCGCCGCTGTGCTCGTTTGGAGCTTCGCTGCCATGGTATGAAGTGACCAGGCTGGCGTTTAGCTCTGCCGAGACTTGATCGCTCAGTCTTGCGATGAATCTCATGTCAGCGTGTTCTTCTGTGCATGGACTTCAACCAAAGCGGCAGGCTGAGTTCAATGATCCCGTACAGATAGCTAAACGGCAGGCTGAGAAATCTAAAGCCACGTTAAAGTCGCCTGCCGTAACACCCGAATAAATGAAGGCGAAGTTAGTCTTAAAGAAAAGCTTACCAAATATTCCAAGATATAAGCTACTGCAGCCGCGGCTCTCATTCAGCAACGCAAATAACAAAACGAAGCCAAACTATAATGAGACACAGTGTACATAATGTTTGCGGAATCAAGGCAATCATACCTTTCGCTCGATCAACTAGGTGTACAAGAGTGAAGCACGACCAAGTTTTTTTAACTCCGCAAAGAAGACAGCACTACGTATTTAGATGAACGCGCATTTACACGGATGGCATAGTTTTTACAGCCAGCTCTGCAGGGCCAGTGGTTATTCCCGTGAAGACCATCAGTATGAAATTCTGTACATCGCATTTTATACTATGAAAGGCTGCAGAATTCGCCACTATCAAAGCTTCACTAGCGCTCGTGATTCAAGAACCATCACAGGTGTGGTCAATCTTCTCCGACTTCAATGCCTCTTTCCAGGGTATTCACTCGTCATAAAGTCATGAACCAAAATAACTTATAGGCACTGACATATGAACAATTTCTCATCGCTGTTTGAAGATAAAACTCAAAATAGGGTATCATTGGTACCACGTTATGGTGGTGTGTACGGAAACAACCGTGTAAATGTACAATAGTATCTAAGGTTTACGTCCAGAGACCGTGCAGATGAAGCCACCCCATCTACTGGTGATAGTTTCCGTTAAGTAGCTGTACAGTTCTCCTGAATAGACGCAGTTACAGAGCTTCATTCGCTCACACTTGAGCTCACACGTGCGTAGTGGAAATTGACAGAATTTACTAGCGCTCATCTCCCCAACTTTAACCCCAATCTAGAGCATAGCGTTCGGACATATCTAGAGCTGAGAACTCGCTTCTTTACCGTTTGCAACTTGTTCTGCTGATTTGAAAATCATGGCCGAAGGCGCGGGTTTGTTGCGGTGCTCGATAAAAGAAAAGGTGGATGAGTGGTTCCCGAACTAAGATCGTTCAGCCATGCCACCTCCCTGAGCTTCCCGTGTGAGACTCGCACCCTCAATCGAGCAAAATGTGCGACAACCCTAAGTTTGTGATCCAAAGTGGACGACTTCCTGTGGTTGCACTGGACTGTTTCCGGGTCAAGTGTTCACACAGCGTTAGTTTGTTCCGACACGAACTTGTCATAGGCCTATTCTGTGCAGGGCCTATGTCCCAAAACAACAACCCAGACTCTATGGGTGCCGGGCCGACGCGCCGACCCCTGGTTGCATACATTGAGATAGAGACGCGCCGACAGTGTACCACGATCGCGCCGATGCATGACGAGCTAAATGACAGATTATAATGTGTTCCATTGAGTGTGTCTGTAACGTGTCCTTAAGTTCTGTACCGTCTCGATATAAACGATGTGGTTTTACTGGGCCACCCGTGTGCGTAACAGGACGGAACCCCTATCATGAACACATCGGCCTAGAAAGCTTTGAAAGTTGTGTTGCGTTTATTCCGAACAAAAGACACAGCTGAAGCAGTGTCGCATATATCCTTCTTTCCTTCCCGCACCTTCTTTAGCTATTTTTTTCTTTTTTGTAAGAGATGTTATTATCTTTTATACCGCTTACACCATTCCTCAGCAGGGCAGCCAGACGGTCTTACGTCGCTTGCTTTCCGCCTACTGCTTCGTTATTATACTATAACTCTATGCTCGGGTTCATCATCATCGTCGTCGTCATCATCATCGGTCTGACTACGTCCACTGCAGGACAAAGGCCTCTCCCATGTTCCGCCAGTTAACTCGGTCCTGTGGTTGCTGCTGCCAATTTATACACGCAAACTTCTTAATATCATCTCCCCACCTAACCTTCTGTCTCCCCCTGACACACTTGCCTTCTCTGGCAATCCACTTAGTTACCCTTAATGACAAGTGGCTATCCTGTCTACGCGCTGCATGCCCGGCCCATGTCGATTTCCTCTTGTTGATTCCAACTATATTATCCTTAACCCCGGTTGATTTCCTGATCCACTCTGCACTCTTCTTGTATCTTAAAGTTACACCTACCATTTTCATTTGCATTGCTCGCTGCGTCGTCTTCAATTTAAGCTGAACCCTCTTTGTAAGTCTCCAGGTTTCCGCTCCGTAGCAAAGTACCGGCAAGGTGCAGCTGTTATATACCTTCATCTTGAGGGATAGTGGCAGTATACCTGACATATATTTGGAGTGCCTGCCAAATGTGCTCCACCCCATTCTTATTCTTCTAGTTACTTCAGTCTCGTCGTTCTCCGCGGCTATTACCTGTCCTAAGTAGACATAGTATTTTACAACTTGAAGTACGCTATTACCTATCTCGAAGCGCTGCTCTCTTCCGAGGTTGTTGTACATTAATTTCGTTTTCTGCAGATCAATTTTAAAACCTACCTTTCTGCTATCCTTGTCTGACTCCGTAATCATGAGTTGCAATTCGTCCCCTGAGTTACTCAGCAGTACAATGTGTTTGGCGAAGCGCAGGTTACTAAGGTACTCTCTGTTAACTCTTATCCCTAACTGTTCCCATTCTAGGCCTCTGAAAACCTTCTTTGCGCACGCGGTAAAAAGCAATGAGGGAATTTATCCCCCTGCCTTACACCCTTTTTGATTGGTATTCTGTTACTTTCTTTATGAAGCACTATGGTAGCAGTTGATCCCGTGCAGATTTCTTCCAGGATGTTTCTATATGCTTCGTGTACGCCCTGATTCCGCAGTGTCTGCATGACTGCTGATATTTCAACTGAGTCAAACGCCTTCTCGTAATCTACGAAGGCTGTGTATAGTGGTTGGCTATATTCTGAACATTTCTCTATTACTTGATCGACAATATGAATGTGATCAATTGTTGAGTAGCCTCTTCGAAACCCTGTTTGTTCTTTTGGTTGATTGAATTCTAATGTTCAATTAATTCGGTTAGCAATTACCTTCGTAAATAGCTTGTATAGTACGGAGAGCAAGCTGATCGGCCTGTAATTATTCAAGCACTTGTCATCTCCTTTGCTATGTATTAGGAAGACGTTAGCATTCTTCCAAGATTCTGGTACTCCTTACGTCAAGAGACACCTCGTGTTCATAGATGCGCACAAAGCGCCGGCTTCCAACTGACTATAATTTGTGGAAGAATTTTATTTTTTCGACTTGCTTCTTTGTGCCTAGATTTTAAATATTTACTAAATTTATCACCTTCTCGTCCTAAATGCCTTGCTCCAACAACTTGACGTTGCTCCATGCTAATGCACCGTCCAGTTCGCAAAGTATGAATTCGGTGACATAGTTCAGGGGCATTAGCGAAGAAAATCGGAGAGAGAGGAGGGTGCTTAAATAGGCTTTGGGTACGTGCTAGCGTGTGTGAGTATATACAAAGGCGAATTTGAAAAATTGCTAAGAGAAGTGGGTGGATGGCAACCTCGCCTTCTCTGGGTAATCATATTACCAGGCTGTTTTCAATAAATATCGCTTCAAGTCTGTGGTTTGGCATCCCACCGTAAATATTCCTTTAGTGTGGAGTAAACGCCTCGCTTGTAGCTGTTGCTAATGTAGGCACAAAGACATCGCCACCCAGACCTTTCCGTATGGTCATATGTACATGTATAGTACTCTTCTGATATCAAAGCCCCGATTTCCCCCCCACCTCTCCAGACCAAAGACAGTGCATTCAGCGAGAAGTGTTCTTCACGAAGTCTTAAGATGTGCAAAGTGTTGAGCGGCTTTCACGGTTCGGATAAGTCACGATCGCCGTTACTCAGCGCTATGTTCTTAACAAGGTCTGAAAGGAACGTGGCCATTCATCTTTTCCGTGAGTGCTCTCGCACGCCCCAGTGAGTTGAAATCCATACAAATGCCTTATGTGTGCGCCGATATATCGACTCTTACCATATTTCACAAGTTGTGGTCTGCAATAGGCTGGAAATTCAGTCACTTCCAGCTGCGGAAAACTGACAAAAAACACACATTTCCTCTTCCAGTATCATTTTCCACAGTTCCCCGGAGTATGGTAAACATATTTTGATCCTTCAGAAGGTCAGAATTAGACAATGAAGCACTCCGACATTACTGGCACGCTACTTTGGGTAGTGGTGGTGTGTAGCGTTGTGGAATTCAACCATGTCTCGGCATCGGTGGGCGTCATGAAAGTCACAGTAAGCGGAGGTAAACCTGTATCACTGCTTCCGTCTGAACGATCATCCAGACAAATGTTCGTGCTTTGCTATAGGTTAGGTGCTCTGCGCTTTCTGTTTTGATACATATAAAAAGAAGCGATAACGAAAGGAGGGCCCTTGACATTGCGTTGCCCATAAAGCTAGAAAATTTTTGCGAGCACAATACTAGATTATCAAGAAAGTAACATGTTAATGGTAACGCCATTACTTGCGACGTGAAACAGCTCATTCATATTGATTTTTTATGAGTTGAGCGTGGTGTCAAACGAGTAAACGCTTGTGTCCTGAGATAAATCAAAATAACAGGTTAGAGTTTAAAATGAAGCTATACAAGTTGAAAAACTTGAGAACATTCTTTTTTGAACTGTTGAACATTGGTGTAGAAACGTTATGTTGTAAATAAGTTCTGTGCGCATCAATTTCTAAGGTAAGCAGTCATGGTAAAGTTACAGCTGCTACATGCAACATACCATTCAACAAGCTGACAGTGCCGATGCTCCAAATGAATGCAAAATTTTAAAAATAAGAAACCCAGTGAAGATGGATATGTGTGTTATAGTATAGCGAGCCCATTTCAGATAGTCGAATAATTGATAACTACATGTACAGTTCAGGGAAATTTCATGTGCAGTTTTTCGGGACTGTATATGTTTTAATTGAGAATCGACTCATCAGCGTCGTCCCTTAAAAGCCGCTTTATTGCCATCGCATATGGCGACTAGAAGCCAAATTTTATTGCATAACCTGGCACAAATAAGCCTAATTCATGCAGTGATTACATAATTCTGCTGATATTGGAAATCCTGGTTGAAGGAATAAGTGGTACGCCCACAGAAAGTTATGACGTAAATGAATGCTCTTATGTTAAGGGGGCACAGATGTTGCAACTCACCATTTCTAATGCTTGGTAGGTTGCTGCCAAGGTTGCCATAATAGTGACCAAAAAAGTAGGAGGCCGCATTCCCCAAGTTCACGTTAAGTAGAAGCTATACTTGGTAGTATCTATCTGATTGATTTGCGGGGTTTAACGTCCCAAAACCACCATATGATTATGAGAGACGCCGTAGTGGAGGGCTGGGTAGTATCTATCTATCTATCTATCTATCTATCTATCTATCTATCTATCTATCTATCTATCTATCTATCTATCTATCTATCTATCTATCTATCTATCTATCTATCTATCTATCTATCTATCTATCTATCTATCTATCTATCTATCTATCTATCTATCTATCTATGTATCTATCTATCTATTTATCTATCTATCTATCTATCTATCCATCTATCTATCTATCTATCTATCTATCTATCTATCTATCTGTCTATCTACTTATCTATCAATCATTCAGTCTATCTATTAGTACAGGTCAAGCCACATCTCATTCGTAAATATATGAACTCAGCAATAGCAAGAATTGAATTAGGAATTCTTAACGCGAAAACGTTCAAAAGCTTGCGCCACACACAATCCAGTGCCGGTCTTGACGGAGTTATCAGTGAAAAAAAAAGTCGTGATGAAAGGAATAAATAGCACAGCTCGCACCCGAATCAAACCCAGACATTATGCATGGAAGTCGACTTTACCAAGAACTAACATACAATGATGCCAAGGTCGTCTTATTATCTGGCATATATCTATATTGCCATATGATAACGGTATTGTATGACTCGAACAAGATTCACAGGTCATGACATAAATAACATGACTTTCCTGTCACGTTTTTCATGAACTTATTTTTGCCAGTCACGCCCAGCGCTTGCCCGTATAGCAAGGCGCATGCTGTGCACGTATGGACCTCAGTTCATATCAACCAATACTTTGAAAGTGATAACGCGGCAGTGTGATGGAACCCATGTTACAGAAAATGCGATGCTGAACCCAGTAAGGCTGTCACACGGCAAATATTCTCATGGAAGCAAATAAAATATAATTCGCAGTTCAAGCCGCATTCAAACATTCCAGCAGTGCTCCGCCAATGCATCAAAATATTTCGTAAAATGTATGCAAGAAGCGTCATACCAAGACAAAACCAAGTGCGGTACCCGGTATGGTGGTATAGTGGCTAAGGCACTCGGCAGCTGATCCGCAGGTCATGTGATCGAGACTCGGCGGCAGCGGCCGCATTTTCGATGGAGGCGAAAATGCTTGAAGCCCGTATTTTCAGATGTAGGCACATGTAAAAAACCCGTAGGGGTGAAAATTTTCGGAGCCCTCCACTACGGCATCTCTCGTAATCACGTGATGGTTTCGGGGCAATAAACCCCAACAATTATGAAAAACGAAGGGGGGTGGCCATGTGGGCTATATATACGTTTTTATATGAATGTAGGAGACTCTACACATCTGAATCCTCAAGCTATAGTGAACTTCAGCGTAACACCAAGTATTCTTACAACCATTACGTATGATATAGGTTAATCAAATTATTTACTTTTGATAGGAGAGGTACACGACTAAAAGCTCAAGAGGTTGACGAGGTCCTGACCCCGTCAAAACTGAACAAAGCAGCGGGAATAACATACAATCATGCATAAAAATACCAAATAAACACACACGTAAGACATCGCAAAATGTAATACAAAATTCATGAAAGAAAGCGTTCAAAATAAAAAGTGAATAGCGGAAATGTATGGTCATCAATTGGCATGAAACATCACAGCATATCCACGGAGTGAATGATGATCAGTGGGGTGAAGCGCCCGTCGTGTGTCCATGCGTGCGTCTGTCCGTCAGTGCATGCGTCCATCCCTCCGTGTGTCCGTCCATCCGTCTCTTTGTTTTTGTCTCTTTAGTCTGTCTGACGACAAGCACAAGCTGCTGCCGCGGGGCTCTGCGCCGGTCGCTCTGCTTCGTCCACGCCCCACCACCAATCCGACACGTACGACAATGATCCAGGAGACTGAGAGAGCCACTTGTTCCCCGCGCACTCAGGCGCAGTCTGCGCAGCAGCCAAATGGAGAGTAGCGCTACAATGCCATCTAGAATATCTTCACTAAACTTTAGTTTGTTCGTACTTCTATCAGACTATTCGGGAGATACTGCCTTCTTTTTTTCTCGTTTTCTTCTTCTGCCAGTTACGCCTCACGCAAGATCAGGTTAGAGCAGAAAGAGCTTTGCTTCTAAAAGCAACAATCGCTACAAGAAGAGCCAAAGTTATGAGAGTTGTATTATTCGGGAGAATAAGTGAGCAAGGCGAAGTGTTTATTGTGACAGTTTTGTTTAGACAAAGGATTGAAATATTTGCAGGTTAAGACGTTTAGTGGGGAGGTAGACTATAGGACAATGGTTGTTTATCATAAACAGTTCTAGGGGTCATACACAGTTCTAGGTATAGGCGAAACTTCTTTGTGTCTGGTGAGTTGAACACTTGGGTTTATATTAACTTTAGCAAGAATAATTGTGCTATCAGTGCCATGCTCAACAAACTCTTTATATCACAGCATCAGTCTGTAGATAGCTAAAGGGAAAACTGGAAGAATTTCATGCTATGGGAAAATAAGTTTTGTAAAGAACAGATAGTGTACAGCAGCAATATCTCGTATGACTGCTTTTTTTCGTGAGTACAACTGTCGCAAAATTGTGACTCTTGTATTACACCACAATATGCCACAGCACTGTAACAAAGATTGTGCCAGTGCATTGTATATCATAACTTTCACCTTGGTAGGAAGAATATGTCGCATACGTCCAAGAGCACCAATTGCCAATGACATCTTACAGTGTGGGCTATCAAAATGTACGTACATTCAATGTGAGGCGCCGTAAGAAGTATACTTTAAGGATACCAACGAAATCAACCAAATCGAACTGTTGAGAGCCCAGAAATAATTATTCTTATTTTGCATGGTTTTTTCTTTTGTCGTGTATAAAATAACTTGTGTTCTTGAAGAGAAACAAAGTTAAGGCAACCCCTAAGTTGTGTTTCTTCCATATATATATATATATATATATATATATATATATATATATATATATATATATATATATATATACAAAGAGCATAGAACGCGTTATTCGAAGGTCGTAGGTTCGATTCCTGCTCACGGCTGGTTATTTTTTCATCCACTTTTCTTTCTTCTTTCTTCCTATTTACATTCAATTGGTTATTATAACTTCCCCTGTACATTCCTTGGCATTACTGTCTGTTAGATCTCATTAGTATTGTGTTAAAACACGGAAAAAACAAGCCCTTAGGTATACACTTCTTTCCCTTATATATATATATATATATATACATATATACATATATATTATATATGTATTGCAACTTAGAGTTGTGAGCCGGCAAGCTCTAGCCATCAGAGAAGGGCAAAGACAACGAAGTGTGTGTTAGCACTTCCTTTGAAGGTATACATGCTCGTGCCTTTCTGCCCCGCTGTTCCTGTCTTGTCTCTACGGCTCTTTTGGTGCGTGACAAACTGGTGGACGTGCTATGCACCGTACCCCTCCACATTGCAAGAACTCAAGCGTCGTACTGGTGGTCACTCCTGTGCACCGTGCCAGCAGGCACGTTAAAGAACTCCAGGTGGTCGAAATTTCCGGAGCCCTCCACTACGGCGTCTCTCATAATCATATAGTGGTTTTGGAACGTTAAACCCCACATATCAATCAACCGTGCTAGCAGAAGAATCCGAGGGAAACACCCTGAGTTTGGGCTGCTCGCAAACAACATGGCAGCTCCGACCAGCCCTACCGACACCAACCCAATCGGTACGAACGGCAAAACGCCGCTTCATTGCACGTTACTCACACCGAGAACGCCAAATTCCTTTCATGGCAATGCACTTGCGGATGTCGAAGTTGGCTTGTTCATTACGAGTTTGTTGCCGTGCACAACCAGTGGGACGACGGAGACAAACTGCGGCACGTCTGTTTCAGTCGTGTGAGATGCGCACGTGTATGGTATGAGAACCAGGCAGGTATTCTTACATCATGGGTAGACTTCAAACGCCGGCGTTTTCGGACATATGCCAGCCCTGACCGTCGGGGGAGAGCTGAGCGCGATCTGTAGCCCCGCATACAAATGCCGAACGAAGGGGTTGCGATGTAGGTCGAGGACATGACGCGTCTTTCGCACCGAGCTGACCCAGGCATGCCAGAAGAAAATAAGTTGTGGTACTTCATGCGCGGAGTGAAAGAGCTGCTTTTCGGTGGGCTTGTGCGCAGTCCACCCAAGACTGTGTCAGAATTTCTCACAGAAGACATAACCATCGAAAGCACTCTTAGGCGCCGGCCTCCTAAAACGAACGGCACGTCAACGCTTCAACTATGGACTACTTGGGAGCTTTCGGTGACCAAATGAATTTCTTCCGAGAGCTCATACGTTCAGTCATCCGCGAAGAACTCAAGAAGCTGTCAGTGCCCTCACAGCCCACTATAGTCTCGTTGTCCAGCGTTGTCCGATATGAAGTCCAGGAAGTCTTAAGAGAACCGCCTTTCATGCGGGATTGTCGACCACCAAGTGGATTCCTCCCCCATGTCGTACGCTCAAGCTTTGGGGCAACCTATTACACCTGCAATTATGCATCCCACCGTGGCCCCAGCCATGCTGCAGACGGTCCAAGCAGCGCCATATTACAGCGCACCCCGCCTGATCTCGCGGCAATCAGACGTGTGGCGTGCGCCAGATCGTGTCTTCTCTGCTTCCACTGTGGCGAAGCTGGGCATCTGTACGGACACCGTTCTTACCGGCAACTTGGACTACGCGGATTTTTGACGAACTCACCACCACCCAAGTTCGGTCAGCGGCCCCCTGAAATTTAAGAGCATATGGTTCAGCAGCGCGGAACTTCGTTATCCTTGCACTAGTCACGCTCCCCATTACCGCGGCAATTTTCTCCTAATCACCGCACCTATTCGAGCGTGGCACAGGGTGGGTAACCCACCCTACGCCGGGAAAGATAACCACAGCAACCTTTGCGGACGAGGCCACTTATACTGGACAAGCTCAACAAGGAGATGACAGTACCAGGAAAAAGGTGTCGTCGCTCGTAGCTGAAGCTTGTAACAAGAACCTTGCAGTGGCCAGCCTCGAGGTCGACTAGGCTTCGTGCTACGCAGGCACCTTGGAATTAGTGTAGGGATCGATTGCTCTCCGCCACCATTTCACCGTGTGCTGATTTGTTCCACGCCACTTGAACCATAACACTTGAGCGTTGTGTTATTGTCACAGCATCGTCAATTACACACAAACTCGATCGTGGTTGGGATTATGCTCTGGTGTCGCGCTTTTTGTTGAGTGTGACGAGGCGTTGCCGAACCTCCTACCAGCGCTTCCGCAAACTGACGATTCGCCGCCGACGACGACACCAGCTGGTTCTGCAAAAATTTCACTAGACATTCCAGTGCTGCTTGACGGTCGAAAAATCAGTGCTTTAGTTGACACGGGTGCTGATTTTTCTATAATAAGTGAAACACAGGCCGCTCACCTGAAGAGAGTGACGATGCCTTGGAACCTCAGGTCAATTCGTACTGCTGGTGGGCACACCGTCACGCTACTCGGCGTTTGCACAGCACGAATACAGATTAGTGGTTCTATCTTCGTTGTCAGCTTAAGCTTTCTCCGTCAGTGTTATCGAGACCTGATCATTAGCATCGACTTCCTGAGGAAGCAAAGTGCTATCATCGACATTCGTCAACGCCTCGTCACACTCAACAAAAAGCGCGACACCAGAGCATAATCCCAGCCACGATCGAGTTTGTGTGTAATTGACGATGCTGTGACAATACCACCACGCTCAAGTGTTATGGTTCAAGTGGCGTGGAACAAATCAGCACACGGTGAAACGGTGGCGGAGAGCAATCGATCCCTACACTTTTTCCAAGGTGCCTGCGTAGCACGAAGTCTAGTCGACCTCGAGGCTGGCCACTGCAAGGTTCTTGTTACAAGCGTCAGCTACGAGCGACGACACCTTTTCCCTGGTACTGTCATCTCCTATGCCTACCCAGTAACCAATATGACGGAGTGTTTTGCTTCTGAGGCAACCGATAATGCCGAAGCACCTCTCCATGGCGTCGACATAAATCCAACACTTTCTGACGAAAACAAACGAAGAATTAGCGACCTGTTGATAGAATTCCACGCCTTTTTTACACGTTCATCGAGAATCCGTCAGACATCGATTACCAAACACTGTATTATCACCTACAGCAACACGCACCCTACATGGCAACAGCCCTACCACGTTTCATCAAGTGAACGACGCGCGATTCAAAAGCAAGTGAAGGAAACGCTTCAAGACGGTGTAATACAGCCATAAAAATCCCATGGTCATCGCCAGTGGTCCTTGTAGAAAAGAAGGATGGGACACTTCGCTTTTGTGTCGATTATAGGAAGCTGAATAACGTCACAAAGAAAGACGTGCACCCAATGCCTCGAGTGGGCGATTTTCTTGACAGGCTGAGGCGAGCAAAGTACTTTTCCTCAATCGACCTCAAAAGTGATTATTGGCAAGTCAAAGTCGATGAACGTGACCACGAAAAAACAGCTTTTGTAACTCCTGTTGGTCTGTATGCATTCCGAGTGCTCCCATTCAACCTCTGTTCCGTTCCGGCCATTTTCCAACGAATTATGGATGCCGTTCTCACTGACGTCAATTGTAAAAGTTGCCTCGTCTATCTAAATGATGTCGTTGTCTTTTCAAAAACGTTTGACAACCACCTTCGTCGCCTTCGAAGTGTTCTTGAAGCTATACGATCCGCTGACCTTACCCTCAAGCCTGAGAAGTGCCATTTTGGCTACAAAGATATGAAGTTCCTGGGTCACGTTGTGAGCGCTGCAGGCGTTCAGCCCGATCTCAAGAAGACTGATGCTGTGGCAGCTTTTCCTGCTCCGACAGACAAGAAAAGTTTTCGACGATTTTTTGGGCTCTGCGCATACCATTGTCGCTTTATTAAAAACTTCTTTAAGATTGCGAAGCCTCTCATCAGACATGCGTGTTGACACCACATTTCTGTGGACTGACGAACAAGTGACTGCCTTTGCGGAACTGCAAAATTGATTGTCTTCTCCTCTTGTACTTGGTCATTTCGATGAGGACGCTGACGCAGAGGTGCGCACTGACACAAGCAACATTGGTCTCAGAGCTATCTTGGTGAAAACACACGATGGGACCGAACGTGTGATTGCCTACGCGAGCCGCACTCTATCACGTGCCGAGACCAACCATTCAACGTCAGAGAAGGAATGTCTTGCGGTAATAAGGGCGATTACAAAGTTCACGCCTTATTTCTATGGCACCCATTTAAAGTTGTGACTGATCACCACGCTTTATGTTGGTTAACTAACCTTCGAGACCCCTCTGGGCGATTAGCACGATGGAGTTTGCGACTTCAGGAGTTAGATGTCACCATCGTATACAAGTCGGGTAGAAAGGCATGAAGACGCCGACATGCTATCACGGGCACCTCTAGAATTTGACTATACAGCTGTAGAAGACGACAGCGCCTTCCTGGGGATTCTCAGTGGGGTGGACCTCCTCAGTAAGCAACGAGCAGACCCCGAGTTAAGACCCATCATTGACCATTTAGAAGGCAACATCGCGTTTGTTCCTCGTCCACTTTGCGGTACGTTGCCGTCATTTTGCTTACGATACGGCATATTCTACAAGAAAAACACTGGTGTAGGCAGCAGATCTAGTCGCTCCTCAAGACCTTCTTGATGACATACTATTAGCCTGCCATGATGAGCCGACATCCGGCCATTTAGAATGCTCATGGGCGCTCGACTAAGTACGACAGCTATATTTCTCGCCATAACTCGCAGCTTGTGTCAAACGCTACGTGAAAAAATGCAGCAAATGTCAGCGTCGTATGTCATCACCTTTAAAGCCTGCAAGCCTCCTGTAACCCATCGACCCACCACATAGGCCGTTTGACCAGGTTGCGATGGACGTCCTTGGACCGTTTCCTTTGTCTCACTCAAGAAACAAGTGGATCATTGTCGCAACTGATTCCTTGACGCGTTACGCTGAGATGAACCCACTGCAACGTGATACAACATCTTATGTCACCCAGTTTTTGATGCACCACATTGTGCATCACCACAGCGCCCCGTCAATCATCATCACTGACCGAAGGACAGTGTTTACGGCAAAACTGTTGTACGACATCTTCAAGCTCGGTTACACGAACCACCGTAAGACAAGCGCATACCACCCCCAGAATAACGGCTTGATGGAAAGGCTAAACAAAATGCTGGCGAACATAATTTCTATGTACGTGGATGTGTAGCATAAAACGTGGGACGAGATTCTGCCGTACGTAATGTTTGCGCACAACACTGCAGCCCAGAAAACAACAAGGTTTGCATCCTTCCGCCTAGTTTACGGCCGAGATGCGCAAACTATGCTAGACGCCATGATTCCTTGTGACATCGACCAGCACGAGTTGCTAGCCCCTGATGTCGAGGACAACATTCAGCGTGCAGAGGGAGCGCGTCAACTAGCTCGCGTGCACTTACAATCGCAGCAGTGTGAAGATGCCCGAAGGTACAATATCCATCATAGACACGCCACCTATCAACCTGGCGACCAATTGTGAGTTTGAACTCCAGTTAGACGGCGAGGTTTCAGCGAGAAACTCCTGAGCAAGTACTTTGGACCCTACAAAATATTACGGCGGTTGAACGAGGTCGACTATGAAAATATTCCAGACGGAGGCTCGGCAACGACCCAGCGCCACTCACCACGAACAGAGATTGTGCACGTCGTCCGCCTAAAACCTTATTTTACGCGGTGATACTCGCCTTATTGTGCCGGGGCAGCAAACATTTTTTTACGTCGTCCTTTGGATCTCGAGCTGTTAACTGTGTTAATGTTTTTTTCTTATGACCAACCACTGACATTATTTTCGCACCTACATATGCCCTGTGCACTATAAGTATCGTTTCTCCCGTTTTTCCTTATGGGCTCTGCTGTCACTTTGTGTATGAGCATCGAGTAGATGCTCTAATGGGAGGGGGAATAATGCCACCTAGAGTTGTCAGCCGGCAAGCGCTAGCCAGCCGAAAACGGGCAGAGAATACACGCTCGTGTCTTTCTGCCCCGCTGTTCCAGTCTTGTTGTCTTGTCTGATGACCGAAATATATATATATATATATATATATATATATATATATATATATATATATATGTGTGTGTGTGTACTATTTTCCTCTATATATTTCTTAGCATTATTGTTTGTTAGATCTCAATAATATTGTGTCAAAACACGGAAAAGCGAGCCTTTAAGTATACACTTCTCTCCCTTATATGTATATATTGTATCATTGATATGTGGCACAGGGAGAGCACTAGTGAAAGAGTGCCAGTGGACTTTCCACTAAAGTACTGCCGAAGTACGAAAGCCCCTACCGAGTCCTACGTCAGTCCTCACCGGTTAACTATATTGTTGAGCCGGAAACCAACGACAGACTGGTGCCGTCGCGGTCGTGAGACTGTTAATGTTGATCGATATTAACCACACTACGACCCACCCATTTTACCCGGTCCATAGGCCATCAAGATGGCTCCTTTTCTGGGGGGGGGAGTGATTTGTAGCACTGATATATGGCACAGGCAGGAGCGCCGCCAGTGAAAGAAGAGAAGGGTGTTGTCGCTGCTCGCGCCCGCTCCGCTTGGCAGCTCGTCCGTTTTACTTCTGCCTTTCCTACTATAAGGGTGTCTATATATATATATATATATATATATATATATATATATATATATATATATATATATATATATATTGTGGGAGTAATAATTCAATAGGCCAGTTAGTCTTCGTGAAGGTATGGAATATGGCACAACGAGAGCGTTGTCAACAAGGATAAATACATTTATTTCCCAACAGTTTCGGGAGGGGTCCTCCCTTCATCAAGGGATGAGGTAAACTCACAACTCTAAATTGCAATATATATATATATATATATATATATTCGCTGGGATGAACACTGTAGACTGGTTTATCCGTCTGTAAAAACATGTACGTAACTGGCGTATACTTCTCGTTTACTTCTCGGATAGCTGTTTCAGCACTGGTGAGGCGATATCAAAATTATTTTTCTGATTCCGGATACCGTTATGTGCACTTCACGTTCAAGGAAACATCCCCAGAATTAAAGAAAAGCTTATTCGGATGAAACAGTACAAGTTATTTATTCCAGGTACCACTAAGAATCAATAAAGCTTGAAAGTATTGTCAGTTCACATTTTTGACATACCCAATTTCTGCAACATGACGTTTACAGAGCTACAACAAGCTGCCAACTATCTGTGAATAGAAGCACATTGTGCTGAACACATGTTTCAAGCTGCTTTAAAATTTTCGTGTCAAGTTGAATAATGACTTCAATTCATGGGCACCATAACCTACAAACATAGCGTTTTCTAGTTACCTGAGTTTGCAGCTGTCCTGCAGGGCTCTCTGTGGGCACAATGCCCGCAATTTTGCAATCCGTGCAGCCCGATGGCAGGATGTGCTCTGCATGTTAGTACGTTGCACGCAATATCATACGCGAGCTGGGCATCGCTGCGTTGCTTAATATAGTCGGAGAAGATATGATAAATAAATAAAACCGAAGAAGAAAAAAGCATTTGAATGAAATAATTTATCAAATCTATGCCCGAATTATTTAACAGTGCTCTAAAGGATTTATTAACTCCACTAGCCCGCGCTTGTTACACACGCCTGAGTGATTATGAAGAAACTGGCTTGGAAATGATCAGAAAAACTCCTGAATCTTCCGTACAGTTTCAAAGACTTGACACGGTTTTTTTATATATACAGATGTAATCGTTTACATATCGACGCATATATACAAGATTTACAATACTAATTACAAAGATGTGGGAGGTGTTTTTCCTAGCAGATTACAACTTGGTGGAAAGTGAAGCATGTAACGAGGGGATCTTCAACTTGACATTGCAGCTGATAGTCGGAAAAGGCAATGTTGATTCGGGATCCGAATCGAGGTTTTCTTGCCGCCGCTTGCGTGCCGCCTCAGCTTCGCGGGCTCTCTCTTGGGGTTCCACCTGTCAATGAGTCTTCATCGCAACACAAAATGCACATAATGCCTCACAGATGTGCAATGGGTGCCCTGCTTACCAGCAGAGTGACGAATGGCATAGTGACATAGATTCTGCTTCCCTACTTCATGAAAGTATACGGTGGGTGTGTAGTGGGTTCATTGCACGGCTGAGCATCTAGCGTACACGCTGAGGGACATGCCCCGGGGTATAAGAAACTTGGCGAGCAAGCTCCTGAAAGAAAAAAATACTTTTGAACACTTAAATAGGTTTGTAGCTACGTTGAGTCAAAACGTTTTTCTTCTAAGATAGCTTAAGTCCCCCGTACGGCTCGGCCTCCTTCCTAACTGCTATACTCTGCATGGCAACGCATGGAAAGGTGGCGCCTTTACCGCGTGTGTCCGGTACCCTGAATAGACACGCATGGACAAAACAAGGTCGCTAAGTTTTCTTAAACGCCTAAAAACTGACCGTAGTCTGAGACCTGTATAAACCATGACGGTGTTTATTAGAGTCACAAAAAACAAAAAAAAAGAAGGCATGCGCCAGGAACCCCGAGAAACCTTTCTTTTCTTCGTTGCTCTGAATCTCCGACAGAAGCCATTTCTCTCAAGGCACACTGACAGAAGGAACTTGTGAAACCACGTGGAACGCCTACGAAGGTGACAAACTTCGTAGCAAGCAGCCCACAGTGGCTTCTTCCCGTGCTAGCCGGCAGCACCTCCGTCGCGCTACGCCTAATATAGCGGAGGAATCGGGCAAGGTGGCACCTCTGGTCAAGGAAATTACACATCGCTAATCGCACATCCTTAATCTAGCCAGCCCACCAAGGGCAACCGCAAATGGTTGAATTTGATTGGAACAAACTTTATTTGTGACGGAAATATTGGATAAATACAAATACTGGGGCGCATGCATAAATAACGGGGCTGAGTACCTAAGGGAGCACGAAAGATACGTAATGACTAAGGGCACCAGGAATGCAGCTGTAATAAAAAATAGGGCACTGTGGAACTACAGTAGGTAGGACGTTGTGAGAGGGATTTGGAAAGGTGTCATGGTCCAGGGTTTGACGTTCGGCAATGTGGTCTTGAGCATGAAATCAGAAGTTTAGGCAAGAATGAAAATGAAACAACGTGGCATAGGTAGACTTGCTTTGTGAGCACATGGGAATACCCCAAATCAGGGGGTACAGGGAGACATCAGATGGACACCGTTTGAGTGCAAGGAAGCTAGCAGCAAGGAAGAATTTCAGGAGCGATTGAGAAAAATGGGAGAAGAGCATTGGGCTAGGAAAGTTGTCAGTTACTTGTACATGAAGAATGTCAATACTAAGTAGAAGAAGTGAACTCGAAAATTGTCAAGCAAGTATTTAGAAAACAGCAGAATACCAAGCCAAAAATAAACATCGGTTAGGATGAAGGTGTAGAAAACAGGGACTTGTGGAAGATGGGAATGCTTACAAGATCATCACTGGAGACCTACCGAACTTTTAAGTAGGACATTGCAAAGGAAAAGATCTACGATAATTCTGGGGGGAGTTATCTGCTCTTCGAGGCCAGAACGGGAGTATTGCGGACCAAGACGTACCGAGCAAACTACGAAAGCACAGACACGGTATGTAGTGTGTGTGGAGAGAAGGAGAAAATGGCTGAACACTTCATATTGTTCTGTAAAAAGCTCCACCATAATGTCGAACATAATGGCACCGAATTTTTCAAAGCACTGCGGTTTAGGGACAGTGAAAGCGAAATAGACTTTAAACGGATAGAAATAACTTGGAGAAGGGTAACTGATTGGTGGCTGCAATCAAGGCGCGACTGATCGGTGGCTGCAATCAATCCTTAAACACAAAGTGATAGTACTTAACTTTATGGCTAGGTGGCGTGAGCCATCACCCGATCTAAAGGACACAGTCGGGTACATCCATTCATCCCGCGTGTTTTGGGAGACGTCATTTTGGGTTGCTGTGCGCTATTTTGATGTTTGAATTGCTCTGAGCTATTCGATGTTCTTACCACTACGCGATGACGTAGTGGTTAGAACATCTGCCTCGCATGCAAGAGATCCGTGGTTCGAATCCTGGTGTCGTGCAGTTCCCAACCGAATTAAAATAAGTCCTCGTGGTGGTGTAACTGCTTCAAGAGGCCTGGGGTGCGGCCTCACCAGTAACCACCACAGGTAACACATTCCCTCACCAGAGAAGGATTGGCCACCCTGGTGCAGTATCTGGCCACTACCTCCCACATGTATACGTCAATTAACTCACGGCCTTCAGTCCCCGGCGACTGTGAAGCAACTGACCATGGCGGTAGTCAGATCTGCAACGCAGCAGAGGGTGCTAAGAATCTTTGGATCCAGACAGGCCGCCATTGGAACCTGAACTGGGCAACGTTTAACGCTCGAACCTTTTCTAGTGAGGCAAGTATATTTGAAGTATTCGAGGAGCTAGAGCGCTATAAATAGGATGTAATAGGGCTCAGGGAGGATAGGAGAAACAGACGAGGTCTATACAGTGCTACAGAACGGACACGTTCTTAGGTATCGGGGCTTGGCTGACAGAAGAAAACTGGAAGTGGGGTCTCTTAATAAAAAAAAACACAGCTGACAACATAGAGGAATACTGTAGCATAACAAAAGGGTGACAGATATTTTAATTAAACTCAATAAGAGATACAAGATAAGGGTTGTACAGGCTTATGTGCCTACGTCCTCCATGATCATGCGTCAGTTGAAAGCTTCTATGAAAACGTGGGATCGGCAATCAGTAAGGTAAAACACATTATACTATACTGATGGGAGACTTTATTGCAAAGAAAGGAAAGAAGCAGGCTGGAGACCAGGCAGTAGGAGAATATGGCATCACTAGAAATGCCAGAAAGGAGTTACTAGCAGAAATCACAAACCGCAATTGTTTACGGATTTTGAATACCTTCTATCGAAAGCGAAGAAAGCGTAAGGAGACATGAAGGAGCGTAAAGGCGATAATAAGAACGAAAAAGACCTTATACTTAGTGCACAGCCAGGTATTGTGCAGGATGGAGAAGTGCTTGGCAAGGTACGGTGCAGTGACCATAGAATGGTACGCTCCCGAATTCACCTAGACTTGAAAAAAAACGACAGAAACTGATACGCAAGACGGCACTCAATGAGCTAGCACTGCGAGGGAAAGTACAGAAATTAAGAGTCTCGCTTCAGAACAGGTTCTCGGCTTTTAAGGGGGAAAACAGCGTTAGCATTGACGCAAAGAATGATAATCTGACGAATATCATTACGGAGTGTGCAGTGGAAGTTGGAGATACTGTAGTTAGACAGGATACTAGCAAGCTGTCTCAGGAAACGAGGAATCTCATTAAGAAGCGTCAAAGCATGAAAGCTTCAAGTACAACAGACAAAATAGAATTAGTAGAGATTTCGAAGTTGATGAATAGGCGTAAGGTATCCGATTTAGGAATGTATAGCATGGAGAGAATCGAACACGCTCTGAAGAACAGAGAAAGTGTCATAGCAGCGAAGAGAAAACTTAGGATAGGCCACAACCAGGTGTATGCACTAAGGGACAAAGAAGGCAAAGTAACTACCAATATATATAGCGTAGCAAAATGAGCGGAGGAGTTTTACAGAGAGCTTTACAGTATTCAGAACAACCATGACCTTAATATAGGAGCTAGCAGTAACCCAGATGACGTCCCAGCAGTAATGATAGAAGTCAAAAAAGCCTTGAAGAGCATGCGAAGAGGCAAAGCTGATGGAGAGGTCAGGTGAAAGTTGATCTGCTGAGAGATGGAGGACAGATTATGATATAAAAACTAGCAGCCTTATACATTAAGTGTCTCCTAACGGGAAGAGTACCAGAATCCCTGAAGAAGGATAACATCATCTTAATACGTAAGAACGGAGATGACTCGGGCTTGAAGAATTACAGGCAGATCAGCTTGCTCTCCGTAGTACACAAGCTATTTACAAAGGTAATTGCTAACGGAATTAAGATAGTATTGGAATTAGAATTAGATAGCATCAGAAGGGTGTAAAGCAGGGTGATAAAATCTTCCCAATGCTGTTTACCGCGTTCTTACACGAGGTTTTCAGGGGCCAAGAATGGGAACAGCTAAGCATAAGAGTTCATATAGAGTACTCTAGTAACCTGCGCTTCGCCGATGACACTGCATTGCAGAGTAACTCAGAGGACGAATGGCAACCCATGATTCCGTAGTTAGACAAGGCGAGCAGAAAGGTAGGTCTTAAAATTATTCTACAAAAAAAACGAAAGTAATGTACGACCACCTCGGAAGAGAGCAGCACTTAGAGATTGGTAATAGTGCACTTCAAGTTTTAAAAGACTTAGTCTACCTTGGACATGTAAAAACTGCGGAGCCGAACCACGAGACTAAAGTAACTAGAAGAATAAGAATGGGGTGGAGCACACTTGGCAAGCCCTCTCAAATCATAATAGGTAGACTGCCACTATCCCTCAAGAGAGAGTTTATTGGGCCTAGCTCAAGAGTTCTTTCAAGAGCTCAAGAGTTCCCTCAAGAGTTCCCTCAAGAGCGAGACTCAAGAGTATCCCTCAAGAGTTTATGAGCCTAGCTGACGAAGAAGCCTGTAAGGGTCAGAATAGCGCCGCATAAGCTTTTCTGATAGGCCACGTGCACGTACAGGCGTCCAGACCCACACACGGTCATCAGCCGAGTACTGAACGTCCCTTCGTCTTAGATTGTAACGGTGTGCGTCGACGTCTTGCTGTTGAATGATGCGGTTCCGTGCGCCTCTTCTGCCCTTTCTACGTATTCGCTGATGTCAGGGTCCTCTTCATTTGTGCTGTTGACAGGCAGCATCGCGTCTAATGTCTTTATTACTGTTCGACCATAAACAACTTCAAATGGTGTGAAGTGGGTTGTCTCTTGTACTGCGGTATTGTATGCAAATGTAGCATACGGTAGTATGGTGTCCCAAGTCCGGTGCTTGACGTCCACATGTATCGCGATCATGTCAGCAAGCGTCGTGTTCAGCCTCTCAGTTAACCCGTTAGTTTGCGGATGCTACGCGGTAGTTTTTCTTTGGTCGGTGTGCGTTAGTTTCATGACCGACTGTACTAGCCTGGCAGTGAACGCAGTTCCTTTGCCAGTTACAAGGACTTTAGGTGCGCCATGTCACAGCACTATCTGGGTCACAAAAAACTGAGCCACTTCATTTGTCGTTCCTTTTGTGAGAGATGACGTCTCGGCATGCCGGGTCATGTTGTTGGTTGCTACAACCATCCAGCGCTTCCTGAACGACGACATAGGAAATGGTCCTAGCAAATCCATTCCGACCCGCTCAAATGAGACTTTCGGTGGCTCTATCGGTTTCAAAAGACCTGCTGCCTTTAGGGCGGTACTTTGCGTCTTTGGCATTCTCGGCATGATCTGACATAATGCTATACTGAATCCATCAATATTGGCCAGTAATATCTCTGGCGAATTCTCGCCAAAGTGACCTGCCGATGGGTAATCAAGACATGCTTCTAAAATTTCCGCTCGCAGTGATTATGGTATCAGCAGTAGGAACGTTTCACCGGTGTGTTGAAAGTTTTCTTGTAGAGAACGTTGTTGCGTAGGACGGAGGAACGTAGTTCACGGACAAAACCTCGCGGTACTTCGACTTACTGCCCTTTTACGTATTGATTGAGCAGAAGCAATTCTGGGTACATTCGCTGATCGTGAGCCAACTCCGACACATTCACAGCTCCAAGAAATGCGGAGTCTTGTTCATGTTCAGGAGACGAGGTCTGGACTGGTTCTCGTGACAAGCAATCCGCGTCATTGTGCTTGTGGCTAGACTTGTAGACTACGGTTATGTCATATTCTTGCAGACGCAGGCTCCATTTAGCAAGTCTTCCGAAGGATCCTTGAGGTTCGCAAGCCAACACAATGAATGATGGTCACTGATGCCCCGGAATGGTCTACCGTATAAATATGGACGGAACTTACTGATGGCTCGTATAACTTCGAGACATTCATTTTCTGTAGCTGAATAGTTATACACAGCTTTTGACAGAGTGCAGCTTGCGTAAGCAACAACTTTTTCTTCCCCGTTTTTCCACTGAACAACAATAGCACTGAGGCAAGCGTTGCTGGCAGCCGTATGAATGTCTCTTTTGACATCTTCATCAAAATGAGCGAGTATCGGAGGTGACTGCAAATGCCGTCGTAACTCAGAGAAGACGTCTTCTTGCTCTTGGTGCCAGATGAATGGCACACCTTTCTTTGTAAGCCGTGTCAGTGGTTCCGCGATTTTGGATAAGTTTTCAAGGAAGCGCCTATAGTAAGTACAATGCTACAGGAACGTCGCATAGCCTTTTTTTCTCTTAGCCTTGAGAAATGTTCAACCGCAGTGATCTTATTCGGGTTTGGGTGGAGACCATGAGAACTGACAATGTGCCCGAGAAACCGAAGCTCCCGAAATTCAAAGTGGCACTTTTCGGGTTTGATCGTAAGCGCAGCTATGCGATTAGCGTCCAGTACCGTTCTCCATCTCTGTACGTGCTGCTCGAACGTAGTGGAAAAGATTACTACGTCATCAAGATAGACAAGGCATGACTGCCATTTCAGGCCGGATAGCACAGTTTCCATCATCCTCTGGAAGGTAGCGAGAGCAGACCTCAAACCAAATGGGAGTACTTTGAACTCGTAGAGTCCATCGGGTGTCACAAACGCCGTCTTCTCACAATCTCGTTCTTCGACTTCTATTTGACAGTGCCCGCTCTTTAGGTCCAACAATGAAAAAAAGTGAGCCACGTGGAGTTTATCTAACGTATCGTCGACTCGTGGGAGTGGGTACACGTCCCGCTTCGTGACGAGGTTGAGTTTTCTGTAATCAACACAAAATCACATGGTGTTTTCCTTCTTCACAAGTACTACCGGCGATTCCCATGGGCTTTTAGAGGGCTGTATGGTATCGTCGTCAAACATCTCCTGTACTTGCTTCTTTATCACCTCCCCTTCTTTCGGAGATATTTGGTATGGATGCTGACATACTGATCTAGCGTGCCCTTCGATTATAATGCTGTGGTTTGCTACAGGAGTACGTCCGGCTTTCGATGAAGAGGAAAAACACTCTGCGAATTTTTTAATGAACTCCACAATCTGGTTTTTCTGCAGAGATGAAAGCTCTCGGTCAATATCTAGTTTCTCGAGGACACTGTACACTGTTGAGGGTGTTGTTGGTACTTTTCCTATGGTGCAAACATCTGTGACTTGTACGTAAAGATGAAGTAATGCTATGGCTGCTCCTTTCGCCACATGCTGTACCTCGTTGGTAAAGTTAGTCAATAGCACATCAATATATCCGTTCCGCTGGTTTACCAGACCTCTCGCCATGCGTATCCCTTTGTGAGTAGCAGTTCGATATTTCCACCAGCTGTTCCGGCATATTCAACAAAAACGTCGATTTTTACAGAAACTGTCACTCTGCTACGTGGTGGCACTGTCAAACTTTCATCCACAATACGAAGAGACGAAACAATTGTTTGCTCCGAATGACACACGGCTACAGCGTTCTCTGTAGAAAAAGAAACCTGCAATTTCTGGAAGTCGATGATGGCACTGTTTGCTTGCTGGAAGTCCATGCCCAGAATTGCCTCACGGGAACATTCGGGGAGAATAATAAAACTTCAGACGTACATATGTCCTCTTGTTCCCACTCTCGCTGCGCACAATCCTCCGGGGCTGACTAAGTGCCCTCCGGCGGTGCGTATCTGCGGTCCGGTCTAATGAGTGATCATTTTCTTCAGCTTCTTTGCGAGCATGTTACTTATTACTGAGTAGTCTGTACCAGTGTCTATTAGCGCTATGGTTTCGACATCGTCGATTCTGACTTGTAGCTCGGATGTGACGTCACCATTACTGCGTGTGTCCGTCATTGTGTCAGTGTTATCGTCTGATTCGGTTAACAATGGAGGATTTTCAGTTTTCCGAAAATCAGTGGCCCTGCCTCTACAGGTCGCTGGTTTTAGTTTTCCCGTCACAGGGTTGGTGAACGACGCCTCGGGAAAGTAGATGATGGGTGTGGACTGGGCGACCTATTGCGCATTGGTGCAATCGACCACGATTCATGTCGCTGAGTGTTTGGAGAGGCATAGCGCGAAAAAAAATTCTTTGATTTCGTAAGGGCGCTCACCGTTACGAGGGCAGGGTGTATTCACTGATGCACCTGATGCTGTGATTGAATTATTGCTTGCCGCACTTCTTCACATAAACGTCCGCGATTGAGGGCATCGCTGGAGGACTTTGGGTGAGTTGCAGTTTCTGGAGCTCCCTCTTAACAATAGCCCTCACCATTTCCCGGAGGACGTCAGCGCTGGTGAGGAGGGTTGCTGACTCCGCCCTGACCGAAGAGACGCTGAAATTTCTGTTGTACAGTCGCGCACGTTGTTGTAGTGTCTCTTCCATGGTCGCTGTCTTAGACTGGAACTCCGCCACAGTTAGCGGTGTATTACGCACCAGGCCTGCAAAAAGTACTTCTTTTACTCTGTGCATTAGGTGCCGCAACTTCTTCTTCTCGTCCATGTTTTGGTCGGCTCGGCGGAAGAGCCGCGACATGTCTTTTTTGTACATAGCCACGCTCTCGTTATTCCGTTGGTTCCTCGCCTGGAGAGCCAGCCTCTGCCTTCTCTTTGCGGTTCGTGTTCGGATAGGTTGCGATTAGCTCTCGCCGGAAGTCATCCCACGACAGCAAGGACGCTTCGTGGCTCTCAAAGCACGTTCGTGGCGAATCTTGCAGGGCGACGTAAGTGTAACGAAGTTTTCGGGCTTCGTCCCAAACATTCAAACGTGAAACGCGCTCGAAGCCTTCAAGCCAGTCCTCGGCGTCTTCAAAGGTTTCACCGTAGAAGACCTCTGGTGTACGTGGTGAATCCACGATGAGGTGAGATGGAGATGGCATCGACTGGGTAGCCATCACAGTGACGCTTGTGCTTGAGGTCTCGACAGGTCTTGGTGGGTAAATTAGGGGGCCAAACTCGGGCTGCTCACCACGTATTCGGCAACTCGTGCGTTGGTGCACAGGCGTTAATTCTGCTAGCTCTAAACTTCTGAGATTTGGGCTTCTCTGCCTTGCCTGTGGTGGGGTTGGAATCATACCCAGCACCTCCACCAGATTTTTACCAATAAATATAGCACCTGGTATTATATAAGCTATTCATTTAGGGCGAACCTGTGCCCGTAAACTCAAAACTAAAAATGGTAAGCCAAAATGTCCCTTACTCGCTGACTCCAACTTCGTCGGTCTCTATATCTGCCCCTCGAGCCTCATGCCGGACCCGCTGCGTAACATCGTGGCGCGTGCAGGACGCGTTCCATGCGCGGCTTCCTTTACGAACGCGAATTGTTGCACGCATCTTCTGCGATGGTCGAACTGTGGCAATATATATATATATATATACATATATATATATATATGTATATATATATATATATATGCAACAATTCGCGTTCGTAAAGAAAGCCGCGCATGGAATGCGTCCTGCGTTCCATTCGATAGGTACACACGTCACCGCCCCATTAACAAATAACAATATCCACGCAATGCCCAACTGCTATTTTTAGGTGGTGCATTTCTCGTCCGACTACGTTAGACATCAACTACTTTTAAGATGTCATACTGTCCAAAACATGAAATTTAAAGTGTGCATTTGTACAGCAACACGTCGTGTTAGTTTTGCCAACTATAAACTTTAGGCGCAAGGCTACCCAGGCCTATTCTTTTGAAGGGGGGTGCAGAAGAACGACCAACTTTTGCGATTGGTGGTCGCTGTGAATGCGTGTAAATATTTTCGTAGACCCTGACAAAAGAAATTACTAAAACATTTTGCGCTGTAAGGAAGTTGCATTCTTTTCCTCTCTCCTTTTATCTATGGCTTCATGGTTCTGCTTGCGTTTGACAAGGTATTTGTTTTTCAATTTCACAGCTTTCTGAGCACAGCTAACTTCCAATAAATAGGCTGAGGCATTCTGAATATTGTAGATGCCTAACCAACGAAGAAAGAGTTAGGACTGAAGAATTTATTATAGGACGCACCCTTTCTGAATTATTTTTGATCTTTTACAAGGTCTTTTGTGGAGCTCCAATTCAGTAGATTGGGAGGTCATACTTCGAGGGATATGACATCACGTGCTTGACATGAATGATGGGCAGGCACGAAGAAATCTACATCAAGAAAGCGTGAAAGAGGAGCCGAAGCGCATAGCAAATCCTGCACGCAGCGCGCGGCTCTTTCAATACTATTAGACTGCAGCGCCACCGCTGCGGGTAACGTGGAAGGGATCAGGCATCAAGGCTTGGTTACGCCACTCAACACTTTCAGTAAACTCTAACCAAGGCTTGTCGCCAGCGGCGCTATACCATGGTAATGATGATAGTGGTGATAAACGCTCGCGAACACAACGCCACCTTCCGCCGGGTAGTTGTAACCCAAAATGCGGCTTTTGGGTGAGACACGTGCGCCGCGTGGCGCAAACAACTTTGCTTGGTGTGTCAGCACCTCCACAGTCTATACACCTTAACTGCACTTTCTGACACGTCTTTTCTCTTCTGCCAAAGGGCGGTGCCTGTCTCCCTACGGGCCGCTTGCAGCGGACCAGAGCTTCAATCCCCCTGGTGATTGCGCGCGGATCACCTGTGACGCAGAAAACGAAATGCTGCACATCGAACGGTGAGTACGGAGCACTGGCTGATCCGTTTTCGACGAATATCGACTAAACCATGATACTGCGCAGTAATTAAAAAAGAGCAACTCCCGAACCTATGTAATTTTTGTAACAATAAACACTAAAACGTTAATATTCAATTATTCAGTTTCTTTTCCAAATGGACCCTGCGTGGCCAGAAAATGCTGCCCATCAGTATTCAAGGCTCCTGAGAACACGCGAGTCGAACGTTATAGCGAAGCAAGCGGCTTAGAATTCCCAATTTTTTTTTTCAATGTCTGCCGGAAATCGCTTTTTCTTCTTCCTAAAAATGATGTCATGAACCAAAAGTACAAAACCACTGGCTGAGTTGAGCATCGTGAGCTGCATAGTTATCACTGCCGCCGCGGGAAGCCACCACCTGATAGCGCATGCGCACTTGTGGTGGCGCTCGTAGTAAGCCACCCATAAAAAAAAAGAAGTGCCTATAGCCATGGCGCGTGCTGACAAATGGCCGCAACTTTTTGACCCCTTTTCATGCCCTCTCTGCTTAAGCTTGAGTGCCATCACTGGTACCAAAAGTGAAAGAACGCACTTAAGGCGTGCGAATAATCACTTATTCCGCTCGTATATACCTTATGGAGTGTGAAAACTTTTCTGGAAGTCAGTTGTTGAGGCGACGAAGCTTTATTTTACGTATCGCCAACTTATGTACATAACAAACACGTCTTGCGCTTTCATAGCAAATTTTTTATAATAAATAAAACAACTTGGAAAGCCTCCAATGATGTACTGTGAATCAGGCCACCAAAATGACACGAACTTGCCGCGTCGTCACACATTGTTGAGTTGGAGCGGGATCTTACAGTAGTAGCTTAAATTGCTGCAATCGGCGGTGAACACTCTGCTTTCTTTTTCAGTGACGGCACGCAATGAACATCACGCTAAGTGCAACTGTTTGCCTCTTCGAAACTGGCAGTGAACTATAAGCTAAATATACGCAATCGTTTGACTGGACGGCGAGCTTTTCATTGTTTTCATATCGTAAACCACCCGAGTGTGACGCCTCTAAAGCCATGGTCTGGTTTTTATCATGGTTTTGCCTTGTGACGTGACTAGTACCTCCCAGAATTTTAGGAAGCAGCAGTTGTGTCACGTTTTTTGCAGGACATACATGCTGTTGAGCATTGCGTTAGAACAGCCCATGAGAATTCCAAGCGCTGCACCATATTTTGCTATTGCTTTCAGCACATAAACTCTCATGTATTGGATCACTCTCTTGTTCAAAGGAACACTAAAAAGCAAAACATATTTTCGCGTATTAGTGAAGTACCATTTCCCAATTTCGAAAATACGACTCTTACCACAACGACACTTGGATAGCGAAAAACGTGAGAAAAAATGATGCGGCTGGAGACGTCAGCTTGGTAGTTGCGCGCAAACAAATGTGACGTCATAAGTTTTGAAGGTGTCTGCTAGGTTCTAGGTAGTCTCTAATCAATCAAATTGTAGTACAATGTCATATTGATTGATTTGATTGATTCGTGGGGTTTAACGTCCCAAAACCACCATATGATTATGAGAGACGCCATAGTGGAGGGCTCTGGTAATTTCGACCACCTGGGGTTCTTTAACGTGCACCCAAATCTGAGCACACGGGCCTCCGACATTTCCGCCTCCATCGGAAACGCAGCCGCCGCAGCCGGAATTTGAACCCGCGACCTGCAGGTTAGCATACAATGTCATGTTTGGGTGCCATAAACCTAACATACGAAGTTTCTGAAAATGTGATCGAGTCCCTGTCACAAAAATACGAAAAATACATATTGAAGTATATGAGTTCGCATGCGCAGATTTCACGGAGAATGGAAAAGTGACAATACAGCCTTAATTTTCTCAACTAATAAATAACTTGTGGTAGTGAAACTTATGAAACACAGTTCTCAGAGTGCAGTTTGTTAGTGTAAACCAAGTGATTCTTTCTTTTTAGTGTTTCTTTAGGCATTTACCCGCGCCTATACAATAAAGACTCTTCACGGTAATATATGACGCACATTTGGGCCATGCTTGTGCCAACTAAACAGGGCATTCCTCCTAGTTTATTTATAATATAAAGCATGCCACTGCTTTTCAATGCTCAGAAAAGCAGCAAAGCAACATGCTGGCTCTAAAAAACACCCAAGGTCAAGCCCTTTTTACTTGTATGAGGCTACTTCACAGTAATTTAACAATCTAAGCGATTGCCACGCTATATATGAAACGATAAAGGTATATCGTAGCTGTCGACATACCACAGGTTTTTAGATTGGAATTCACTTTGTATTCACGACAAAAAAACACCGCCTTGCGACTTGGGAACTGTAGGAGTTTCGAAGAGAGACCAAACTGGCTTCAGCTATTCTCCTGTGGACAGCATTGAAACGTTCGCTTTTTGATTCGAGTTTACAGAGACAAATTGATCTTTGAAAACTTTATTGGTGCCTTTGTTCTACCATCTAGACTATTTGCAATAGAGTTGAAAACTTCGGAGGTGCCGACATTGACAGGTACCGAATTGTTCACTGTATGAGTGACTGAGAATATATGGAACGAGACCCACCTATAATTAATGAGCAACAGAAAGAAGCGCAACTTGGACTAATAATTTTCCTTGAAAAGAAGGCAACCTAGAAAGTTCTCGAAGTTTACATTATATTTGGGTTGCGCTGGTGAAAAAAATTATGAATTATAAGTTTGGCACTTGTGGCTAATGGGGACTTGGCATAGCTTTTGAAAAAAATGTTACGGCGTTCTGGCAATGTTGGTAACCATGGCACAAAAGATGGCGCCAATGCTCCTGATATTGAAGCCCCAACCATTTTTATAACTTCATCAAGGGTAAACGCCACAAGAGACATACGCCTTATAGTGTGTGCTACCAGGTTTGATAGCGAGTCGTTTCTGATTTGATTGATTTGGGGGGTTTAACTTCCCAAAACCACCATATGATTATGAGAGACGTCGTAGCGGAGGACTCCGGAAATTTTGACCTCCTGGGGTTTCTTAACGCGCACCCAAATCTGAGCACACTTACCTACAACATTTCCGCCTCCATCGGAAATGCAGCCGCCGCAGCCAGGAATTCGATCCCGCGACCTGCGGGTCAGCAGCCGAGTACTTTAGCCACTAGACCACCACGTCGGGACAAGCGAGTCGTTTCTATAGTCGCAATCTGTTATTACAGGTGCAATAGCTACGAACTATTTTCGATGTGACTCGACACTGGCCAGTGAATCGGCGGCTATTGGTCCTGGGCCGGGACAGCACTCGCTAACTAACACACGTAGCCCATTTTAAAATGCCTGATTTGCCAATGTGCGCTTACCAAAACAGTGTAGAGACAATCTATAACATCTTTTGCTATATTCCCAGCGTTAAATAACAAATACAGGTCTTTAGCAGAGTTGACCTTATGACCGTTTGTTGACGTGGACCTTTAGCTTGACCTCATGTCTCGATTTTGATGCTGAGATGGCCAGGTGTATGAGTATTACGTTTAGCTAACACAGCGCTGACTTTGGTTGCCCGTCAAGTAAACATACCTCTGCATCATCTGTCGGAAAACGTAGCCAGAAAATGTTGCCTTTTCTTTCTTATTTAAAGAAAAAAATATCTGTTTACACTTTCACAGGTGCATCGCTTCGAACAAGAAAGGATGGCGCAGTCTACTTCCCAGTGATACGTCAGGCAATCTTATGGTTTTTCCCGATTGCTGTTCGAAGAGGCTGTTTTGAAGGGAAATAAAGATAAAGAAGCAAATAAAGTTTACCTATTTATGGTAATAGCTTGACTTAAAGTGTTTCGAAATTAAAGAGAGCAATTAAGAATCTTCTTTTAAGGTCTGCAATAATGAAGCCTATGCACGTTTCCAACAGAAGCAATACAGTATAAACACAGTGGGTTGAACGTAAACGCCTGAAACACGTGTATTGAAGCGCAATAGCAAAGGTGCAGGCATGGTCACTCAAATTAGGTACTGTTTGTGTGTTTCTATGTTGTCTTAGCTTGACGTCAGATGCGTATACTTGCCTATTTTAGGAGTAAGTATGCACGTGTGCTCACTTGCCAAAAACAGTAGTTTCAGCTGTCTGTAAGCACTACAAAGTAAAACCCTTAGTTGTCATCTCACCAATTTGGCATTGGTAATAAAATAGCTTTTTGAGTTGACCTCTTTTTAACAGAAAGAAAATAGAGCGTGACAATTGATGGTCACCTATCACAGGCATTTGATAGTAATTGGAAGTACCTTTAGGAAGTACCTCCCGGTTTCAGTTTTTTAAAAATTTTTGTATCTTGTCATGAGCTAGTTAGTATATATAGGTCCTTTTCATCAATACGTCACCTGAAGGTGAGGTTTTCGTGAGTTTCGCTACGCAAAGAAGCGTGGCATAGCTAGCGCCATCATGAGGGCATGGAGAGCGAGCCATCAAATGCGCGAGTGCTGTGATGTTTGTGTTTGCGGCTAGTTCTTCGTATCGACCACTGCAATGACACCGCTTTCTAGCTTGAGGGAGCTCCTAGCACTCTATTATAAGCTTTATGAGCTACTTCCGCTGCACAATGAGCAATATTTTGTACATTTCAACGAGTTGGACGAGCAGTTTGGCTCGTTATGACTGGCAATGCATGGATGCGGCCTACAAGAGACTCTCATCAGTGATCCCTCCCGACATGGTTCGCTCCCTATGGGCATGCAAGAGGTGTCTGTGTGCACTGCAAAAAACGCTCATCGGCGTCACTGGGACACACAGCCTGCATCGTCTGCTGCAGTGCCCTCACAATGACGGGAGTCTGTAGTTCGCGTCCGCGGTGCTAGGGGCGCGCTTTTTCGAAAAGGGGCTAATGTAGAGTGATATTTAAAAATGCATGCTTCAGATGTGCTCCCTAATTTTTGAATTTGCCTTCAATGTTCCGAAAAACAGAAAACTGTGTATTACACTACACTGAATCTTAGCAAATGTATGCGTGGAGGAACCCTACTCAGGCAGGTGTAATCGAGTGTTAGTATTTCAACCTAGGCAAAATATCTTTGGTAAGTAAAGTCAGTGAATGAGTGAATGAAAGGATCAGTTCTTGCAGCACAGTTGTTTTTAAGTTTATTAGCGACAACGAGTTTGCCGCAGAAAACTCTGTTCAGACACGACTGGTTGCCAGTAAGCGTGTCTTGTACATGGTCATACATAACTAGGACAACAAAGTTAAAGTTGACAAGTAAGTGCAGCCAATTATTTCTTTGTTTAACACTTTGGGCATAAACTAAACACACTAGAAACTGATTGCGTGTCATTCACACATAGAAAACTCCCCTTAAATTTACGTATACGATCGGCAACTCAATCAACTAAATCAGTAATAAAAATACCTAGCCATTATACTCACTCCGAAACTTTACCAGACAACACATTTTGCCCACACGTCAGGTAGCCGAAACGACACTATATTTCTTGAAAATAAAGCTCTGCACTGCACAATGACACCTCAAGCTAAACGCCCACAAAGTACTATTGATACCTTGTTTAGAGCACACTGATATCATCCGGGGTCCGCATGAAACACATCATCAGTAACGTAGAAAGTGTACAAAATATCCACACATCTCCAAGAAGTGAGTCATGACGAGTGGTCGAAGCACTGGGGATGGTTTGGCGTTACTGTATATGACCCAAGGCATTGCCCACCCGCGCATGTAAGTAATTGTTTTGTGGGATTTTACGTCCCTAAACCATCATAGGATTGTGAGAGACGCCGTAGTGGAGGGCTCCGGAAATTTTTACCACCTGGGGTTCTTTAACGTGCACCCAAATCTGATCACACAGGCCTACAGCATTTTCGTCTCCATCAAAAATACAGCCATGGCAGCCGGGATTCAATACCGCGGCCTTCGGGTCAGCAGCCTAGCACCTTAGCCACTAGACCACCGCGGCGGAGCAGCCGCACATGCAAATGAGTCTCTCCCTCCAGTAGACAACGTTTCGGGCGTTTAGCAGTGGCACGCTTCGCCTTTAACTTCGTTTGCGACTTACGGAGCTTTGGTCTTCTATTTGGCTGTGGCTAACAACCTTCTGTTTTATTCTTGTCAGCCTTTTTTTACGGTCATATGCTTTGATTGGTGGGTGGGTAAATGGTGATGTTGTTATGGTGTTGTGGCTTTCTATTTGGTTTATTCTGGGTAAGACACTTCATGAATATTTTTGTTGTTATCATGTTTTGGTTTGTGCACATGCACCTACTCTTCATCTGCTGTAGAAGTCGGGCGGCGATTCATTGATGGAGGGACATTGTGAGGTCTTATGGTGCTTCGTTCGTAAGCGTTGGCTGTGAGCTCGGTATATTCAGATTTCGCGAGGCAGTCCAGTACTACAAGCTTGCTCGGAAGGGTAAAAATAAAACCCTTCTCTCAAAGAAGAATAACCTGAAGGCCTAAAATTCTTTCACTACTTATGTCATGCTCACTTAAACATCGTATTCTCATCGCTTGCAAGACCCGCCAAAGCACTCACTGCGACTAAATTATTCTAAAAGAATCCGCTATTATTTGAACCGTCTTAACGCTAGTAAAACATCCATTTTCTGTAGGCTACATCCCTCTGAAATACCTTATCAAATGATATACCGTGTTTTAATACGATTGACTTGCTCATGAGCATCATTCAATAAATTTCCTTAGTTTCATGAACTGTACAGTGAAAGATTTCATCATACCCGAACAAACGATGTTCCTGAGGCTGTAGTTGTGTGCCGCGACCAGAGCTGGTGTGCGTAGCCTTTGTCACGTGAAATAAACAAACGAAAAAGCATTATGGGTTGTACGGGTTGGAGCTGGAGTCCTCTCCGTGGCAGCCTTGTATTTTATGTCATAGCCATGAGGGTGTCGGCCTCCTTTGTAAAAAGACCTTTTGCAGTGCTTATGTTGGGAAGGATGTTAACAATTCTAATATGGCGTGGTCGAAGAGTAAAATAACAACCAGGCGTCACACAATGCAAATTGCGAAACAAATAGGTCGTTGAATGCTGTCGACCTATTTCAAAAGGCCCAGCCATAATTTTTCATCTTCATAGGCAACATCATCAACAAAGTGCACATAAGCTGTACAAGTGCGTCGCAGGGGCCACACCCCCGAAGATGTACGGATAATGATATATTATATGCGACCCTACTTTACTGAAATCAGGCCCCACCCGGTGGTCTAGTAGCTAAGGTACTCGGCTGCTGACCCACAGGTCGCGGGTCCGAACCTTGGCTGCGGTGGCTGCATTTTTGAGGAGGTGAAAATGCTGTAGCCCGAGTACTCAGATTTGGGTACACGTTAAAGAACCCTAGGTGGTAGAAATTTTAGAGGTCCTCCACTTAGGCGTCTCTCATAATCATATTGTGATTTTGGGACATTAAACTCTCCATATCAATTATTATTCACGAAAATCACGATAATTTCTAGCCTAGTGGGTACCTCGTAAGTGTACTTGCATTAGTTGCCATGGGAACCCACAAAGCCCACGTGATGCGTTTCCTCAAGACCTGAATAAAAAAATTGCCCGCAGCTTCCCTCGGGGGAACACTGAGGAGGATGCGGAGCATAAAATTGGTTAACGGGGTGTTAAAGTGCGACTTACTTGGGTCGATGGCTAAATTGGTTAACGTGGTTGTGAAATGGGGTGTTAAATTGCGAATTACTTGGGTCAATGGCTAAATTGGTTAACGTGGTTGTAGGAGGGGGTGTTAAATGAGTGAACACGTACACACATATGCGAAAGGACGGCGCTGGTCGAAGGGACGTCGATCATTGTTTTTGTGGATTCGTTGGAATTCATTTCACCGCGACCTTGGACGTCGACGCGCCGTACAAACCAACCGACGAGCGGCAACTGAGCGAGCGAGCGCCGACCTTGAGTATATATACAGCGCGACGGCGCATGCACTGTCAGCTGTTGAATGTTCTCGAAGGAGAAGCGCGCGCGCGGCACAGATGGCGACGGCGCGACGGCGCATGCGCTGTCAGCTGTCGAATTTTCTCGAAGGAGAAGCGCGCGCGGCACAGATGGTGGGCGACAGCGCGATGGCGCATGCGCGCGCGTCAGCTGTCGAATGTTCGAGAAGCGGTGCGGACGGCGCGGACGGCGCACTACAAGGCGCAAGTATAAGATGCTTCCGCATCTAAAATCTTTCTCTCTTCTTACTCACGTTGAGGCATGCAACCTAGTGTATTATGGAAGTGAAATAACGCGCATGCTTCATAGAATGAGAAGCGCATATCTAGTAGGTCGTTTAATGCTTTCAAGCCATTAAAAAGAGCTGAATCATAATTCTTCATTGTCATCAGTCTCCGTTTAAGCAAAGTGCACATAATGGCTTGCAAATGTGTAGCGGGCACCTTGCTTGTCCTCAAAATACCCTCAATGGCGTGATGGGTTCTTCCCCACTTGCCAGAAGTTGTGATTTATGGAGCATTGCGTACCTGGCAAGTGTAGATAGACCTATATGTGGGATTTCACGTCCCAAAACCACCCTATGATTATGAGAGACGCCGTACTGGAGGGCTCCAGAAATTTCGACCACCTGAGGTTTTTTAACGTGCACCCAAATGTGAGCGCACGGTACCTGGCAAGTGTTCTTGTATAGTTGCCCCAAGAGGCTATACAACTTGTTCTAGATAAGCCGTTTCTCAGCTTTCGCTGTGACTACAGTGCTACATTTTCCGGGCTGGCCTGGCATTTTTTGGCAATACATTGCTACGCGCGTTTCCTATTTACGCTTATGTTTCATTCAATTTTTAGCCACGAAGTCTGCCTGTAATGCTAAGCACAAACTGCGCCTCATTCTTCTAAAAGGTTCACGATTATAGTAGGTCGCTTTTTAAATCTCACGCCCACTTCGTGGAAAATACAGATTGCCCCACCGCGGTGCCCTAATGGCTAAGGTACTCAGCTGCTGACCCGCAGGTCACGGGATCAACTCCCAACTGCGGCGGCTGCATTTCCGATGGAGGCGGAAATGCTGTAGGCCCATGTGCTCAGAATTAGGTGCGCGTTAAAGAACCCCAGGTGGTCGAAATTTCTGGAGCCCTTCACTATGGCGTGTCTTAAAATCATACGGTGGTTTTGCGACGTTAAACCCCGCATATAAATCAATCAAAATACAGATTATTCTGAACGTATGTAGCCACTAGCGATAACGCTAGAATGTTCCATGATACGTGTATAAATGCTGACGCGCTTCACCACTTGCCAGTTAATCGCAGGTCGACGCTCTGTTCGCCGCTATCAGTGCCCATGTGTTGCTGCAGTTTAACCTTCAGTTTCTTGGCCACAAGTTCAGCCAAATAAACTGTTTCTTCTGAACATTGAGTGTTTTCCCTTTGTCTATGTCAAAGCCCCGTGACACCTAGCAAAGCTACTTCTCTGCCCATGCACCAAACGCCTCGCTTCAGCCTTGAGCCGAGCCAACTTTGTCAAGAGGACATCGATGAAAACGCTGATAAGCGAGTAAGCCGCCGGCAGCAAGAGCTTCTGTCAGAGTTCGGGCCTCTACCTGACCCGACCCAGAAGAGTGAAACCCTGTGCTAAACCACTGTGATGAATACAGCCCCTGTGCCACCTGCACTCATCCTGAACCAGCAACTCAACGAGCCTCCTACTTTCTGGCGATCATCGTTTGATGACCCAGAAAGCTGGCTGGAGACTAGTAACAAAGTCGCCGCCTTGCACTGCTGAGACCACGACGAAAAACTGTGAAGCGTCTACTTTTACCTAGAATACGCCACGAAGATGTAGTAAAAGAACCGGGAACCCACTCTACGAACCTGAGATGTCTTTCGGACGACGTTCCTGAGCACCTTCATGAGCATCGTTCGCAAGGAACGTGCCGCTACTGCTTTGGAGACACGTGTTCAACTTCCCAAAAAAGTCAAGATATTCGTCGAAGAAATGACCCGGCTGTTTTATCACGCCGGCTTCCATCATGACTGAAGAGAAGGAAGTGAGCTTCCTTATGAGAGGTGTGAAGCAAGGATTCTTGCCAGACTGATCAGGAACCCGACGAAGGCAGTCGCTGAATTCACCTCAGAGGCATCTACAATTGATAAAAGGCCCGAGATGCGGGCACGGCAATACAACCGCAGCTTCTCGGCTGCAAGCTGCGTCGACATCCAAGTGCTGGGAACCACCGAACTGTGTGAGACGATCCGAGTGATCGTGCAAGAGGAGCTGCGGAAATTGCTACTTTCAGCACAGCCTCAAGTGGACTCCATCGCGGACGTCGTATATCAGGATATCCAACAATCGCTGAGCGTTCCCAAGCTTCCACAGCCACAGGTGTATTCATGAGCTATGATGCAGCAGCTCGCTGTCAGGCCCCTTCTCCACGCCACCAACATGACGCCGCATCGCCGCAGTTTTGCCGCAAACATCGCTGGCTCCCTTCCCGTCGTCATACCGCTCACCAGCCGGCCTGCGATACACGCCGAGGAAGACGGACGTATAGCGTGCTCCCGACGATCGCCCACTATGCTATCACTGTGGGGAAGCTGGCCACACCAACCACTGCTGCCAGTATCAACAAATGGAGCTACGTGGTTTCGATGTGAACAATCCATGTCCACAGCGGGGTGAACAGCCTCAAGATGTCACCGACTATCCCGCAGAAGCACAGTGGACATACATACGAGCTTACCTTTTCCCGTCGCCAGGTCGCTACATGTCACCTCAACGCCGACAGCACACCGGGCCTACTTGGGTCCATTCTCCGAGCCATACTCGAAAAACTAAGGACAACAACCGATGGAGGTATGCTTGCTGTACGACGAACTGCCGAAAATCCTTCGCTTCTGATGACGACACCGCCACAATCTTCATGGCTAGAAGATTAACAGAGGACGCAACGTCGAAACAGTGGTGCAAACCATCGCAGCCGTGATCCACTACCTAACTGCTACGCACGACGACAAACCAACCACCTTGACCACCACGTCACTATGGTCACCACGTCACTACTCTCGTGTCAGAAGTACTCTCGTCGGCACTCGAGCTGATTATTCTATCGTCAGTGGGCCTTTCGAGACGAAATTGAAGAAAGTGAAGAATACATGGCAACGCCCCGAAATTCGGACAGCTCAAAGTCATTTAATCACGCCGACAGGAGTCTGCACGGCAAGGGTTTTCACCTGTAACCAGACTTATCCAATGAGCTTTGTATTACTAGAACATTGCTCCTGGGATGTGATACTCGGGATGGATTTCCTGTATTAGTACGGCACTGTCATCAACCTGAGGTCTTAGTCAATAACATTACCCTTAATTTACCTAAAAGCGCTGCCGACCCCCACAACACCAAGAAATCACGCATTGAATGTGCTGGTACACAAGTCATTATTCCGCCTTGCTCAAGCGTCATAATTTCATTCGTCACCGAAACAATCACAGACTTTGAAGGCGTTATCCTGTGCGACAAGCACCTGTTCCTTAGCCATCAGATTTGCGTTGCAAGAGGCGTCGCCGCGCTGATGTCATGGGAAAGCGAAAGTAATTGTGACAAACTTCAGCTGAGAATACAGGCACCTCAACATTGGTATGACGATCGCCTACGTGGAAGAATTTGTTGGCGCCAGTGTATCTTTCGCCCTCTCCGACGCTTCCAAGCCTGCCTCGACGAGTCGAAGTTCCCAAACCGATTTCGACGTCAATACGATCTTTCCGAAACATAAGCAAGAAGAGCTCAACGCCCTACTCCTTAAATACAAGGACTGCTTTTTGTCGGCGTCAAACATTTGCCATATCTCTTTTGCTAAACATCGCATCATAACAGAAGAAAGCGACAGACCACTATGGCAGAGCTTATACAGAGTGTCGTCGTGGAAACACGAGGCCGTAAAGAGGCAAGTCGACGACATGCTATGCGACAATATAACTCAGCCGTCGAAGAGCCCCTTGGTGTCTCCCGTGTTATTGGGAAAAAAGGACGGTGCGCTACATTTCTGCGTTGACTATCGTCGCCGAAATAAAGTGATAATGTAGGACGTGTATCCCATCCCACAGATAGACGACACCCTGGATCCACGCCATATCGCTACGTAATTTTCGGTGATGGTCCTCAAGAGTCGCTATCGCAAATCGAATTCAACGAGAGAGACCGAAGGAGGACTGCGTTTATAACACCAGATGGCCTCTTCGAGTTCAAGGTCATGCCCTTCGCTCTTTGCTCAGTGCCTGCAACTTTTCAACGTGTTATGAATACAGTGCTAGCAGGATTGAAGTGGCAGACTTGTCTTGTTTACATGGACGACATAGTAATGTTTTTCTCAAGCTTCGACGAGCATCTTCGGTTCCTTAAAGCTGTACTTCAAGCCATCAAGACGCCCGGACTCACCCTGAAGCCAGAAAAGTTCAGATTTGTTTACGAGGAGCTGTTGTTCTTTGGACCCATGATTAGTAAGTATAGAGTTTATCCTAATCTGCGGAAAACAACCACCGTTGCTGACTTCGCGCCGCCCGCCGACAAGAAGGCCGTGCGCCGATTTCTTGGCCTGAGGGCGTATCACAGGAGTGTCGTAAAAAAGTTAATGACATCTCGACGTCTTCTCAAAGGGGATGGGATGCAAAGCAGCAGCGTTACGCACGGGTAGCGTCACGGGTTGAATGGTGCTAACGGAGGTGCCGTAGTGAGCACTGGAAGATTAGTTTGAAGTGATGGCTGACGTAGCTCCTGTGGTTTCTTCAGAGTGGACATGAATGCTATACAGGAGCTGGCGCGTGTTTAGCCCTGAGTGCAACGCCTTTGTGATTGCTAAAGTACACGCTGGGAAGCTCTTGCAAACATTCACCGTTGAAGTTGGCAAATACAAGATCGATGCACATTACGCTTATTGTGGCGGGTAGTTTCCGTTCCTTCGACTCGCACGTCAGCGAGTGCACGTCAAGCATGTCATCGACAAGCCAGTCTCCTCCTCTTCCTCCAATGACGTTAGCGTTGAAGTCTGCCGAGACTATAAGAGGCGCGCGTTGACGCGCTTCGCCACAGTCAGTCAGTGTCTCCTCCAGACGGCTCTGAGCCCATTCCTTCGCCGATTTAGGAGCCAGGTACAGCGCGAGGATCATGACGTAGCCGATACGCCCGACAACGCACTAAGAGGAGGAGCGTCTTCGAGAGGTTCCAGATCGTTCTTCCAGGTCGGCGCTAAAGGCCAACTCCGGCAATTTTTCGAGGTCAATGGATCTCAATTAAATTGGATTTGTACTTTTCTTTGCACATTACCGTCATTTAGGCCAAATTACAGGCCTGAGAGATGCTTTGATCACTGCAAATTGATTTCGAAGATTGCATTGAAGCGGCTCCTCTGGCTTGCCAGAATTATTCGTAACACTCTCTGTGTGTCGTCAAGTTTGGCATGTCTCAGCAGCGCCTTCAACAAACATAGTAGTGTGCGTGAAGCTGAAGTGCTGGCAGTTTTAGTGGCAACATGTAGCAAAATATTTTGACGTTTCTACAACAACAGAGTGCATGTGGCTGCAGTTTGCATTGCTTCAACAAGAAGCTGCGCGTAAAATTCGCGTTAGGTAGTATCGTAATCTTCGTAGAATGTTTTTGTTAGTAGAAATGAAGCGTGACCAAGACTGTGCAGTAAAAATAATTGTGACCATGACGTAATGAATCACCCTAAGGCAACGGTGTGCTACGACAAGAATCACTGACTTGCAGCTCTATAAAACATAAAAAATGTGCCAGACATTTAAAACTCTAGGTGTTTGGTTAACAGAAAAGTTGCTGAGGAATGTGCAGGGTAGTTACGTGCGTTAAGCTGTGTAAAGTTGCAATTGTCTCGATACCGTGATAAAATATTTCTGTCTACTAATTGCAAGGAAAGCCCACCTATTGAAAAAAAAGCTTTACGCATCAATTAAAACTTAGCCAAGGATAATTCTTCTCCACAACTTGACTGTTTTTACACTTTATACTTACGCTGAATTGTGACATATGCATATACGAGATAGCGAATATATTATTGCTTACCGATATAGCGAGGTCGGCCGATTACTCATCTCATCTTGACCAATCTGTATTTAACTGTCTCTGTTATGTGCGGCTAAATGGCGACATAAGTTGTAGGTGTCATTGTTGATAGCTATCAAAAAACTACATTGAGGTCGGCCGTGATGGCGCTTGAAATGTCCGGTGTGACACCGGTAGAGTTATTAATATGTATATGAACAACTTCACGTCGCTATTCTAGATGACCAACCTGCAGTATATTGCATTTACATAATGTTCGCGTGTAAAAGTCACACATTTTAGGTTTTTACTTCTGTGTGGTTATTTATAGTAGCCTGCTCCCCAAGTTTATGTGTTACCTGGTTTAGCTATATATACTGACCTCGGACAAATGAAGAAAAAATATGACTCGCCATGCAAAACAACAGTTTGCACCAGAGTTACTGTGAAAGGAACGTCAAAACTTGGTAGGCAATTGTACTTTAATAGAAAAACTGAGTTTAACAACACATACAAAGTGCTATCTTCTAAAGTCCTGGTTGCTTTCTCAAGCAGCACATCTATACATTGGTCGCTAATTCAAGTACGTTTGTGCTAATATGCTAGACAAGGGTCAGTCATTCTATGTTACTTCTTTTTCAAGTGCTGCTCTGTCACGAAGTAGTAACCAGAATGAAAATGAAGACATCTTCTTGTGAAACATGTAGGTACATACACAAGCTACATCTCTACAAATTTGTCATTTGGATTCAGACATTTGTCAGTGAGTAGCGCCAACTCATTTATATATTTCTTTTAAAATACTGCAGGCTTGCATGACCCAAAGCTGCAGTGGAATTACAAAAAAGGAGAATGGTACAGACATAACTGATAACAATACTGGCACCACACGCAAATACGTCAGCTTAGCTAGGATGATTCTTACGATGCAAAACAAGAACAGCGCCAATAGTTAGCTTTCACACTTGTGACTTAGTCATCTAAGAGTTTCAGTAATTTAGTATTCAGCACAAGAAATGTTGATCAAGGGCTTTCATCACAACTGTCTACATTGCAACTTTTCTTTACTCCCTGCCTAGACGTTTTGTAATCCGGTCTGCAGCAAGCAGAAAAGCGGAATTCAGGACTTGGTGAAAGCACAGGCCTCCTAGCCAGCATTTTATGTTAGCAAAGAGATGGTAATCAGAGATAGCTAAGTCGAGTCTGTATAGTGATGAGTGACTAAAAACTTCGCACTGCTTCCTCTGTGGCCTCTTGTTGTCTTAAAAACAACAGTTTGTTATGACAACTTGTCTCTTCGCTTATTCCTAATTGCCTTCTGTATGCACTTTGAGAGTTAGACCTACAATGCTGCAGTGAGGGTCATGCCATGTCCCATGAATAGGTGAAGCATTAAACTGGCAAAGGCTCATGGGATGCACGCAGTCGGTAGTGGTTACCGTTTCAACGGCTGTCCATCTGCAGAGCCACTCTTTCAGTATTGGCATTGTAACGGTGTCACTCGCTTTCTTCGTGGTAACGCGACACATATACTGCAAATTTGTAGCCCACGTTAGAACGACCGCACCTAAGACTGACCACGAAAGAAAAGCATGTGCTCTTATTGCTAAGTAATTGTTTCATTTGAAGTGGCAAACAACCTAATGTACCTGCTAGCACGAATAGTAATAGGTGGCGTGGCCTTCATCGTCACGTCTTTAAACTAGTTTCACACTTGTATATAATGCAGATCACCGACTAATGTGCTTATTTTTACGTATTTTTTCAGTGGGGTTCACATCTTCAGTGAAGGTCACAGATCTTCAGTGGAGGTGACATCTGTTATTGCATTTGCATTTGCACCGCTCTTCCGCTGTCTCAGATTGTTGGGTGTACAGTATCTTGTATCAATGTTCACCGTGTGCAATAATTATCAGGGTATCATACGTTTCTAAAACTACGTGTTCAGCGGTGAAGGCCTGAAAAATGTTCGACTGTTGGTAAATGACGTCGACTAGAATGAAATGCTAAAATCTTAGAAAGCGTTATCTGTCGCTGGTAACATTTTTTAGTAAAGTCGAGCTTGTTTGGCGTTTCCGTGTGGCAGCACATTGGTGAACAAGTTGGTCGAGACGACACTCACCCTTATAGTCAGGTACCATGTTGATTAAGCCTAGTTACCTGTTCTGGTCGCATGTGCACCAGATCAGGTATGAATAAATTGACTACTACAAATTAAACGCTCGGAGGAACAATTAAAATTACTAGCAACACAATGTATTCATTTCAAATAAGTAGAAGGGCGCCTTTCTTGTCTGCATAGCATTACTGACACATAATTTTCTCCAAGTGAGGCGAGGTCATCGCCTGCTTAACCACCACTGATTGTGCATACATCGCTCTACTTGATGTCATTGACAAATGCTGTGTACTTGGATTCCACAGTGTCACCCCTGGCATGATGTCATGCAGCTGTTGGCTGCTCTGTCATGTTATTTTTGGGATCAAGCTCAGAGCTGGCTGCTCGTTGCATGGCGGCCGTGCGTTTTACCGCGAATTCCACATGTTTGCGGTAGCTGCGTTGATACGGATTAGGGTTGCGCGGATGAAATCTATACATCCAAATGCCTTTTGTACTTCAGTTTTGACGCGTCAGTTCCTCTTTCGTCGTGCCAAAATGTTGGCGGAACGTAGTCAACCTGCCATGAACTTTTGCTGGGAACGCCAGTACGTAAATACCGAATCTGTAAAACGAAACCATCCATGCAGAATTTGCGATAAATTTTCGCCACCTAACGCTAGGCATCCAAAGCTCATACTGCTTAAAATGGCTCTCTACAAAACCCACTTAAATTTTTTAACTTCATTCCAAGAAAATCAGAACATTTTTTCTCGTTTGCTGCTATTTTCGACAGCTGCTGGACTATGATTGTGCGAGCGACTAGATTGGATCAAATTTAAAGACATGCAAGCTGTGTCTGCAGCTTCAAGAACGCGGCCAGCAAAACAGCGTGCCAATGATATCTTTGTATTTCTTGTAATCTTGTAATCTTGTAATCTAGTAATATCTTGTAATCTTTGGATTTAGGCCTCACCTATTTAACCAAGGGAACACCACAATTTCTCTCTACAAACAAAGCAGCCATGCACTACTTTTTGGAGGACGTTCATTGAACTTCTTTGCGCTCAATAAAATCCGTTCACTGTTTGTATTGCACCTTAATTTCTTCAGTTTTGAAGCGGACCGATGGCTTGTTGCTTCTGACTTTTTTGTTCAGATACTACTCTCTTTCATCATGGTAGTGCTAGAGAAATGTCAACATCGCACTTGCTTGAATTTTTTTTTTCATGGCCGGTCAGCGTTTTAGGAACTGACTTTGCACGCAGTTTGTAGCACTGGAGTCTCTCTCTCTCTCTGTGCAAATGATATGCTATTTGTGGTGTATTCAGCTGACTGCAATTGTTTTGGGAAAGAATTATTCAGCCCAAAAACTCTGACCTGATAATTTTCCCGAATCACCTGATCTGTTCAGTCACCAAGATCAATGTTTACACTTGCTTTATTATCAGTCAGTCTGCGCATTAAATATTGTGCATCACGCTTCTACTCTTCTAAATTATTGCAGCACCTTGCTGTCATGTATTAAAAACGTGCTGTACACATTGCTCAATATTTGATGAATTTCAGCTGCACTGACGCGCTGCACCCAGAAATTGTTATAGCACTTCACACTCAACCCAGGCCTGCTTACATAGGCGATATGCGTCAAAAACTAAGAGCTGTGGCCTCGTAAAATAGACAGGCACACTAAAAAACGTACAACATATATCGTTGCATCATAAAACTTTAATTTCTTTTTTTTCGGGGACCAATTTGATTTTGAAAATATAGGCATCATATTTTATGAGCTAGACTGTTTCTCTGGAGTGTCAACATACCAAAGCAAGCTTCCCAAGTTACACTCATGTTGATTGTCTGTTTGTTACCTCATGAAGCAGTTAATTATTTATGATTTCTATAAATGCATGTGGCTGAATCCCTGCTTAAACATCAGCATGCAAAAAATATGTGCAACGATTGCATTTTAATAAATTTAGGAGCACATGCAAATGTTCCGGTCAGCAACACAGCAGGCGGTATGATACGTTACAAGTGAATATTCATGGCTAGCTATGAAGCAATACTTGACTTAAGTAAAACAGGTACTGCAACTCTAGTTTAAAGGTATGTGTTTTTTGAAAGTAAAGACTTTCGAGTATGTTGTGTTCACCACAAAATCCTCAGCAAGTGCTCCTGGAGAGTGAAAGGTAATTCTACAAGTTTTGAAGAGTAGGCCCTTGCTCAGTCATTGGTGAATTTTTAACGCTGAAGTGGAAGAATCAGACAGAATAAAGAATGCACATCTGTGCTTCTACTTAGGCACCTTCTTGAATGCCCATGCACGCACTGTTTTCATTGACGCTCCGTGGGCAAATATAAACAGCGAAAATAGTGGTAGAGGAGAAGAAACCGCTGATGTAAAACCTCTCGAAGATGGTAGGTGGGTGCTGCCTCTGTTAGGAGTGCTTACTCTTTACTATATGGTATTCAGAGCCTCTCTACTGTGTGGTAGAATTTTGGGTTAATATATACGCTCACAAGACCCCCCTGCCAAAAAACAAAGAGTTACAGAAGGCTGCAACTTAAGAAAGAAAAATATTCTTCAAGGATCGCTCTGGCAATTAGAAGCTTGTTTGATTGACCCTCCTCCAGAAAGAAATGAAAATTAATAAAAAACGAGCGGTTTGAGCAACTAATGGAGGCTTTACAGGAAAGAAATGAGAGACTTCAGAACCCCTCTCAGCCATAAGTCTCAAAACTCCCTCATAAGCAAAGTCACTCAAACTCAGATTGGGCCATGAATGAGAATCTGAATGAGCCATATGTGCAAATACACTTTGTGACTGAGTGAGCTTCACATTTTTTCGGTCAGCCTGTGCTTTAGTCCCACCTTCGACAGTTTTAAGATAGATTATTTTAGTTAGTGAGCCAGCATTTGGCGCTCTCTTATATTTCTATATTGTCACGGGGGTGAAAGAATGAATGCAATAAATATATTTACAAAATGTACAGGGAGAGTCAGAGGCAGCTACAGCCAAGATGGAAGAACAGCAACAACAACAACACGAGCCCGGTCACTTTCATCGTTTTCGTCGTCTATGATGCTCTTTCGTTGCCGATGTCGTGTAACAATATTTCTGGTTAAGACTGACCCATCTGCCTTATGTAGATGTGGCCGAAGATAAAAGAAACATTTTACTTTGCGCATGTAATGTAATCAACAAATTTTTGTGTCTTTACGAAACAAATGGGAGTCCAGCTTCTTTTCGCCTCTCATTGTTTCTCAGCACGACGGTGCATATCTCACCTAGTAGCTAGCCTATTGGTGTCCATATTACATAGATGCTGTATCTATTTATCACTTTCTTTAGCCTGTGAGATATGTGGTGAATGTAAGGACCAGCTGCGACACACTCATTAGTTGATACGCTTCTCGCTTGTTATGTTCAAAGGAGTGCAACATGAATCACTTAAAAACGTGCTCAGCTGTTTGTCACTCTACGTTGTAAATTTCTATAATGTAGTAAACGTTATTTTTTGTTATTTCTTGGTACCTTTTATCTGTCACTCTTTAAATGTAAGTCTTATCTACCAGGTCAGCAGCCCTCGGCACAAACTGCAGCTGTTACCACCACACCATGGCCAACATTTCACTTCGGCCATTGCTGCATCACACGCAGCATTGCCACTTCTGAGCCGCCACCACAATCCTTCCCAATGATGCCACTCATGCCACACCTTGACAGGGCTTCACATGCTTCCAAAGGAAGCTATCAGACAAGTGTGCACTGCTAAGACATTTAGCTTTCAATGGCATTGATGTTTTGCAAGAGCAGAATAATTGACAAGTCAGCCAACCACATGCGTCTCAAACAGGGCTTAAACTACTTGTGTCTGTCAGTGCAGGGCAAAAGTTTATGTGAATTTTAAAGTAGTTTCATTTTACTCTATTTTACAACACTGCAGGCCCTTTCTAGGGCCCATGCAGGAATGAGTTGAGCGTGAATACACAAAATTGAAGGAAAAAAATTGAACCATATGTAAAGCAAGTATGAGCAAGAACTACGAGCAATGTACAGTAAACAAGGTGATGACACATATGGGGAATAAGCATTATAGTAACAGCGCACGCTGAACGGGTCACATATGAAGTAGTAATGACACTAAACATAATTTTCACAATTTGAATTCTAAATTCCTAATTTAGCTCATAAATTTGACAAAGAGCAGTTTCAAATATCTGCAGGCAGCATATTCTACTGCGAAATAGTATGCAGAAATAAATATTATTTGTAAGAGTCATGTTATTATTTTGGTGCATCAAAAAGCAGAGCAAGCAAACATTTGAAAACAAGTACTTTTTCTTTGTTTACTAGACATGAGAGCAGATTCTTTTTCCACAGCTCTTCATGTACCGTCCTATCCTACCATCCAATCATATACCGTCCTTCATGTACCGTCCAATCTTGTACCGTCCAAGTGACGACATTTGGAAGGAGGTGGGGTTCTTGCACGATCTTGAATGAAAAATTCAGATGATTGTGGTAAAGCCACATGAGTTTCCAACGAAACTGAAACACTTTAGTAAATATGCATGTGTTCACAATGATTGTGCAACCTCGTTGGGCTAATATATGAAGAAAGTGAAGGAAGCTGCAGAAATGGCAGGAAGGCAGGGAGAAGGGGGGTGCTTGCTGAGTTGTTGGCGCATGTTTCTAATCACGTGAAAGATAGTGGATGCCACTTGCTTAGGTAAGGGCGCATGCTTGAGATACTGCAGTATTGCTCGTCATGCACGTATTTTTTTATTCAACCGAAGAAAGCAATCTGAAAGGAAATAGCCCTTTTACAAATGTCATACTTTTAGCTTCTTTTCTTTGTAAGTTGACAAAGAGCACGAAGTTTAGATTTTCGAGAAAAAGTTGTCTAACTAGTATTGTATAAGCTGTTACCAAAGTCGGACACAATAAAATAAATATGCTGGCACAGTAAAAATAAATAGGTCGGCACAGTACAAAATGTGAAATTACATCGCCTAAATTGAACTCTACCTTCTAAAAAGGGCATTTTTGTTATGTCGGTATGATAAGTTTAATATGGGAAAAGATGTCATAATGATTGTTTTTACACATACTCAAGCAGTACATGGTGGTGTACTGAACTGAAATTGATGCTTTAAAACAACGTTTATTTGATGTAAAGACAGTGTACAAAATTTGTGTAAAATGTTGTACATGAATAAAAAGTGCATTTTTTGGAATATAAATCTGACTTTGTTTTGGTAGATATAACACAAGACTCTGAACATACTAGTACAAATATCTGGTCGCTATCATTATTAAATGCTCAAAAATCACAACAATCTGTTAAAAAATACGTGGAAGTCAGACACTTGCCCGGTCTCCTCAAAGTGAAACAGTGTTCCGAAATAATGCAGAGTTTGCATACCCCAGCAGATCTGTCTTATTCAATAATGGCAAAGTGGATATACGGTCCAGAAGAGTTATTGTCGCAACCACACATTAGGAGGTAGTCACCCTAGATTCAAAACGCTGACTTATCAAAGCCCCAAAAATGCACTCCTAAATCTTGAACAGTTTAAAAACAGGTCCTTTTAGCAAGAGTGCCAACAGGTGTGCCAATTTCGCCAGTTTGATACAATTGCCCATTGTTGCACCGAGCTGCGCCAAACCCGTGAAATTTGTTCAAAATGTACCGCACTGCGCCAAAATTCCTAGCCAGGCTCAATTTTTTTTTCAGGTGTTCTCATTTTGGTGAGCAATGCAGGTCATGTCGGTCATCTGAAACTTGCGCAATCAGTGAAAGTGCACAGACCCGAAGGATAGTGCCTAGAAAATATTTTATATTATCTAGACATCCAGCCTATGTTCGTGAGACGTGATCAACCTAATAAAGTAACACTGTATGCCCATCGGTCCGCTGACCACAACGAATACGTATCGGCGGGACGATGGAACATCAAAATGAAAATTGGTTGATGTAGCCACCGATGCTTCATGAGAAATGTATGTTTCCTTGCCTGGAAACGCCGCTATGGCTTATTAGGCTGCGAATAAGCTCGACGTGCTGGGAACACCAACGTTGATTGCCTTAGCAGTGCCACATAAATATTTTGTGTTGACGCTGCGTCGTCCCGGCCACGGTCCTGGCGATAGATATCCGGTAACGCCGCCGGGTTAACGGGCGCGCACTGTTGTTTCTTGAACGTGCCTTGCAAGAGAGCCGCAGTGGCACCTAACCTCGCGGTGAAAAAAAAGAAAAGAAAAGGGGGGGGGGCGTGGGGTGGTGAGCCGTTAGAAAATTTGTTGGCTTTGGCTCTAAAGCTGCTTCAGCCACCTTTGTCGCACTACACTGGTTTCCCACAAAAAGCTTGTTGAGATTTACGAGGGGCTGTTAGCGCTAGTGGAACACTGCACATTTTGCTCAGTTACTCACGCGTTAGTTTACTCCGTTCAATTCTGAGTACCAGTATAATCACTGACGTTGAAATAAGCTACTGGCAATCATTTGAAGCGGTGTATGACATTTAAACTTCCCAACAGAAACAAACTAAATTGTGCGCCAGTCTTAATTTCCACTTCTCAGTTTTACGATTCTTCCAAATTTCAAGGTGATGAGCTCGGCCGCTATATATTGAAATTTTCAGGATCTGTCAAATGATTTAACAGGCGCAGTAAATGCTCGTATGGACTTTATCATTGGTTCCTCAGCGAGGTAGTTCAAAATACCACTCTCATTGAAATACCAGTACCCATGGTTACACTGCACCCTTAGGGTGATGTTGAACGGTTTATACACATTTTTTTTCTCTGAGTGAAAGCCGTCTCTTTATGCTGCTCCAAATTGGGTACTTCATGACAATAATGCATGTTCTTTTCCCGTAACCTTTTTCGAGCGTGGAATTTAGGGCTCCAAAAGTAACAATTGGCTGTTCGAAAAATTGCTCCAAGTTGTATTTCGGTTTTCGCACCCATATTTTATGACGGCAGCGATTGCCGGTCGAGGTCCTAAGATAGAGTGTTAGCTTACAGCTTTGTTTCTAGCACGAAGCAATGAATGGAATAGCAGCAAATAGAAATGGTATCCACAGTAATATTAACAGCCAACTCTTAGAACTTTATCTTACGTAACACGAAACACTGGTTAAAGTCAATGTGATTGCTTCTGAGAGTGAAGGGGTTTTCATGCTGTCAGTAGTTTTAACGAATAATAAGTGCTGAGAGCAAATCACGTAAACAAGCTTTGTAGTGATAGTTATCCAAATGGCCCGCACAAGCACTCGCAACTGCGCCCTTATGTTTAAATGTAGCAGCTGTTGAAAGTGTCCTTATGTTTTCCATTGCAACAAGTTATTCTAAATAAACGGCTTGTTAAATTACTGAACAACTGAAATTGGTATAACAATAATGCTGAAACAATCGGGTAGTGCTCATGCCCAGCATGAAACTCAGGCACTCCAGAGTATTCCACACTTCAAGCAATGATTTCATCACGAACCCAACTAGTACCTTTTGTTAACTGCAGTTTTCACCAGGAGCTCCCCAGCGGCAGTCGGTGAATACTTGTTTCTCCTTATTTTCACTGTGTGAGACTCTTTCAAAACACTCCTTCAGTGATGGCAAAGAATCATCTATCAAGTCTTCGTCATAGACAGACTGACTGATACTCTAATAACTCGGCATAAGGAGGTGGTTCGTATGCAACACATCACAGCGTGTTCTTGCTAATTTTTGTCGTGAGTGTTTTTCCCTGCAGCGCATCACAAGTAAAGTTATCGGTGGGAATTCCTAATAATTCAACACTTTTCTGGCCAACCGAAGCACTTTTCTACATCATAACACACTTCCTCACCAACTGAAGCATTTACCCTATCTTTTCTTGCTTATATTGATAAGCACCCTGCATAGGTTCGTAAGAAATCTGGGAGTCATTTACACTCACTCGTGAAGCATATTTTGTTTTTAGGCATTACTCGCAGACTCAGACTCGCGGCTCAACGCAAGTCTGACCTAGTCTGGTGAGTGGACTTCCAAGTCCGTTAAAATATGTTGATCTTTTCCACATATGGTTTTAATACTCTTTAAAAGCAATATGTTGCTTAATTTGTGCTCCAGTCACCACCTTTTAACCTGGGACCTTTAAATAGTGACTGCAACTCAGTAAGGTCATCTCTATTTTAAGACAAGGCACCCCAGATATTTTCATTGGAACGTCCCAGGAAAAAAATTCATAGGAGGGCATGTTAGGGCACCTCAACTCTCCCCTCCCCATTTTTGTAGTTCTTGCCTCTCAGCAATAAATATTGAGTAGGTGTTTGAATGCTTGTGCATTGAGGTACGTGTTAACTGTAAAAAATTGCCCGCAGCTTCCCTCGGGGGAACACTGAGGAGGATGCGGAAGCATGTAATTGGCTAACGGGTGTTAAATTGCGACTTACTTGGGTCGATGGCTAAATTGGTTAACGTGGTTGTGAAATGGGGTGTTAAATGAGTGAACACGTACGGCACGTGTGCGAAAGGGCGGTGTTTTATTTATTGCGACGAACTTTGAGGACGATGGCTTTGTGGTCGGTAAAGTAAAGAGTGAGTGGATCGGGTTGCATCGGTCGTAGGTCGAAAGTTGCAAAAACGTGGTCGATGCAGGTTCCGCGAATGGTGGTCGGCTGGTGGTGTTTGCAGTCGTCGTGCGTTGCGCGTTTCAGCGAGTGTCGCGACGCCATGTATTCGACTATCCAATCGTCCTTGATGACGTCGACGTTGAAGTCGCCAACTAGCATGTCATGAACGGTCGATGTTGCGGTTGTTGTTTTCTGTAATCTTGCACGGCCTCGTCGACTTACTTTTCTACGGCGGCACGAGAGAGGTTTGGCGCGAGGTACATCGTCATGACGTCGACGCCACAGACGGTAGCAACGCAGTGCTCGCCATTGGCGCGTTGTTGAACGCTGGGCTGTAGTCGGAGGTCAATGAAGGAGTCGTCGTCGTTGTCGACGTCACGCTTGACGTAAATTCCCACACCGCCCGCAGGTCGTTGGAACCCGTGCGTGCGCGCGACCGAAGCGTATCCCGCAACGTCGACGTCATTGGCGTTCCACGTCTCGGTGAAGCAAAGCACGTCCACTCTGCGTAGTACACAGATGGTGGGCGACGGCGCGACGGCGCATGCGCGCGCGTCAGCTGTCGAATGTTTGAGAAGCGGTGCGGACGGCCCGGACGGCGCACTACAAGGCGCGAGTATAAGATGCTTCCGCATCTAAAATTGAGAGTTCAAGGTACAATGCCATGTCGAGGGAGGCCGCTACACTGCCACGACACACGGTAAGGTGCCAACTCGAAAGTCGAAAGTAGACTCACCAGACTTGGTCAGACTATGACATGAATCGGAAAGAGGCCAAAAGAAAATATATTTCATGGGTCAGTGTGAATTATTTCCAGATTTTGTTTTTACAAACCTACGCAGAGCACTGCTGAACATGAGTAAACACAGGCAGAAAAAACGCAGAATTGGTTCGGTCGGCCAGACAATGTGGCATTTCATGTAGTGTCATTGGTCATCATGCTTGTGTTGCGCTGCAGACTTATACAAGCAGCAGAAGAAAACACAAGGTTACGTGTCGTGTACCAAATAGCCCCTATTACTGCTGCGATTAGGCCTCAGGCACTCAGTCTATGAAGAAGTGTCAAGACATGACGCTGCGCAGTCACACAGAAAGTGTTTTTAAAGAGTCTCACACAGTGACACTGCCGACAAACAAGTATTTACCAACTGTCATAAGGGAACTTCTGCTTGGCAATGCAATCTACGGGGCTGCACTGGTCGTGCTTGCGAGTGTGAAATTATTGCTGGAAGTGTTGTTTAATATTCTTGAGTGCCTGAATCCGCCTGAGCGTAAATTTATTGATTATGCAATACTGATAAACCTAACTGATTTGTATAGTGATTTAACTAGGTGTGTGCACGTATGTGAGATGAAAGGGGGGATGAATAGATGGTAAAACTTTATAGTCCTGAAAGACGCCGCTAGCAAGCAGTGAGCTGTTAATACTTTGTTCATTTAGAATACATTATTGCAAAGGCAATAATATGGACCTAAGGCGAAGTGGCGAGTGCTGGCATGTGCTATTTTGATAACTATCACTAGATGGCTTGTTTACGTGGTGTGCTTTCAGCGCTTAGTTTGTGTTGAGACTACTAACAGCACAAAAACCCCTTCTCTCTTGGGAGCCCTCACATTTGCTTTAACCAGCGTTTCTTCTTGTGGCGTTAAGTGAGCTTATCCAAAGGAATCAACTGCTAATATCGATTCTCAATTGCTATAATTCGTGAACAAAGGTGCCAAAAGTTGCCATTTGCACCCTGGCTCAAGGATTATTGACATGACTCATCCTTGCATAGTAAAACAAAGGCAAGGCCTTGAAAGGAACAAGTTTCTTGCATTCTAATCTCAAAGCACTGTAGCGGTTTCACTGTGACATTGTGTCCTTAGTTCACAATTTTTGTGCTTTTGCACCAGCGTTTGTTGTGAGGCATACAGGCTATTGATGCGGTGCTTCATTTCGGACTACAGATCAGGAGCATGCATGCTTCCGAGAAGTGGCTGTTGGTGGCTCGTGTAACTGCAAAAGGCTGAATAGAAGCTGAGCTTGGAGGCTCGATTTTAATGTTGTTAAAGTGCTCGTTTGTGTCCGCTTGATTGCATGCTTGTGTGGACTCATCTTATTTTATGCCTGACTAAACTAACCAACGTTTTGCTTTTCGAGATGCATACGCCAGTTGGGGACTGCTGCTTACAGTATTGGCCCTCATGAATAACAAGGTAGGCAGCGGGGATTTTTTTGAAAATTTTTGTTTGCTGCTGATGCATTAATGCTCATCACTACCAGCTCCACGACATTCCTCATAATGCTTGAATATGCCATTTACGCTGCTGCTGCTTGCTGTTATTTTTTGTGTGAATTTACACTATTTGCTCTCGCTAATAATCGCATTAACTTCATTTTTGGATAATTGAATGATTTAAAGGTGTGGTCTCTACAGTGCGTGAAGTTTTGCAACAGGTCGACTAAATGTGAAACTGCAAGCTGAAATTGTGATGGTTACGTTGTGCCATAATCACACCACATCAGGTTGAACAATACCTACCGTCATGTTACAGGCACATGTTTGCATTGCCGTGTAATAAAGAACCCTTAACAGCCTTACCAAGAAATCGTCAGACGTCTTCATTAGAGAAACTTATGTCATACCAAATTGACTGTTGCGAAAATTTTTACAATCTGCAAAGTAATAGCGGAGCTACAGGAATTTTTCACATGCTTTCCATGCTGTATTTCTCCTATCGTTCGAATGAGCACACTCAAAGCTACGCAGAAGGGGAGGACTAGGGGGCAAGAAACTATGCCTATTTATAAAGGTGCATCATGACCTTGAGTGCGATGTTTGCTTTTTTTTTTCTTTTGACATGGGGCTTCTTCTTAGTGTAACCACGAACAAGTGCATGGGCATGTGGCATCCTCCCGTTGTGGTTGTAAATATTGCACTTGAAGCACGGTCAGTTGGATTTCGAGCCTCATCTGTTGAGGGAAGGCAGCGTTTTTCAGGTGAGTTATAAGAAAGTATGAATTACTGGCTGCGTGCTGCCCTATAATATCTGTCTCACATGCTCTCAGGCACCTCGAATACCCTCAGCAGCATTTTCTGACCATGCTCGAAAAGTGTTGCGGGGCCACTCTAATTTCTTCATGGAGAGTGCTGTGTATACTTCAGTAAAAATGTTGAAATTTTCATTTTAGGATGTAAAACTCCTGTATATCTGCCATCTGCTACACTTTATGTAAACAATTTGAAAACAATTTAAATGATGACAGAATATGTACCAGGCCCCTAAGTTGCTGGAAATTTAATATTATCATCAAGGCACTCGAAGAACAAGAGGAAGAGGTATCCTCTTTTGCTCAAGTGTGCCCTTTGGTGGCTATGCTTTATACGGCTTTGACTTCTTCAACATCATCAAAGTGCTTGAAGAACAAGAGAAACAATTCTCTGTGGCACGAGTGAGCGATCAAATGCTTAGAAATTTCTGGTTTTCCCACTTCTCTTGAAAGATATTGTTAAAGTTTGGGTGCCAAGCGAATTCAAATATTGAAGTGTGAGTGCGAATTGAACATTTTTCTAACATTTCTCGAATACTTCTAGAATGCTTTTCGAGTACTTTGTATGAATATATAAAAAAAGTTGTAGAGGCTTCTGATGTTTATTCTTATGAGATGAAAGTCTTCATTTTGATAAAATTGAAGAAGTGCTGGTAAGGTAGCGTTTCGTAGTTTTCTTATTAGGAATGAGACAATGAAACAACCGAATCATGTTTATATACCCGATTGGATGCAGCCAAAACGTTGATCAAATTTCAGGTCTAAAACCACTATAGATGATCCCCAGCCTCTGTCACTTCTATCATCTCCTTCTAAAATCAGCCTTTCCTCGAGGCAGTACATTTGCGACCCCAGCGGAGCCAGAAAGGCAGCTTTCACGCAATATGAGTGTGATGATGTGAAACATAATAAAAATTTGTAGGGTCTATTTCAGTCAGGCGTTGACCGTATTTTTTGTCTTCGGTAATTTCGAAAAGTTCGCATTGCGAAGTTTTTAATGCGAAATAAATAGCAAGCACTATGCGAAATATATTCAAAAGTATGAATATTTTTGTACCCCTACTCATTGTTTACTTCGAATGTTTTACCATATGTTTTGTTCTCAGCAGAATAAGCATGTTCCGTTCTAAATATTGTGCTAATGCCACGGATCAGAACTTATACATGTGTGTAGAGGTGCACGCATATTCTTTTGTGACACCTATTTACCTGTTTGAATTCAAAATTCTGAAACCTCTTGGATCATTTGTCACTATTGAAACTTTATTCTTCGAATTATTATGCCAGTAAATTATAAGTGTAATAGCGACACTTTGAGAGTGAGTGCAACGAAGTTATTTCCCACGCACAAAAAAGTATCACACAGGCCTTTTTCTAATGCACGTTCATCTGAGAGACAGAAGAAAGAGCAGTGAGCTTGGTTGCTGTCGTGATGCAAGGAAGCCACAAAGCTCTTGTGAAGTGTAAGTCAGGTTCAGAACAGGAGCCACATAGTATCCCCGCGTTGGCGATTTGCTCATCAAGAAGACAGACAAGTGCCCCTGAACAAGGCCCTGACAGCGATACATTTGAAGGTTGTGGCTAGTGAGGGACGCTTAAAGAGGTAGACACAAATTTTTGTCTTGCATTTTTTCACATTGTTGACAGCCTATTAGTAACAATGTGGTGGATTGCTTGTTGCAGAATTTGGCAGATTGACAATTGATGTCTTTTTATTACAGACTAGTTAAAGTTTGGCACCACTCCATGAAACTGAGCCCCCGGGTTCAACAAATGCCAGCTAGCGTGCAAAACGGTACACATGAAACGGCATTTCCTAGTGTAAGTAGCACTTGCATAAAAGGTATATCCATATATAAACCGGGCGGCGACAACGATGCAAGAATCAAGACACTGGGGCAAACAGCTCGCGCTCGGCGCTTCTGGCTGGAGAGATGGCCCACTAAAGCGTATTGTTCTTTTTCCTCTTACACACAGAACACTAACGCACTTCCATGCTGCCTGCATTGTTTGATCACATTTTTTTGCTGCTGCATATGCATAACAATGTCACTGCCATCAACTTAATCATTGTCGTTTGGGTGCAAAGATTTGCTTGAGGCTACCTCACGTTCCACATGTTCACATCAGGCACGGACACAGCAGTCACTGTACAGTAGCCTGCTAGCGCAAGTGTGGCCAAATGGCAACAACGACAGTGATGTCAATAATGTAGCTGTGCCAACTCTGAGCTTGGCCGCAATGGTGGTGCCTTGTAAGCTGCGACTCGGCTTCAGGCCACTTTCAGTGCTTCAATGATGCGAGGTGTGGTGTATAGCACTGGATCAGACACTCAAACTACAATATTCACATAAGTGGCCATCTAAGCTATAATTGCTCATCAAATTTTGTTGATATGCGCATGTTACAGAGAATTGATCTCGCAGGCTATCTAAGCCACAAAATTTTGTATCAGTACACTTTATGGTATTTTGCTTTACGTAATGATTTTACGTTTTAACTGACAGGTAAACACACAAGTAAAATATTTATTAGCTGCTGCATGAAATTGCCCATTACTGTGCAGATGGCTTTGCAAAATTTGTGAAGCAGCCAGCGGATGTGCAAGCACCTGGCCAGATGAGAAAGATAAATCACTTCATTGCAAAATATTTAATTATATAAATAGATTACGAGGATGCAAATATATTTGCCTTCTTGTTTTTCTCCAATGTCCCGACAATAAACTAGATACAACGCTTTGTTCCACCTATTTAGTCTACTGCACTTTAGAAGCACCAGTAAATTGACCATCGCGGCATATTCGTATTATTTATACTTTATAAACTGGCATTGCCCTGTTACTATGCTCAGACACACGTTACTCATGACCCTTACTACTAGCACATAGGAACCGGGATGCTCTGCAGAAAGACTTGTTCTTGGAATAGTTTATGCTTGCATAAAATCATATGATGTGTGGTTCTGCGTGGGCGCTCTCTCTTTTTTTGCACTACATTTTAATTTTCAGCAAAAACCGGAAAATTCATCGGACCCCTATTACCTATATTACCCCCATACTTTAACTGCTTTGTGGCCCACATAACCGCTACGTCCTATTTGGCTCATAAGCCCTATACCTCCTACATTTCAACCACTCGAACCTACCAAACACAAAAACTACGGTCAACGTCTGACTGAACGAAACCCTCCAGATTTTTAATACGTTTCACCCCCTCACATTCGTATTGCGTGAAATCTGCCTTTCCGGCTCCGCTATGGTCGAAAATCTTCTGACTTGAGAAAAGGCTGATTCTAACAAGGAGATGATACATGTGGCAGAAGTAGGGGCTTATTTATAGTGGTTTTAGATTTGAAATTCAATCAACGTTTTGGCTGTATTCAATCGTGTATATGAACGCAATTCCGTTGCTGCATTGCCTCATTCTTAATAAGGAAACTACGAAATGCTTCCCTACCAGCACTACATCAATTTTGCCAAAAGGGAGACTTTCATCTCATAAGAATACACTTCGGAAGCTCTGAAGCTTTTTTCTATATATTCTTACGAAATATTGAAAACAAATTCTAGAAGTATTCGAGAAATATTAGAAAAATATTCAATTCGCACTCACACTTCAATATTCGAATTCGCTTGTTCACCCAAACTTTGACAATATGTTTCAACAGAAGTGGGAAAACCAGGAATAGCTAAGCATTTGATCGCACACTAGTACAACAGAGTATTCTTCCTCTTGTTCTTCAAGCACTTTGATGATGTTGAAGCAGGCAAAACCGTATAAAGCATAGCCACCAAACGGCACACTTGCGCCAAAGAGGAGACCTCTATCTCTTGTTTTTAAGTGCCTTGACGATAATATTAAATGTCCAGCAATTTAGAACCCAGAGTCATCGGCTATCATCACTTGAATTGTTTTCAAATTGTATTTATAAAGTGTAGCAGATGGCAGATGTACAGGAATAAGTCATGCCAGAATGACGACCTAAACAACTTCAGTGAAGTAAACACAGCACTCTCCATGAAGAAATTAAAGTGGCCCCGCAACACTTTTCGAGCAATGTCAGAAAATGCTGCTGAGGGTAGGCGAGGTGCCTGAGAGCATGTGAGACAGACATTATAGGGCAGCACGCAGCCAGTAATTCATACTTTATTATAACTCACCTGAAAAATGCTGTCTTCTCTCAACAAATGAGGCTCGATATACAACTGACCGTGCTGCAAGTGCAATCTCTACAACCACAATGGGAGAAAGACACATGCCAATGCACCTGTTCGTGATTACACTAAGAAGAAGCCCCATGTCAAAAGAAAAAAAAGCAAGGAACGCTCTCAAGGTCATGATGCACGCTAATAAATAGGCATAGTTTTTTGCCCCCTAGTCTTTCCCTTCTGCGTAGGTTTGAGTGCGCTCAATCGAACGAAAGGAGAAACAAAGCACGTAAATTATGTGACAAATTCCTGTACCTCTGCTAATACTTCGCCCAACTGTAAAAAATTTTCGCAACAGTCCATTTTGGATGACATAAGCTTCTGTATTGAAGATATTTGATGATTACTTGGAAATGCCCTTGAGGGCTTCTTCTATACAAGGCAATGCGAACATTTGCCTGTAACATGAAGGTAGGCATTCTTAACTCTGAGATGGTTTTGATTGAGTTATATGTAGGATTTAACGTCCCAAAACCACCATGTGATTATGAGAGACGCCATAGTGGAAGACTCCGGAAATTAGAAACACCTGGGATTTTTCAACGTGATTCCAAACAAGCATGCAATCAAGCTGAAACAAACGAGCACTTCAACAACATTAAAAAAGAAGCACCTAAGCACAGCTCCCATTAAGCCTTTTGCAGCTACACGAGCCACCAACAGCCATTTCTCTGAAATATCCATGCTCCTGATCCATCGTCCAAAATAAAGCACCGCGCCAATAGCTAGCATGCTTCTCAACAAATTCTGGTGCAAAAGCACAAAAAATGTGAACTCAGGACACAATGTCACATTGAAGCCGCTACAGTGCTATGAGACAAGAATGCAACAAACTTGTTCCTTTCAAAGCCTTGCCTTTGTTTTGATAAGCATAGATGATTCATGTCAATATTCTACAAACCAGGGCACAAATGGGAACTTTTGGCACCCTTGTTCATGAATTATAGGAATTGAGAGTCGAGATTAGCAGTTACTTCCTTTGGATTCAACTTCACTGAACTCTACAAGAGGAAACGCTGGTTCAAGCAAATGTGAGTGCTTCTAAGAGTGAAGCGGTTTTTGTGCTATGAGTAGCCTCAACAAAAACTAAGCGCAGCGAGCCCACCATGTAAACAAGCCGTCTAGTGATAATTATCAAAATATCACGTGCCAGCACTCGCTACTGCGGCTGTATGTACATATAATTGCCATTGCAGTAATGTATTTTAATTTGAATAAAGGATTAACAGCACACTGCGCGCTAGACGCAGCTTTCAGGACTACAAAGTTCTACCACATATCCATCCACTTATCCATCCCACATACATGCACTCACCTAGTTAAATCACTATACAAATCAGATAGGTTTAGCAGTAATGAGTAAACAATCAAATTGTGCTCAGAAAAGCTCACGCTTCAACAACACTTCAAGCAATGACTTTTTATTCGCTAACACGACCAATCCCACCACGTCTATTGCATTGCCAAGCAGGGGTTCCCTTTTGGCAGTTGGTGAATACTTGTCTGTCCTCAGTGTCACTTTCTAAGACTCTTTTTCAAAACACTTTCTCTGTAACTGCGCATTGTCATGCCTTGCCACTTTATTGTAAATTGAGTGCCTGATGCATGAATAAAGCAGTAATAGGGGCTACTGGGTACATGAAATATCACTGTGTTTTTTTCCGGTGTATGTATTGGTCTGCAGCCCATCACAAGCATGATGACCGATGGCACTGGAAGCAGGCTGGTAGTCGAACAGTGAAAAGCGTTTATCGTTGCGGTGATGGTGATCTTAAAATCAAATAGACGTGACGCAGAGGTCACGTACACATCGTGCTTGATGCTTAGCCTGGTCATGTCACACTTGCGCAGCTCTGCTACATCGTCCCCTTCCTGGACCGACATCAAGCCTTAACGTCTCTCGGGATGCGGGTACCAACAATTGATTGATTGATTGATTTGTGGGGTTTAACGTCCCAAAACCACCATATGATTATGAGAGACGCCGTAGTGGAGGGCTCCGGAAATTTCGACCACCTGGGGTTCTTTAACGTGCACCCAAATCTGAGCACACGGGCCTACAACATATCCGCCTCCATCGGAAATGCAGCCGCCGCAGCCGGGATCTGAACCCGCGACCTGCGGGTCAGCAGCCGAGTACCTTAGCCACTAGACCACCGCGGCGGGGCAGGGGTACCAACAAGACTCGCATCTTTGCCTTGTGCTGCGACGCAAAGCTTGTGCAGGTGCTGCGGCTCCTTGCTGCAGTGGAAGGGAGGCAGAGGCCGCCTGAGGTGGTATGATCCTGACATGCTCTCTGGTGCGACGAATTTTTTTACCGTCTTCAGTTTCCAAGACTGCAGAGCGGGATTCATCAGAGTGCCGTAGGAAAACTGCTGGTGACCAGCTGTTGTGTCGTAGGTAGTAACCTCCTTGTTACGTGACAGTGGTGGTAGCTAGCTCGCGCCCGGGTTGAGTAGATCCTTTTCTTCTGACTGGTGAAGTGGTCCATGGACCACGTTGCTGGGCATTTTCTGGGGTTCGAGGTGGCTGCTTTGTACTGGGAAAAGGGTCCGGGTCTGGCGTTCCATAAGCCTCTGCGCTTGATACTTCAGCACAGCATCACGGGGTGTGTTGTGCCACTTGAGCAGAGCTGTAGGAATGTTATGCATGTCAAAGGAACACTTATTTAGAAGCATCTTTGCTTCCTGCACCGCTCGCTTAGCGAGGCCATTGAAACGTGGAGGATAAGGACTTGAAGTAAGAAGCGCAACTCCTAGCTTTCTCAGATAATCCTCGAATTCTGCGCTACTGAATGGGGGAGCATTATTAGTGCACAATTTGACTGGTAAGCCATGTATCTAGAAAACTTCGGAGCACCACGTTGTGTAGCAGAGCTGCCCCAGCATGACATACTTGAAATACAACAGTTTTCTCGCCGACCGAACCAATTCTGCGTTTTCCCTGTCTTTGTTCAACACCAGGTGGTCGAAATTTCCAGGGCCCTCCACTACGGCGTCTCTCATATTCATATGGGGGTTTCGGGACGTTCAACCCTACATATCACTCAATCTGTCTCTGTTACCTCATTTTCAACAGTGCTCTGCATAGGCTTGTAAAAACATCTGGAAATAATTCACACTGACTCATGAAATATAGTTTGTGTTTTGGTCTCAATCACACTCGGGGCTGAGTCTGACCAAGTCTGGTGAGTAGACTTTCGAGTCCACTAAAATATGATTAACTTTTCACCTATGGTTTTCAATGCTCCTTAACAGAAATATATTGTATAATCCGAGCTCTAGTTGGCACCTTGCAGTGTCTCGTGGCAATGTAGCGGGCTCACTCCACATGGCATTGTGCCTTGAGCTTCCAATTTTTGCAGCTCACACATACCTCAATGCACAAGCATTTGTACACCTACTCCATATTTATTGCTGAAAGACAAGAACTACAAGAAGGGGGGGGGGGAGTCGGGATGCCCTAACATGCGGTCCTGTGAATTTTTTTCCCGGGATGTTCTAATGAAAATATCTGTGGCGCCATCTCTTTGAATAGAGATAACCTTACTGAGTTGCAGCCACTATTTAAAAGTTCGAGATTAAAAGGTTGTAACTGGAGCACCAATTATGCAAGATATTATTGTTTTGAGCATTAAAACCTTGTGTGGAAAAGATCATCATATTTTAATGGACTCGGAAGTCTACTCACCAGACATGGTGAGGCTTGCATTGAGCCGCGATTCTGAGTCCACGAGTAAGGCCTAAGGACAAAATATATTTCATAAGTAAGGGTGAATAGCTTACAGACTTCTTTCTAACCTATGCAGTGTGTACTCGATATAAGCACGCAGAGACAGGGTAAATGCAGAAGTGGTTCAGTTGGTGAAGAGGTGTGTTATGATGAAGAAGAGTGTTTCGGTTGGCCATAGAAGTGTTGCACTATTAAGTAGCACCATTGAAAATTATAGTTGTGATGCGCTACAGAGAAAAACAGTCACGAGAAAAAATTTGAAACAACACAGTGTGATGTTTTGCATACCAACCAGCTTCTAAGCCGCCTCATTAGAGTATTAGACAGTCAGCCTACGATGAAGACTTGATAGATGATTCTGTGCAGTCACTGAGGAGGTGTTCTGAAAAAGAGTGTCACACAGTGACACTAAGGAGAAACAAAAATTCATCGACTTCCGGAGGGGAGCCCCTGGTCAACACTGCAGTCTACATTGAGGGACTAGTCGGGCCGGTGAAGCAATCATTGCTTGAAGTGTTGAACATTCTGGAGTACCTGAGTTTGATGTTTGTGATGAGCACTATTTCATTGTTTCCACGTTATTCTTAAACCATCCAAGTTGTTCAGTGTTCAACTAACCGTTTTTAGAATAAAATATTGCGATTGCAAACATATGGACACTTTCAACAGCTGCTACCTTTGAACATAAGGGCGCAGTTACGAGTGAAGGTGTGTGCTCTTTGGATAACTATCAATAGAAGGCTTCTTTACGTGGTGTACTCTCAGCACTTAATATTCGTTGAGACTACCGACAGCACGAAAACTCGTTCACTTACACAGGCACTCAAATTGGTCTCAACCAGTGTTTTGTGTTATGCGAGATTTTGAAGTGTTAGCTGCTAATCTTACTTTGTATACCATTCGCATTTGCTCCTATTTCATCCATTGCTTCGTGCTTGCACAAAATCTGTAAGCTCAGACTCGTATCTTTTGATTGCTACCGGCATTTGCTGATGTGCCAAAACAGGGGTGAAACAGTCGAAATATAATTTGGAGCAATATTTCCAGCATCAAAATGTTACTTTGGGAGCACTAAATTCCAAGTCTGAAGTAGGTTACAGGAAAAAGACGCATTTTTTTATCAAGAAGTACCAAATTTCGAGCAGCATAAAAAATAAGGCTTAAATTTAGAAAAAAATAATGTATGAACTATTCATCATCACCTAAATTGGCAGTGTGAGCATGGGTACTACTGTTTCAATGAAAGTAGTATTTTGAACCACCTCACTGAGGAACCAAAAATAAAATAAAGTTTGCGTTTACTCTCTCGTCTTCGATCTATTGATTACGCCTCCAACTCTGACAGCGACGCAACATGACCCAGGAGGACACCACTAGATCAGCTCTCAAACACAACTGTATCATCGGTGCCACAATTGTGCATGGTCATCGGCAGAATTTTTTCTTCGGGGGGTGAATGTGGCTGTTGCATCGCAGTTGAGAGAGGGCGAAAGCACTGGTGGAGCTTGGGTGAGTGCAAGTGCTGGTGAGGCTTGAGGGGACAAGTGCACCTTTTGATCCCCCCACTGACCCTCTGCATAAAAGTACTGAGCAAATTGAGTAACAGATACCGACAATCATGTTATTAGTAAGTTAAACAAGAAACGACCCAGTATGCTTCTCTATGTGACTCCTAGCTGACATAGAATTCAGTGCTTCTTATGAGTGCCAAATAATATTACCATACTAGTGTCGAAGCGACACAAGAATTAACGAGTTGGAAGACTCTGTTGTCATCGTATTACACAAGTTCAAGCTTGGCAGAAAGTATATCTTGCTTTTGTTTTATACGTGTAAGACTTCCTTGAAGTAAATAAAGACTAACACTGGACACTTCTGTTCAATTCTTCGGAGAATGAATTCTCTCTGTATTACCAGTGCAGTTACAGTACACCCACGTTTTGTGAGACCATACTGGCATGACATTGGAACATTACGTCCCTCAATAAAATAAGCAAGACGTTTTCAAATGGCTTTTCTTAGGCCTTTAAAGAAAACTATAAAGCCGCAAACAGAAAATGCACAAGTTTGTGTCACACAAATACTCATATAACACATTTCGAACAATGCATGGAAACGTCAAAAGAAAATTTAAGGTATTCATGTTGCTTCAAGAACACAAGGACTGCAACACATAGTTGTTTGGTTGGCAGAAAGATTTCATACATGCGTACAAGTTTAACAAGATGTTTTGAAGAGGTCAGATGAATACACAGGAAACGAAATATTCAGAATTATTTTTTCTAGCCCTCCTCCTCTGTGATAACCAAAATAAAGTTTTGATCACGAAGAAGAAAGCTTGCGCCACCGAAACAGTCTGAAGAATTTCAAGCATTGCAAGAACTGAAATGAAAATTCGAGTCACTTATGTTTGCGAGGCACAAGTACAGTTACAAATGGCTGTCAGGTGAGGACAAGCCTTCCATACATGCGTACAACAAGCTGTTTTCAAAGGATCATAAGCAAGTACACAATAATGCACAGAGAAAAAATTCCTCTTGTCCACTTTCTCAGTGACAAAAGCAGCCAAGTATCACTGGCAAGAATTCTTGTGCCACAAAAACACTCTCATCAATAGCTGCAAGCAATACATGGAAGCTCAAAATGAAAACTTAAGCCCTTCTTGTTGGCAAGACATGAGTACCATTACAAAACGCTGTCCAGTTGGAATGATGCTGTACATGCATGCGTACAACAAGCTGTATTCAAAGGCTCAGAAGAAAGAGCACAAAAAAGCGTGTAGAAACATTTGCTATTGTGCACCTGCTCGCTGGTATGACAGCCATATATAATGAACAAGAAAGCTTCTGCCACAAAGCACTCTGGTAAATTATTCCAAGCAATGCGTGGAAGCTCAAAACTACAACTCTAGCCAGTCGTGTTTGGACATGTACTGTGACCATTGATATGGCCGGGGAGGGGTTGAGGCTGCCACCCAGGATCCGGTGAAGGACGACTCTTGCGACGCGTCTCACGAACAAGTGGAAGATGCGTTTAATTTAAATATTTGCAAGAGAAGTACATTGAAGCGAGAGCGTACTGACGCGCCTTTCCATCACAAGGGCCCAGAGCGTACTCGAGACGAGCGGGCCAGCGAAGTCCAGAGAGAGAGAGCCACGACCGCACACGCGACGCGCTTTTTATACCCCTCGTCAGTGCACGTGCATCTTCTCAGACGCAGGCTGTGTGTCCCAGCGACGCTGATGTGCGTTTCCTGCGGCGCACACAGACGCCTCCCGCGTTCCTGCAGGACGTGGACAGCGTTTGATCGTTACGCCGATGAGCGTCCCTTGCAAGCCACCTCCTTGCTGTGCCGGTCATAACAGCCCGTCCGCCGCCCGAAGAGGTCACGGAAGGGCTGCAGGGGCGCTGCTCCCTGAAGTGGCCGTTGTGCTTCTTCTCGGTTGTTTCACTGATTGTCAACCACTACCCATACACGCACACCACACAGCACAGCACACCTTTGCATAGCACAGCACAAAGCAGATCGCCCAACAAGCGCATTTCGGCGTCGCCACGATCCACCGCACACCCACACACCTTGGAATGGCAACCACACTCGGCGCGCAACGCCCACTTGGTCACAGCATGGGACCGTCCACATCCGCAGAGTCCCAGTCGCCGTTGCCTGGTTTCACCATAGTCGGTCGTGTCACACGGCGCTAAATGAAGGTCGCCGTCCTCAGAGGCTGTTTTTTTTCTGGGCCAGTAGCTGCCCAACTTTAGTGGGGGAGGATGCACACAAACAGAACACTGACACTGCGAGCACTCAGCCCGCATAAGACTCGCCAGGTTCAAGTTAGGGCGAAGCTCCTTTTATTGTTCATTGCCGAATAGAAGACTACACTGAAGTGGTGACCAGCCGAACTCGAAACACGCTCACGTGCACAAGAATAATCCCTCGTAGCATGCACAGAAACTCGAAGTTCTCTTCCGCATTTACCCCGCTTGTTCGCTGAGTGGCACGTTCCCGTCGTCTCAGTTTCAGCTTAGTTACCTGCGCCCCGATACCTCCGAAACTAAGGCCCAATTCTTCAAACAAAGTTCGACTTGTTGGAAAAGAGGTATAATGATACTGCTTCGGCAGGCTCTGAGACACTGCCGCTTCGGTCTCTAGCACACCAAACGGTTCCTTAAAATTTACTTTTGTGATAGCAGGCAAACGCTGTTCTAATCTGCCACCGGACCTGTTTTAATGAATGCAAGCTTACCCGTCAAATTTTCAGTTTCAATGCAATCGAGGTGGACGAGGTCGATTGTTGCAGCGGTGCTAGTACTCTACAATCCTTTCCGTTCACCCTTAAGTCACGTACGTAAGGCTTTGAAAGATGCATATTTTCGTCGCAACCACCAGTAAATTAAAATACTATAGCTTCGGCTTCCGGCAGCCAGCCGCAATGTGTCCTGGATCTTGGCACCGGAAACAGAGCAGCGGCTTTTCCGGCTCCTAGCACTTTTCTTTGCCGGACCACATACGCACCTTGCCTCTACAATCTCAAGTTGAAGCCGTAAGCGTTCCAGTTCCCTTTCAAATGCTACTCTTTCTCGTTCCTCGTTCTTTCGCTCCCTAACTGCCTCTTACACTCGCAAAGTTCCTCCGCATCCGCGCCAGAATCCCTAAGCGCCTGTATTAAAAGTGGCTTTCTATGTATAGTCGCCACCTCAATCCCCAGCTCCTGGCACAACAGCACTAAATCCGGTTTCCTCAATTTGTTCAAGTCTATGGTCACCCCATGCAGACTTCCGTTGCTCAAACTGCCGTGAAGGTACACCTAATAAACCCAATCCTTCACAAAGCAGCAACTAATCTACCCTTTTGGATAAACATCACCATCTATCCAAAACACCTGGCAGAATCTCTACAGAAAGTGAGCACTCACCAGCATCGGTATCAGAAAGAACACGAACCGATCCCGCCGCTGCCAACCAGTTGATATGCCCGGGGAGGGGTTGAGGCTGCCACCCAGGATTCGGCGAAGGACGACTCTTGCGATGCGTTTCACGAACAAGTAGAAAATGCGTTTATTTTACATATTTGCAAGAGAAGTACATTGCAGCGAGAGCGTACTGAAGCGCCTTTCCATCACAAGGGCCCAGAGCGCACTCGAGACGAGCAGACCAGCGAAGTCCAGAGAGAGAGAGGGGGCCCCGACCGCACACGCGACGCGCTTTTTATACCCCTCGTCTGTGCACGTGCATCTTCTCAGACGCAGGCTGTGTGTCCCAGCGACGCTGATGTGCGTTTCCTGCGGCGCACACAGACGCCTCCCGCGTTCCTGCAGGACGTGGACAGCGTTTGATCGTTACGCCGATGAGTGTCCCTCGCAAGCCACCTCCTTGCTGTGCCGGTCATAACACCATCAGCTGTTCAGTTGGAATGTTGCTGTACATGCATGCATACAACAAGCTGTTTGCAAAGGTTCAGATGGAAGTGCACAAAACAAAACGTGGAGAAATATTTGCTATTGTGCAACTCCTCTGTGATGGCACTGCCAAGTATCATGAACAAAAAAAAACTTGTGCCACCAAACGCTCTAATCAACCATTTCAAGCAATGCGTGAAAGCTAGAAACGACAACTAGAGCCACGCTTGTTTGAAAGACATGGGTACCGTGACCATTAGCTGTCCAGTGAGGATGATGCGGTACATGCATGCATACAACGAGCTGTTTTCAAAGGTTCAGATGGAAGCACACGAAAGAAAATTTTGCGAACTATTGGCTAATGTTCAGGTTTCGAGCAATAAAGAGAGCGAAGTACATTTCACGAGCAAGCAAGCTTGTGCCACCCAAACACTCATTACTATTCAAAGTAGTCGTTGAAACTTAAACTGAATATTTGAAGCAATTTTTAAGACATGAGTACCATGAGAAATACTCAGTTAGCCACTGGTGAAGATGCTTTCATGCATACGTACAACAAGCTGTTTTCGAAGGCTCAGATGGAAGCACGCGAAACAAAATTTGGAGAAATAGTCGCCCTTATTCAAGTCTGAGGAATAAACACAGGTAAGTACGGATCATGAATAAGGAAGCTTGTGCCAAGCCAACCAAACTTTCAGATGGACCATTTCAAACAGTGAATGGAAACTTGGACTGAATGTTTGATGCAGTTTGGTTTCAACAACGCCAGTACTAGAAAACCTTTTTAATGAGGTTTTATGTGCTTGTTTTACTGAGCGGAAGTATGGATAGATAATTGACTTTATTGATATCTATCAGTGTGTGTGTGTGTTTAGAGCACAGAGCGCAGTGTCTTTTGTAAAAACAGAGGGCCTTGCCCTTCGACCATGCACCGGTGGGGGCCGTGCCTCGAGGTGCAAGCTACAAAGAGCTCATTTGCACTCTTCCTTGAGAGGGCTGGTTCCTTGTGCCTTGTATATTTGGGCAATGCATGAGCATGTGAGCGCGACTTGGTTCATCTCTCCTGAATCTAAAGATGAATTCTCTTCATCTTTCTTGTGTATTGTTCAGGTAACAGGAAATTACACAAACACTATTTACCGTTATAAGTTTTAAATAAAAGGATTATTTGTTGCACAAACGCAACATAGAACTTACTGTTTTTGCGTAAATTGCACAGAATTAGTTGTGGAAATGTAACACGCATACAACTAAGGCGAGCAAACGAAATTGCAGTACTTTGGTAATTATGTGATATACTTATTGATTGATATGTGGGGTTTAACGTCCCAATTCTGATATACTCATGTGTTATGCTTTAGCACATGTCATCTTATGATAAGTACTAAATAAAATTGGTTATTTCTTGAGGTTGTGTGCAGCCCACTTATAGAGGTGAAAAACAATGTATTTTAGGCCCTTCCCTGGCAACAAAATGGTATACATGCCAAGATATTAGGTCTATTAAGCTTATTCTTGTCCTACTTTGACTCTTAAGGTTGACATTGAGTTATATGCAAGTCCTATATATGGCCCCCTTTAGGCCCCTTTAGCTTTTTTATTGTGCTAGATGGGACCTACACACAAAACCAATAATCCCTACATAGCTCCTACATACACCTATATTAGTCCGGCCCAGGCCCCATTCAGCTCCTTCATACCACCATGTAGGTCCTAAATAAGTCCTGTTTGCGCCCATTTGGTTCCTGTGCAGTTCCTGTATTAACTACTGTCTTTCTTGTCTTGAAGCATATGGATCTTATATGAAATATGTAGGATTTTTCAGTAGTGACGTGCGTTGCTTATTACCCTCGTGTTTAATTCGGTTTTAGGCCACAAAGCCTGTCTGGAATGATCAGCATAGACTAGGCCTCATTCTTCCTAAAGGCTCCTGATTATAGCAGATTGTTTTGTCAAGATTACAATGTAACATACCTCGCTTATGTCAGTGCTTTTCTGAGCTTTTCGCTGCAGTTGTTGGGTATATTGCCCCGTACGTTGCGGTAATAGATGTACAACCTCCCGAGGTGACGTTCGACTTCAGTTAGACAACAACCACAACCTCAAGGAAGTGAGGAAATACATCCAGCGAGAGCGATGACAATGAGTTGTACCCCACACCTTTGGACGAGTCCTCATATATGACGGCTTTCAACCTGTCCTGCGCCACAAGGCCAAGCGATGAATCGTCAATCTATCGATGGTGTCAAGTAGGCCCACCGTGAAAACGGCGCCTCAGCGATGGCCACATTCCATCCGGTTCGTGCCAAAGAATACTACCGGAAGTCTACGTGCTCCAAACAGACTAGCGCTTTCACTCTATTGTGAGAACACTGTGCCGAACGAGATAAAAGACGTACGTCTAAATACAAGAAGAAACATTCTGGATGTTGATGTGCTGTTCCCGAGTGTGCTGAGCACGCTGCAACAACTAACACAACTGGGAAACACGGCAGCTAGGCCCAGCATACCAGCCGATGGTGTCACGACATTAGGAGTCATTTAGGATAGTAACGCGGAAATCTCAAACGCAGGCCTTAAAATACTTATAAAACCAGCAAGTCAAGGCAATGCCATTGTCAGCGTTTAACGCCTGGGTAACACACGTTTTGTCAGAGTAATGTTCAAAGGTGACTGTGAAGGTTGGTCAGTGGTGAAGGTTGGTCAGTTTCGTCAAATGCTCGAACATTTATTCCTAAACATATGCAATGCTTCAACTGTCAAAAGATGGGCCATGTTAAGGGTGTTAGCAGGAGCTCCGCAGCGTGCCCTCGATGCGCAGAAGCACACTCGGAAGACAACTCTAGCGCAACTACACTGAAGTGTCCTAACTGTCAGGGTGCTCACAAGGCTTCTTCCAAAAAATGTCCGCACAAAAAGAAATAGTTTTCTACAGTGAAGTGAATGGTATAAAAGAACCGAAACTACAAAGAAGACGCTGAGAAAATCCGGTGAGGACGACGTCACCGTCGAAGGTCTTCACGACGGACAGCGCAATCATCAGGCAATAGGTCGACGTATCAGTAAAAATTGCGAGCTGAAGCTTTCATCATGGGAAACGCAGACGTTTAAAAACAGTAAAGGGGCAGATCAATCTCTACAAAAGAGTGGCTGCCACTTGCGCGTACACAACACGCAGAAGAACCACAGCAGAAGCTGTCTTCTTCAGAGCAAGCTGCTGCGATGAAGGACTTGCGGAACACCAACCAACAAGTGAAGGCTCTTCTGCGACCCTTAATTAACGCCATTCACTGGTTACTAAGCAACATACACACAACGCCAGAAAGAAGTGCACTGCAAGTACCGGACGCTTTTAGTCGAAAACTGGCAGCACATGAGTAACTATAGGCTCACCAGCCACTGTCGTTCAGGGAAGAGGTTCGAAAGGCAGTGATACTTCAATGGAATTCCCGGGGACTGAGATCACACATCACCGATTTCCGTTGCTTCGTATGCACTATTATGCTCCCCATCATTGTCATCTGCGAGCCCGATTTGCCGAACGAAATCAGACTTTCTGATTATAAGTCGTTCATGTCGTATACAACTGTGGACAATACCAAAGTTCTGATTTTTATTCGCTGTGACCTTACCTACATTCATCAACCGGTGTCACCTTTCACCAACAATCAATATATATGTATAACAGTGAAGAAGATACATACCGTTATGGTTGTGAGAAACCTACCTCTCTCCGTCAAGCCGTTTTGACCATACAAGAATACAAGGTTCCCTGTCAGCAACTCCTCACCCATGCGTTATAACTAGTGACTTCAACGCTCATCATACAATCAGGGGAAGCTCAAAGACCAATGCTAAAGGCAGAAAGTTGATGTCCCTGCCCTCCGACAACGAACTCTTCTTGCTAAATGACGGTATTCCAATGGTTCTGCGTGGTTCAAAGTATGGCAGCTGTCTTGATCTGGCCTTTTTTTTCCGAGTCCTTGTCAGGCATGCTGAGTGGTTTCCAGACTTAGAAACTCATGAAAGTGACCACATTGCCAAGTACACCGAAATTGAAGGATTGTCCCATGCTGAGATATGTCAAAGCGTTCAAAAAGTGGACTCGTTAAAATTTCAGTCTCGCATAGATGAGAAATGTCAAGCAAACAGACTTCTTGACCTAAAGGAGATCAAGAAAAACACAATACATGACACTAGGTGTACTCTCACATGCTCACCTAAAATAACAGAATTTCACATCGGCTTACAATTACTTCCAGCAATCTGATGGCGTACTGAACGAAGATACCGACGCACGGAGGCAATAGCATTTTACGGATCGCTCGACATATGAAGAAGAGTCAGTGTTGGGTAGATAAACTCAAGTCATAACGTTGGACTGCTTTTTGTGAGTCGCTTCACCCACGCAAACATTTATCAGGATTGTGGAAGACGGTACGAGGTCGGCACGCAAAACCCACTTAGTGGTCACCATTGAAAACTCTCGCACTTTCTGAACAGAGATGTGCGATTGACGTGGCAGAAGACTTTTGTGCCAGATTATCTGGACCATTAGATGTGTCCAACAGCCTATTGCCCTCGACCAGCTGTCTAGAAACACTGGATTCTCGCACGGATTTGCCCTGTGGTGCCATCATCACCATCATCATTTCTTGATCACCGCGCCGCGCCTCTCGTGCAGCTGATGCTAGCTCGAGCTGCGCGAGGATTAGAACAAGCTAGCACACTTGGTGTGTCGGACGTGGACAGCCACCGCGGCTCCGTTTAAGGCGTGAAATAAAGTGGCGAGAGAACGACACGACCACGTTAACCGCCGTCTCGTCTTCCTCTCTCGCTACAGCCCTTTGCAATCGTTGAACTCAAAGAAGCATTAACTCGCTTTGTTCGCTCTTCGGCACCAGGGCCCGATAGAATTTTCTATAGGTTCCTGTGTCATCTTTGTGAAAGCCCGAGAATCCTGCTTTTGGAGCTGTACAACAAATCCTGGCCATATGGAACGCTCGCGGCAAGTTGGAAGAGAAGTGGCCTAGTTCCACTTCTGAAGCCAGGCAAGTCACCATTGGATCTCCCATCCTACCGTCCGATCGCAGTGGCCAGTTGTGTAGGCAAAGTTACGGAGAGGATGATACTGGGATGCCTAGAGTAGTACTTGGAGTGCAACAATACCTACCCAGATGCTATGGCAAGATTTCGGCGTGGTCGATCATCAATTGACAACGTAGTCGACCTGGTCACTTACGTTGAACATAAGAAATGTCGTGAGCGTCTCTGCGCATCTTTGTTCCTAAACTTCAAAGAGGCGTATGACAACGTTACGCATGAAGCGGTAGGAGTAGGAGTAGGAATAGGTCGTTGGATGTATCGCTTGATACGAAGTTATCTGTCAGTGCGATCCTTCTTTGTCAGCACTGAAGACGGTCAAAACTCTCCACATTACAGCCATCATGACGTACCCTTGACCAATCCAAGCAAAACAAGCCTACAAACGTTAAACAATGTTCAGGCCCAAGCACTTCGGATTTGCCTCGGCTTGCTTCGCAGTGCGTCGACAATGGCTTCTGTAAAAATCGCCGGTGACCACCTTATCAAGACACATATTGACATTAAGACACTCAGGACACATATAAGGCATATTGTTCGGACACCCTGCCCCCACTTAGCCTCTTTACCAGCAGACAGGCCACGTTCGTCCTTTTGTCAAACGGTAACCACGTATTGCGACTATTTGTCAACATGCTTCACACCCGGCGCCAGGCCTTCGACTCCAACTTGGTGCCTGACTCAGGCTAACATCAGGCTAACAGTACCTGGAATCCAGAAAAAACGGTTATGTTGCCTCCTGCTCTTCAGCAGCTTGCTCTGCTCTTGTTATACGAGACCTACCAAAGCTGTATAGACGTATACACCGACGGCTTCGTTTTACAGAACAGTTCAATGATATCTTTTGGTATACCAATAAACGCGACAACAAGCGAATTCAAGACCTCCCACCTTACGACATAAACCAGAGTGGAGCTTACAGCCCTTCGTGCCGCATTGCAATTCATTAGTAGTCAACAACCACAAAAATGAACAATCTTCAGTGACTCTAAGGTGGCACTAGAATCCCTTCTCGCACCTTTACGCCGCGGCCCATATAAACAACTGGTGTTAGAGGTGGCAGAAAAGACTCACTATTAAGTTGAGAAAGGACATGAAATAGCCTTTCAATGGCGTCCATGTTATTTTGGAATAATTGGCAATAAACGGGCTGATGAAGCTGCCCGTTCCGCCCATACTGAAAGCAATCAAATATCAATTCCGCTTTTAAGAACTGACGCTGCACGGAAACTACGCAAGCTTGCTCGCAAGCGCACCACGTCGCAATGAAACAAGCCACATTTCACCCACGCACGATTATGTACCTTAGACCCTACCCTCAGACTTCGAATTCCTCCAGAACTACGCAGACGAGACTCTACAATGCTGCGCAGGTTATGGTTGGGTGTTGCATTCACCAATGCGTGCGCGTTCCACATAGGAATGGGCGACACTGCTGCATGTGACCATTGTGGCATTGACGAAACAACTTGGTATACTCTGTGCAAATGTCCACAATACTGGCCGCAGAGACAGTCATTCTGCAGTGCACTAGGCGAACTGGACAACAAGAGTCTCTCGCAAAAAAGAATCCTGTGTCGGACTTTATGTCGCAGAAGAATGCCTTGAAGGCACCCCTGCGCTTCTTGTGTTCAAATGGCCTCTCCAAACGACTGTGATCGAAAGCCCTGCAGGTGTGTGAATGTGTATTTTTTCCTAATCTATTTTATATCTCTCTAGCTCTATCCTCTTTTCGACCCTTATTTCCCAACCCCTGTACAGGGTAGCAAACCAGTTCTTCTAGGTAAACCCATTGTCTCTTCCTTTTATTTATTTCCGTATCTCTCTTGACAAGATTACGCCCACATCGTTGACGTTAGAGATTATTCTGGAACCTACACCGCTGCTAGCGATAACGCTTGAATGTTTGACAGCAAATCTAGAAATGCCAAAGCGCTTCGCCGCTTGCCAGTTGATCGCCCGCCGACGCTTTGTTCGCCGCTAATAATAGCCATCTGTTGCTTTAATCTAACCTTCAATTTTCCGGCCACCAGTTCGGTCGAATAAACATTATCATTTGAACATCGAATATATTCCCTTGGTTCACGTCATAGCCCCGTGACAATATGCATTTCCATGCATTTATCGACTACTCCTACATCGCCAGTGGAGCAACTGCCGTATATTGAAATTTAAAAAAAGTGAATACTCTGTAGTGTGACAAATATTCTATGCTAATGAAATGAGTAGCCTAAGTAAAAAACAAAGCTGAATCAATTTTAGCGGTTTGTTGTTTACTAGAATCAAGTATTGCTACAGCAACATTTAGTTGGAGCACACCGTCGCTAAACAGCAACTTTTGCATTGCAAATTTACACGAATTGCGTCTAGTACGGTGTATATTCGTTGGTAGGACCTTTGCCACACGTTTACAAATGCACCAGCTTTCGGAGTTTACGTGGAATTTGCAAATTAGTAAACTTAATATCTCACTGAATCAAATCTCCGAAAGGGGGTCAGCCTAGAAAACAGAAAAGTAATGTCTTTAGCACAAACAATTAAAAATCTAGTTTATATAGGTGCTTTTCAAGTAAAACATATTACAATAGAAACTAACGTAAGATAATGATTTGCTTGATCCTGATGCTGCCATATCACTAGCAAAGCCCATCGCTCAATGGTCAATAGCAGCAACATTCTAGAAGGTGACCCATTCCATTTCGCACAACAGAAATACGATAGGATTACGAAGTGCGCGGTAGTGGCTGGCTGAGTGAATGTTCATCACCTGAAGCTCGTCAACGTGCCCCTAAACTTTGGTACACGTCTGTACTTTTCTGTCGGCAAACATTGGTAAGCAAACGCCATGGCTTGGAATATAACCCGCGTCCTGGAGCTTCGCAGAGCGACAGCTTACCTGCTAAGCTATATCAGGAAAATTTCGTACAAATAAGCCAAGGATGAACGAAAGAGAAAAACACATGAGAAACGCTTATCGGTAACTAATTATTTATCAAGCAGAAGTCGTGGACGTGAATATCTGCATATATTACTTGTATTATTAACACTGACATCACAAAAAGCCAACACTTTTCAGTATGTCATATTGATGAGGCACTCACATAATTATGAAGTTCTAGTATAATGAAAAATCTTACGTTACTGGTAGCGTTCGTCTCAACGCTGACGTTATAACAGAATGCGCTGCGTAAAAACCGATGACGTTTCATTGAGTAGAAGGCATTCCCGCTAATGCTAACAAAAATACATACGCGTCTTTTAAATAGAAATCACTAAATGCACCGTATAATCCACTAGTGCGCCATTAAGTCGAGTTGATCCACAGTCACAGCCACGAAAAACGTGAAAATTTGGTGAAAAGAGACGTGACTGGTTACTCGTTTCAGCTTTAAGAAGCTGAAATGGCTCCAGCGAAGCACGAAGAGAGCTCAACATTTCGTGACCGATGGAGCCTCTTATTCGGGGATTGCTGTGTTGGTCGTGGAAGTGTCACCGCGTCTTTATATTCTCACCAAGGTCCAGCTTTCACTTTCCCTAACGTTTTCGTAGGCCGTCAACGCACACTGGAGGCACTGTTCTTAGTTGGTTCAATGATATGAACCTACTTTCCTGCAAAAATGCCTTTCCTGACCAACACAGTGGCCACCTGACGAAGGGACCAAATCAGTCCCGGAATGTCTGGTCTCGTCATGCTTGACCGAAGTAATTTTAACTTCCTAAACCTTCTACCCGGCCCGACACATTTCTGTAGAAATGTTTATATTTTCTTCTCGGCCGGATTCATGGCCGTATTGGCTGTATACCTCGGACACGTGTTAAGTCTTCTGCACCGCTATTCGACCGCATAGCTCTAAGGCGTAGTTATTTTGTCGGCAATATACTGCTGACGAATCACCATTACTTAAATCAAAATAAAATGTGAGTATTTGCGAGTGCACGAGTTTCATAATTGAGGAAACGGACAAACCAGCTTAAGGACACGTTCACAAGAGGATTCTCCTGCGAGTTTCATAGTGCATGCCACTGACTCGAAAAATTCGAAGTAGACGGCTGTACCTTCAATAGGCTCCGCCATGTACAAAATGCCTTGCGTTTTTTAGCTTTGAATGCAGTATTTTGGGAGTGTAGAGTCTATATGCCGTAACTGCTCGGGCTACCTTTGTGTTATGGGCATACGCAATATGCAACAGGCACTGCTAACGCTAACACTACATCTCAGCTTTTGCTCTTTTCTGCTACGTTATAACACATCGCATTGGGGTCTAGTTACTGCCTTCAAAAAATATGCGGCTATAGTTCGCGCTCTCTGTAATCAAGAGCATGTCTTATGAACGCAGGGCCAAATGACATAAAAAAACGAAAAAGACATATCCCCTGTTCGCAATTCAAAGCAAGGTACCCACAAAATATGTGTTTACCTGCCAGATGGTGCTAAATAGGGACTTTTCTGACACGTCAAAAAGTGAAAGCATACTAGATGTATTAGAGAGCGCAAATTGAGTGAAATTTAGATTAACCTCACTCTGTGAGCGTAAATATTCAAGCGCTGCGTGTTTATTCAGCTTGTGTAATTTCTAATTTTAGTTGTGTCTTGTAATTTCAGTGTTTGTTACTCAAAGAACATTTCTATAAGACCCGTATGACTCCACCTAATTCGTTTTTTACGACAACCCACAATGCAATCAACCCTGTTTAACGTTCACATTCATAACAACCTGACGTGCATAATAGATCACACAAACTACCACTCGTGAGCAATTGCACTTTTGGTATTCATGTACCTAATCGACAGCTTTTTTTTACTCCGTAATGGTCACTCTGATTCTGTAATTTTGCCATGATCGCTTACATGCAAACATTACTCCATTCACAAGTCTGGCCTGTAGCTGAAGATGTATCTTTCAGCGTTAGTGTTTGGTGCGAACAATACAATCATACTTAGAACTATACGTAGCGCAAATGTGTAGGCACCCGGGAATCAAGCCAACAACTCGAGACGTTTTATTCCTGGTGCGGGTGAGCTGTGATTCGAGCTAGACCGACATGGAGCCAGCAAAGAACAAGCGGGCCTCGCGGTGTGCGATGAACACGAGAACCATCAACGAGGTCAACCAGGTGCTCCAGTTCAATCAGCTTGAGCTTTCGGGACCTCAAATTCTGCGTGGCCACCTACGCGCCAGCAACGTTGAACTTAAAGCTTTGAAAAGTGAGGTTGGAGCCCTTATGACTGACGTCTTGGCGCCAGGCGACTGTGAGATGGTCATGCAATACGATGAGACCGCGGACATTACTTTGGCGTTACTCGAGTACCAAACTGACGTTCTGAAGATTCCTGCTACGCCGGCGTCGTCTACAACTTTAGCCGTAGGCGCAAGGCCCTATGAAGGTGCACCGAGCGGACATGAATGACTTTCACAACGTGAGTTTGGCGTATGACTTCCGAAGTTGGAGCTGCTACTTTTCAATGGAACCGTGACCAATTGGCAACCCTTAACCCTTTTGGGATATGTTCTTGCACTCTCTGCACGAGAACCCAAGGCTTTCCAACACAAACAGGTTTCACTACTTGGTCTCACAAGTGGATGGACCTCCAGCACAATCCATCGCATGTATTCAGGTGACAGGTTCTTGTCATGATGACGCACTCGAAATTTCGAAGCGTTGGTTTGGAGACCAGAAAATAATTGAGCACAAGTACCTAGAAAATTTTCGCGTGCTCAAACCAGTGAAATTGGCGAGTGATGTCACAGGTCTGTGCAAGCTTTTCGACACAGCGCAATTGAACAAGAGGAAACTGCATAGTCTCGGAATGACCGAGTCATCCTACGCGGCTATGCTGAATGAAGATCTGCTCAAAGTCATACTCGCTGCCATTGTTGTGGAATGCTTCAAAAAAGAAAATATGGAGAACGCGACGGAAACGAGCCGGGCTTCATTTGATCAGGAACTTGAGCAACTGATGAAGTGTCTCGGCATCGAAGTTGAATGCCAAGAAAAGTTACTTATTGAAAATGTTGCCAAAGACATTCAACAACAGCGTACCTGTATCAAAAAATCATTGAATAAGTAGCCTGCGACTCCTACAGCGTCGGTTGTTCAAAACAAAACACTGCCTTTCCTCTCGCCCTGTTTTTTTTGTGCTTCTATCAATCACAAGACGGAGACTGCCCGAGTAACATCACTCTTACCGAGAAGCGCAATAAACTTGTGACAGATGGTAGATGCTTCCAGTGCACGTCAAAAGGACATCTGGTCGGTAATTCCCAGCGGAGAGTTCGCGACCAAGCATGCAAGTGCAAAAACGCCTCCTCAATGTGCAATGCTCGTAGCTCTGAAACACCATAACTTACCAATGCTCAGAAAAAACTGAATGCTACGGCGCAAATTTCTACTCAGAAAGCTTCAGCTCTCCGACTCATCAATAATGTTCTGCTCCAGACTTTTCAAGCTTGAATAACTACTTCATCCCATTGTTGCTACACAAGCGCTGTTCTCGACAATGGAAGCCAGCGAATGTTTGATACTGAAAACGTCGCTTTCAAGCTAAGTCTACCTGCTCTTGCTGCGAAAGAACTCGCCATCAGTGCGTTTGGTAGAGCCAGCTACCCAGCCTGACGATTCAAAATGGTCAAGATTATGCTCCGCAGTTAGCACGACAACCTTCATGACCCTCGACATTCATGACCCTCGACATCACAAATAAAGGGCACCGTAGCGGTGCCCTTTATTTGTGAGGGGAGGATTGAAGCACCAAGTGAGACTCGTATTCTTGAAGCCATCGCAGCAGAGGAGAAACGTCTGGCTGACGAAGTCGTTTACCCGAGTGTAGATTGTGAGCCACGTGTTTGTGTCTTTAATAGATCGGACCAACTTTGGAAGTTGATGCCCAGCATGAGTGAAGTCAAGTGGGATGAAGAAAACCCTGCCTTACTCGCCATCAACACAAAGATAGGTCGGACTCTCCAAGAGCCTTTACCTGGTGGTGGAAGCGCGAGTGAGAAAGCAAGCACCTAGGTATGTGTTCTTCGAACAGGTTCCCACGAACACGACCACATCGCCTTCCCATTACAAAGATTTTGGGAACTGGAAGCTATCGGAATTGCTGACGCGCCAACGTCTCAGCGCGACGCAGATGTTTTACAAGAATTTAACAACACTGGCAATTTTCTGAAAGGATGCTATGAAGTTGCGTTGCCAGAGGAATCACCTTTTGTTGACCCGGCTGACAATCGCAAGGTAGCCCTTGCGAGGCTACGTGGACTTGTCATGCGGCTTTCATCAAACAACGAAGCCATGAGAGCCTACGAAAAGGCTATTGGGCAGTATAAGGTGGGTGGTCGGGTTTAAAGTTGAAGATGCCCCTTATTGTCCAGAGTGCCTGTAATACATGCAGCGTCGACATATAATTCACCAGGCATCTACGATGATGAGACTTCGCGTAGTCTTCAACGCACGTTCATCAGGAGCTAGCTCTCTCAACAAACAACATAAAAAAAGTCCTGAATTCAATGCCGACCTTTTTAAGGTTTTGATCAAGTGTTGCCTTTTCGCCATCAAAATAACAGCAGACGTGCAGAAGGTGTTTCTACAAATCAGCGTTCGAGAAGAAAACAAAGACGTTCTTCGTTTTGTTGTGGTTTGAAGGGCTAGGAATGTCAGGCACACCACTGCCAAAAATACAAGAAATGCGAATGACCACTGTTCTAGTCCGCACTTACGTAAGCTCATTCCTGTTATCTGCCACGTTAAAATTCTATTTCAATCCCGGCGAACAAACTTACCAAGTAACAACTGCAAAACTGAAAGCAAGCTTCTACGGCGATAACCTAGTTTTCTGAGCTTCAACTACACAAAAAAGCGCTACAAATCTACAAAGAGACGAAGGTCACAGTGAAGCTCGCTGGAATAAAAATGCTGAAGGGGTCAGCAAACTACGATTTCTTAAGATAGGAGCTCAAGCAGGCAGGAGAAACGTCAGCTGAGGAGGTCTCGCTATCTAAGGTTCTTGGGCTATCCTGGAAGTACACTGACAACACCATTTCGGTGAAATTTCACTCTTTGACAAAAGTATTTAAAGCAGGACTCAGTACCAAATGAACTGTGCTCTAGGCTTCTTCACGCATTTTGACCCCTTAGGACTGCTAGCACCATTAACAATTCGAGTTAGAGTACTCTATCAGAATTTGTAGATGTAAGGACTCGACTAGGAAAAAGTTCTCTCCCAGACATTGCAGATCGAGTGGAACAAGGAGACTGTCGAACTTCAAGATCTCAAAGTATTTAGCACCAAGAGGTATTAACTATACAGCATCAGCTCTCCTAACAGCGCGCACCAGCTGCATATATTCACGAACGCTAGCCTGCGTGCCTATGGAGCGGTGGCATACAAACGAGTGGAACATAATCCTGGTGTGGTTCGACTCCAGAAGCTGCTCACTAAGTCTCGGGTTGCACCTTTCAAAGGTGTCACTTTACCACATCTGTAACTCAACGCTGTTGTTCTCGGAGCTCGTTTTCTTTAGCTACTCCTAGATATTGTGCCATACACAAATATAAAATGCTTCTGGTGGACTAACTTCCGAGTTTGCTTGAGTTGAATCAAGTCTACAGTCACCAAGTGGAAGCCCTTCCTTTGTATAAGGGTAATTGAGATGCAAGGGCTCGCAGACCCGAGTCACTGGCGACATTTATCTTGAAGGACGAACCCAGTCATTTTAGTTGCAAGAGGATTACTAGTGCATCACCTTTGTACTAGCGATTTTTGATGGCATGGGCCAGACTGGCTAGCTGGTCACCAAAAATGGGGCCGGCCTGTGAGGGTAGTCCTAATGAATCAACGAATGAACAATGTAGATCAAATGACGAAGATGGAACAGTTTTGGCTTCTCAATGGTCTTCAGCAGAGGCACTTTCGACATCAACAAGTACAGCAGCTGGATACGAGTTGTAAAAATTCCAGCTTAGATTCACAGATTAATCTAGAATTGTCGAGTGCAGACCAGTGGTCGTCTGATGGGGCCATTCACTGTCACTGAGTTAAAAAAAGGCGAGTTTGCATGGATGAAAAATGCACAAGTAGCAGCCTTTGGCATAGAACTCACCTCATTGCTAAAAGACAAACCAGTACCTAAGGCATCCAGAATTAGTGATCTGTATCCATTCATAAACAATGACGAGATTTTAAGAATAAAGACTTGGTTTGACAAAGTAAAGAACATCAGTAGACGTGAGGTGCCCGGTCCTACTACCAGCTGACCACCACTGCACATACCTCCACGTCGACAGCACGCACCGGATTTTATGGACTCCGGGCCGCATAGGACTGGAAGGGAATCAGGCAGCGGATAGGGTAGCTCGAGGGTATACGAGCCGAGCACCTTCCAACTCCGCCCCTGAGGAACTTGTTCCGGTCGCTTGCGACTATTCGGCCATCCTAAATCATTACAGAGGACTTAGGAAATCTTATTCGCTACCACACCGAACACTAAATAAAGAGAAATCAGTCAGCCGGAGGCAAATTCAAACCAGCACGTTTCCAAATTTGCACATCCTGAGTAAAATACACCCCTTGGCATACTTTCCTCTCTGCCCATGGTGTTCAGTTAAAGCCACTCAGTACCACGTCACGTGAGAGTGTCAGGCCTATACAGCCTTACAACCAGTACAAATTTCAACCGCGGTTCGATGGGAAGAGCTGCTGTCCAGCGAGAACCTGGAACATCAGTTCAGTCTGATCAACCGGGCCCGCAGAGCGGCTGCTGCAAGCGGAGCCCTGGACTAAGTCCCCCCCCCCCCCCCCGCAAGCCAAGCATCTCGGACTACTCGGAGCTTCTCCACAGAAAATTTCCTGTAAATAAATAAATAAAAACGTTTTCACCACCACCACCGTCGCTTGCTTCACAGTAGTGGGGACGATACCCTTTCAGAGCTAAGCGAGTGTTTTTGGGTGATTAGGGGCCGCCACTGTGTGAAAAAGGTGGTCTCTAGATTAAAAGTGTGTGCTAGGTACAAGCTCCAACCTGCATCAGTCCCTACCGCTTTACTGTCGACCGACAGGGTGAAGAGACCACATCCATTTAAGTTGGGCATCTTGACTTAGCCGGTCCTGTTTTTATAAAGAACCAAGTGCTTTGAAAGCCTGCATTGTTATTTTTACGTGTGCCATCATTCTGGTGATCCACTAAGAGTTGTGCACTGATATGACAGCGGGGTCATTTTAATGGCTTCCCGTCCGTTTGTGTCACGACGCGACTTGCCTAGTGTTATTTATTCCGACAATGCTCTAGCTTATCCTGCTGCCAGTCATGACTTGAAAATGATGCACAAAACTTTTAGGGACTTCCAAGTACAGGACTTTTCCTCTACTATCCACATTACTTGCAAATTCATTGCAGAGCGTGGTCCGTGGTGGGCTGGATTTCGGGAGAGGATAATTCGCACTGTTAAAAGCTGCCTACGGAAAATTCTGGGAAAACGGTGCTTCAAGTTCGAGCAGCTTGTGACCAGGCCTGCGGAAGTAGAAAATGTAGTGAATTCTAGGCTACTAACGTACCTCTCTGCTGACGCAACCGATCCAGCTGTACTTACCCCTTCGCACTTTCTAACCTGTAGGAAGTCTACTGCACGGCCTAGTGCTAATACTGCTGAAACCTTAGGAAGTCACTCCGATACTGAAAGCATTGGAAGTACAGGCAGAAAATAGTAACTGATTTTTGGAAGTGTTGGTATAAAGGATACCTCTTGTGCTTAAGAAGTGTACACATTAGGGGGTACAGCCCGGCAACCAGCTTAAAGTTAACCAGCTTAAGTCGTCATTAAGGAAGACAAGGCACCCATGTCTTTTTGGAAAGTTTGTAGAGTGACTGAGATGTACTTAACAAGTGATAATCACGTTAGAGCCAGCAATATCGTCTTGGCAGGAGGTACAGAAGTTACGAGACCAGTACAACTTTTGTGCCCGTTTGAGTTAGGCGAATGAACTTTGTCGGGCGCAGAGGATATTGTAAATTGTTTTGAAGCTTCCACTCGAATAGCACGCAAAATCGAAGGACTGAGAACGACGAGGAACAAGAGGACCGTAAGAAAATAGAACACGCTCCTTTCCCATGATTGCAAGGATTCGCGTCTCTTTGTTTTGGCGCCTTTAAACACCGAAACGTGGTTTCCCCACATCAATTTCACAGCTTCACCGTCAACGTTGTACAACCATTACTTCATTTGTGGGCCTCCGAATTCAGATGCTCAACTGCTTATCAACCACAAGAGAACGACCTCGCCGAGTGCATCAACCGAACATTCATCAACAAGTTATGAATATACGTCACTGCCAACCGTAATAACTTGAGGGAAGTATTATTGTTCGCGACGCGCGCCTTCAACTTTGCGAAACCTGGAAAGAGAGGGTATACAGGCGTTTCCGACTGTTCTACACTCTCTCCTTTGCATACGCTAGACAATGTGTTTCTTTTTGTCATTCATAACAATTTGTCTTTCGCTGAGATTTTGTCCTACAGAAGAGGTTTGACAAATAGCATGCTTACGTACACTTACCACGCAAGACTCATCAAAAGCACGCTAGGACCACTACGGCAGTCAAAATTGGCATTCAACCTACACTGAATAAAAAAGAAGACAGAGAAGTTTGAGCAAAAAAGGGTGTCTTTTTTGTCCCACAATTCACTCTATAATTCGAGCATTTCGGGAGAGTTTCTGCTACACAACAATAATAGTCATCTGTTTCTAGTACTTTCCTCGCGCTATTACCATGGTTCCGGTAGTTTGCATTCACGAACAGCATGCACAATATCAGTGTGACATAGCAATCCCGACAGGAAAGTAGCCAGTGCCTTGTTTTCAAAAAAAAGGTAATGCGAGGAAGTTAGATTAAAATTATTGTTGTGTAGCAGATCTACTCAACGAATACTTCATTCTATTTGGAGAGTGTTCAGTGAACAACAATCGCCATCTGGCTTACTTGCGCTTCCTTTTGCTCTACTAACCTCATTTGTTGAAAATTCATTGCAGAATGTGCTCCGTGGTGGCCCCGCCGTCTTGCTCTAGTGGCTGAAGTACTCGGCTACTGACCCGCAGGTCGCGGGATCAAATCCCGGTAGCGGCGGCTGGATTTCTGATGGAGGTGGAAATTATGTAGGTCAGTGTGCTCAGATTTGGGTGTACGTTAAAGAACCTCAGGTGGTCGAAATTTTCAGAGCCCTCCATTATGGCACCTCTCATAATCATATGGTGGTTATGGGACGCTAAACCCCACATATCAATCAATCAATCATTCAATTAATTAGTTATTATAATTATTATAATTATATTAATATTAACTAATTACTTACTTAATTAATTATTTATCATATAATCAATGAAATCAGCGATCCGTGGTGAGGTGGATTTTACGAAAGGATGCTTCGCACTGTTAAAAGCTGCCAACGGAAAACTCTATGGAAAGGCTGCTTCGATTTCGAGCAGCTTGTGACAATGCTTGAAGGGGTAGAAAATTTTGTGAATTCTAGGACACTAACGTACCTCTGCGCTGAGGCTACTAATCCAGCTGTGCTGGCACCTTTGCACTCTAGAAGCATTGATCAAGCAAACAGCAAACGCTAAGATGATGTGAGGCATTGTAAGAATCATTATGGCCTCTAAAATGGTGAGCGCACGGCGTGTATATTGGAGGCCATTCAACTCTTGCTTTAGATAAAAAACCTGTATGTACCATTCGCGCGCGCGCTAGTATGATTTACTGTGTGTGTGTGTGCGTGTGTGTGTGCGTGTGCGTGTGCGTGAGTGTGCGAGTGCGTAAGTGTGCGAGTGTGTGAGTGTGCGAGTGTGTGAGTGTGAGTGAGTGAGTGTGAGTGTGTGAGAGTGAGTGTGAGTGTGTGTAACAAAACATATAAGTAAGTGTGCACTTAGCGGTTGAAGGGCGCACTGGAAGCCGGGTTTCGCTATCGCGTTCAACTTTTAAAGGTGAAGCTTAAGGGTCCCCCAATTTTTCCTATTATCGTGACCGGGCGCCTCCCAGGTGGCGGCGGAGAAATCAGATTTTATGCCCCGCGATGCGGCGCTCTTTGTTGCTGGCGCGCTGGCGATGACGGGGGAGATTGACGACGGGGTTCAGTTGGCGGCACTGAAACTGCATGCTTGCCGCAAAACTATTTCCTGAAGCACTTATTTTAACCGTAGCTAATATCACTAATTATCTTTGCGGCAGGGGTAGAAGGAAAAAAATGTAGTTTTTCTATTCATGTAGCCTTCTACATATGCACAATTTAAAATTTCGACGCATTTTTGCTGACTGCACACAATTTTAGTTCCCTTAGGATGGCATCTGCCTCTCAATGCAGTTTTACCAGTGCTTCCCTGCACGCCTCCCCCCCCCCCTCAATCAAGATGGATGCTTCAGCTTACAAAGGCTGGAATGGCGAAGCAATACTTTTTTGCAGACTAGTTGGTTCATAATTGCTGCGCTCTGTCCTGTCTCCCTTGTTTCCCTTCAAGTTTGTGCAGCAATTCAATTTTTCAAGCTCGAATAGTCAACAAGTAACTGGCAGACCAACAAAGCGCAAAAAAAAGAAGTACGGAACAGAGTACCACCTTTTTTTATGAGAACTCTGAACCAACTGCCGTTGATTTGGTAACCATACCCACATTATTCGCCCTCTATGCACGCAGAATGTAGCTGTGACAAAATTCCTTCAAAATTCAGCGTATCATTTGCTTAGGTGTGTGCGGGGGTAAGGGGGGAAGATAGCGGCTCTCACTAAGAGGAAGGGGGGCGCTACGTCGGCCGCATACATTAGATTATTAGTGAAGGAAGCTGCTGCGATGAACCTCCGCCCTCTTCCAAGGTAGATGTTTCAGCTGGCAAAGGGTGGAATGGTCATAGTAACTGCCGGACGGATAAAGCAACAAGAGAAAAAAAGTATACAGAGGCAATAATAGGCCACAACTTTTTTTTTCAACTGATTGAGTTGTCTTTGCCAATTGTTATTTTGTAAATTTATCCGCTTATTGTGCTCTTCTGTGTACGCAGAAAAGAGCAATGACAAAGTTTTTTGAAGACCAGTATGCGAAGCATAGGTCGTACGTAGAAGAGGACTGGAAGAGCCGCCATCACTGTGGGCGGGGAGAGGGGGTCCTGTTGCAATTTATATTTTGTTGTTGTAAAGTCTCGTTGTAAGTAGGGGCACTGAAAAATTGAAGTTTGCATCCAGCTAATGCTTGGTATTTGCCTATTCTTCCTTTTTATCAGGTTAATGTAAGTACATCTATTTCGTTTGTCATTGCTTCTTATTATGTTCCATAGTGATTCCTCGTATGTGTTCGGGAATTTCAATTTATTGTCTTCTGATGCTCAGTTTCAAATAATGATTTATTATTTAGTGTTTACTTTATTAAGGTATACCTTCTTTTCGTTTTTACACTGTTTACTCACATTATGCATGAAAACACTTGTGCTTGCGTCTTTTATCTGCTTGTCATAGTTTGTTTTTTGCATAGCAGCTATAAATATAGATGCATATTGATTTCTTTATACTTAAATGGAACAGTGTGAAAAAGAATTTTAATAATTTGATACTGAAGCTTCGAATCTCCTACATCTTCGTTCCGTGCGCGCTATATATCCTGCTTGTATGTGCTGTTCAAATCAAGATAACCTGGAAGCATACTCTGAAGATCAGTTTTTTCCTTCATTTACACTTTATCAGCGCCCTGTGTGTCGAGCACAGAGACATTGTAACGTTACCACTAAGCTTGTTTTAAACGAGAAACGCCCGAGAGCGCGCAAATGCCGCGCGCCAGGTAGCGGTTGCAGCCTCTGGAGGCTTTATCGTAAACTCTTTCAGCTTGCCGCCTCGTTCACGACAGCAGGAAAACCTTTCTAGCCACTATAATTCAACTCAAGTTTACCTAATGCAAAGTCGTATAGTTGAGGCGGCACTTTCGGCATGGGCAAACAACAGCATACGTCTCAGAAATACATGTAAAAAAGAACCTTTAGAGAGGCACACCTTCGAAAACTTTACTCACTGCGGCTGCCAATGGGCTGTAATTAGGACATTACAACAAGTAAGCACATAATTTCACGTGAACTATTGTTACTTCAGCTACTGTCTTGCTAACTAGGCTTCGCTTGTGGAAAGGATTGGCTTGTAAGTGGTAGCAGTGAGTGACTGGGATCTTTATTGAATTGTGAAGTGAAACAACAAGCCCCCTCTAAATGTCATCTATGCAACTGATGCACTACTTCAAAAACAAATTTTTGTTTGTAAATACACGTTTTCTTCTCAGGAGTTGCTGCTTGTGCTCTTTAGTAGACTGCTTGCCTCCAGATCACAACTCCCCCCCTCCTCCCCTGCACACACGCACTATTATTTCCTCATAACTTTCCGTCAAACCACACCGGCCCGTTACCGTCATAACGCGCAATGAGCCCCTCCCAAAGGAGCATTTCATCCCAGTTGCGTCTACAAAAAAAAACGCATGCCACGTGACATGGTGGTGAAGTTCGGTGCAAGAAAGCCGCATGATGTATATTACATAGGAGAGAAACCCTGAATGATTCTCATCACCTGAGTCTGCGTGTGGGTAAAAAGGGAGGCTTTCAAAAATTTTGCTGCTTTTCTAGGCAGGCGCAATAAAGCTACGTTTAAAACATGTTGGTGAACGTCCCTGGTGTGATATAATCTACTTTGGTACTTCATGAAAGTTTCGCCGCTCATAGTTTCCAAAACGGGGTGTCTGGGATGAACCTCCCTTCATTAAAATGATTTTGACAGCTGCTTCTTTTATGCACAGGATCGTTACCGTTATCGTAATAAATAAAGTCTCCGCAGACACTCCATTAAAAGACAACGGCGCTTGATTTACAATGCCTCAAGTCTCGCATCTGTAACTATAGATCTGACGGTATCGATGCAGCTTAGAGGCAAGGGGACATCGCTTTGTTTGCGAGTGGCAGTTTGTGTTTAACGGGGATGCATTTATGACCACAATGGGCGTGCAACATACATCAAAACCTGAAAAAAAAAGAGCACCAACCCGCACACTTGTCGCACTTCATAATCTATCTTCCTGTCCCACCATGAATGGAACTCCCAAAAGGAAGGCACAACTAGACAGGCCTCCTGCCGAGTGTTTATAGCTGCCAGGCAGCGTCACATCAAATTGAAGTATTTACGACCCTGCTGTCACATAAGAGAACGGTTAGTGGAAACACAGCAATCATCTTTTTGCCCCGTGATGTGATTTCGCAAGAGATGAGACAGCGTAAAATCGAAGGAGCTTTGAAAAAAAATTTCTTTCCTAGTTGCGCTGCTTCTTCAGCGCCACGCAGAACACACTCCGCGCACGCCAAGCACCGTCGACTGGGCCCGATTGGCAACGACAGAATCATCGCTGTTTTGTCGCAAATGCGACTCTAAATTTTGTATTCATTTGTGATCGCACTAAAGCCGCAGTCAGAGCGAAGGTATTGAGTTAAAATACGGCATGCAACGGCAGCGTTAACACAAATGGCACCAAAAGTCTCATGACTTTTGTCAATTTATCCAAAGCAACGAAGTGTACGACTTCAGCGTATACGCTTCAATGAAGAATTACGACTTATGGCGTGATTATTTATCGTCTTCAGCCACTGCATGAAAAATGATATTCGCTTAAAATTCATTGCAAGTGTTTAGCGAATACCACGATTTTTCGATCAATGACAAAGAATGGCATAGTGAATGCCTGCCTATTAGGCATTGATTAATGGCGTAGTGGTTATCCTGCAAGTGTGATAGCAGCAGCTACCCAAAGAGTGTTAAAAAAGACTATTAAAGGCCTCTCTTCTAATTTTTGCTTTGACAGTGCTGAGAGTTCAGCGCATGCCTGACAGGCTTTTCTTTCCGCCATGTTTTCGTAACACTCAAATGAAGTAATGTCGACGACGCAAGGTGCTCCGTTTCGCATGCTGTTGCGCTGTAGACGCTGCAAAATTGAAGGACACTTTGTGACTTCCTAAAGATGTTCTGAGAAAGCGTATGGCTTTCGGAGCAACAAGATTCGGCAAGTCTTCTCGACGGTGAGGGAGCACGGACGGACGGGCGGTCAAACGTCTGTGCCACTGTGCCATCACGTGATTACTGAGAGATTTCGAGGAGAAGAGGCTGCAACTGGTGCCATTCCAGGGCACTGACGATGAAAGCGAGTATGAATCATTCACCGTAAAATTGATTTTAAGTACGTGTAAGGCTATATTTGCTGTTAATATTTTAACGCGACAGTCTTAAACAGCTCGTTTCACCGAAACACCGGCGTTGGCGTCGATGTCGGCGTAGTAGTCATGGGTTGTAAGGGAAAAATTACCGTTTTGTGCGTGACTAAAGAATTCAAAAAGATGTAATTAATATAAATAAAGATTTGAGGGTCTGAATGAATATCGAACCCAAATCGTTTGCATGGCAAGCAAGTGTTCTACCCTACAGCCACGCACGCATCTGCTTGGGAGCATAGTTAAAATACCTCCCTGTGCTTGGAAATTACGTGAAAATAATGTTCATGCTTTACGAAGACACACGTACTTTATCCAGGCTTCAATACAAAGCATGGCACATTGCCGTAAAATTACGAGGTACAAGCGTAAATTTCCATCGGGCATTAGAACAGGTGATTATCCTAACTACTTCGTGGTTTAAAGCTGGCTACTCATTACAAAAACACATACGTTACGGCACGCATTCCCTTAAGACCACTCAGAGGGTGCATAGCAAGATAGAAAACATTTCATGCGCATATTTACTCATGGTTGAAAGCATGCTTCCAATTACACAGAATGCAGCCATAAGCAAAAGCTTCAATGGCGCAAGTTCCTTTCTGACTTATCGATTACATTGTATTAATCTGCAATTAAACTTCAATAGTGACATCATACAATGAAAAGTATGCACTAAGTGGTTTAAGTACACCGCAAAAAAGTGCGCGCATTCACGGACAGAAAAACGGACATAGTGTCCAGGAAATAAACACGCTTCCCTCTTCACTGACATCAAGACTACAGCACACGTATAAGAATCACAGACTTTGCCACTTCGTGAATGTTATGGATACAGCACACGTTTACCAATAATGTTTCACTGAATAGTGCAAAAAACAAGTGTCTCCACCGTCAGCAAAAAATTAGAGCAAAGTTCTCATTTGCAATACTGATTACCCCCAGAAATTTATACTAATATGGCCGTCACATGCCTTTTTTGCATCCATCGCCACGACGTGCCCCGCCATGGTGGTCTAGTGGCTAAGGTACTTGGCTGCTGACTCGCAGGTCACGGTATCGAATCCCAGCTGCAGTGGCTGCATTTCCGATGGAAGCGGAAATGTTGTAGGCCCGTGTGGTCAGATTTGGGTGTACGTTAAAGAACCCCAGGTGGTCGAAATTTCCGGAGCCCTCCCCTACGGCGTCTCTCGCAATCACATGGTGGTTCTGGGACGTTAAACCCCAAAAATCAAATCAATCGCCGCGACGTGTTCTGCACCGCTTTTAATCTACGAAACTGTATTTGTTTTCAAATGGCGGTTTAAGTGGGCATCGCAGAAAGAGGAACCATTCGACCGCATTAGGCGCACCGCCATCATCACTCATCCGTCGGCAGTCACTACTCTAGTCCGTGCCCTCCTCAAAAAGATCAGGACACACACACGGAACGGGACCCGGCTGGCGCTGCTTTTTTGTCTGGTCTGCATCTTGGAGCTGAGTGCCTAGCTTCTCATTTACTCACCGTTTGGGTTAGAGCTCATGCCACCAATGGTTTGTGTCATATAGTACCCATGCAATAGCTCAGATTAAGCCGCTTCTAGTAAAGTCGAGGCCATAAACGCAGTGCTCCTTTGTTGATGTCGTTTTCGCGTGGTTTATGTCATGCATGCTTTTTCTTAAACGGAGTGTGTACTGAGAGCAGAAAATACAGCATTTACGAAAATCACGGATTGATTGTGTTGGTCGTGTTTACATTTCAAGCGTGACAATTTTATTGCGCTCTGATTACTTGTCCACAGCAGTTGCGTTACTCAATGCCGAGAGTGTTCGGGCTTGTCAGCACCGTAGTGCCGCCGTGTAATGTGTGTGCCTCCCTTTACGCTGGCGGCGTTAGGTGAGCCTCTGTTTACGGTGTCGGTACGCTGCTGCGCCGTAAGACGAGACGATATCTACCGTGAAATTTTGGCACGCTGCAGCCCATCAGCGTGTTCTTCCCATCGGGCTGAAGTTCATCTCCTCCGCGTTGTCTAATAAAAGGTGGCTGGTGGCAGGTAGCACCAAGGGGCGAACAACCAGAGAGGTCTTTTAACTCAAGAAATCTAAAACAGCTTGGGAGTTCTTCCCGAAAGCTAGAAACCTCAACTCGTAAAACGCGTTCTAAAAATAATAACAAGAACCCGTGCTTTGTCTGCCGCTGTGGTATAGTGGTTGCGGTGGTCGGCTGCTGGCCCAAAGGCCACGTGTTCGATGCCGGCCGTGGTAGTCGCGTTGTGATGGACGGGTAGTGGTAGAGGCCCGTGTACTGTGCAATGTCAGTGCACTATAAAGATCACCACATCGTAAAAACTTCTGGGCCCCTTCACCATGGCGTCCTTCACATTGACATCGTAATTTTAGGGCATAAAACCCCAGGAATCATTTTTTAAAATCTTTTAATCTCGGATTTGTTTAGTACAAGATTTTTTGTGTAGAACAATCGTAGAACTTTCAGTACATGAAGAATGTGGTCCATATTGGGGATTCTTTTTCATAGAGAGACAACATTTAGTGAAATATGATACTTTGTATTAGCTGATTATCAGAGTTTTTTTTCTGTCGCCAAAGAGGAATTCGATATGTATAGAGCGCTAAATAATTGTTATAGCTGGTGTAAAAGTTAGGTAGTTGTGCGTTTTTGTAAATGTTTGGTTGTGAATTTAGCATTGAGGTGGTCGTAGTAACAGACTATGGTAAATAACACATTTAGTATTAACCTTCATTGGTTACTGTAAAAAAAGCCATCAAATTGCTCTCTATTTTGAGAAAAAAAACCTTTTTGATGTGGTTGCAAGACTCTGAGCTTGCCCGTGTTTATACCTTGAAGCAATGCGTCCTAGTGGTAAGTACTAGCTGCACAAGCATGAGGCACATTTAGACAACATATCAATTTCGTCCTTGCTTACTTTATAGTTTGCTATATAGTACTAGCCTGCATGAGTAAACGAGAGATCCAAACTGCAGTAGGGTGCATTTAACCACATGCAGCTATCTTCTGAGAGTTCAAATAGTGTGCTTATGCAACACTGGTAAGTGACACCGATACATGCAAGAACTTATTACCTGTGCGATAAAATTTGGAAGTGGCAAGAACACTAAAATTAGAAAAAGAATCTACTGAAATCAGAAAAAAAAGATTATGTTTTAGTCATGAACTAATACAGCAGTATTAAAGTGACAATGCCTCCTATTAAAGTGACAAGGTGGTGCTACCCACTGTTGAGTATTTGCAGCAACGCACGGATGAAAAAAAGGAATACGTACACGCTGCTAACTAATGATGTTTATAAAAGCCTATGTAAATTATATGGCTGGTGTTATCTCTAGTTAAATACTGCTGGTAAAAGGCTCAGAGAGTCAAAGAAACTTTAAATCACAGTGGGGCAATTATCATGAAGATAGTTTATTTTTTAAGGTGAAGCTTCCTTAAAAAGTTGTGTTCTTTCTCTTCAGTTCTGTTTGAAGTTTGCAGAGTAAGAGCTACTTAACACCTTTGATGTTGCTTCCACCTTAAAAGGAACAGAGTTGATACCTTGATGTTGTGTATGAAATAGAATCAATTCCTTTTTCACTTGGAAACAGTGTTGATACCTTAACATTGTGACTGAAATATAATAAATTATTTTTTTCCATTGGAAACAAACCTTACATTTTATTTCAGCAGAAGCTTTTACATTCACTAAAGGTATGCCTTTTTTGCACACTCTCAAGTCTATGAGCTTCAGTCATTACTAGCTTATAAAGGTTAAAAACGGCATTGTGTCTCGCTGTACCGAATTGCCTCTTCTTGAAGGGAGGGCAAGATTGTTTATCAGCTGCAGGTCCAGCGCATTCGCGCTTTCTGGTAACTTGGTGCCTTTGCCTTCGCTTTTTAAGTATCCCCATTCGGCACTCCTGGCGTTAAAATCACCCGCTACTATGAGCGGATTGTCAGCCGCCAATTTTACCGCCGAGGTAAACAGTCTGTTGAAATCTCCTTTCTTATCTGATGGAGGACTGTAAACATTGAGCACAAAGATGCTTTTTTTAACAGCCCTGTGTGGTAAGATTTCGACCAGGACCGTTTCCAGGCCTTTTATGTATACGGGGGCGTTTCTTTCAGAGAACATTATTTCCTCCCGGACGAAGGTAGCCACTCCTCGCGTCTTGTTCTGCTCGGGGTGCTGGGTCGGCCTGGCTACCCTGTACCCCTGTATGCTAATGCTTTTAGCAGTTTTGCTTTTTCCACATTACTGTAGCAATATTATATGCGGCTTTTTATACAGGCTAGCAATAGTTGTGTAAGTGCTGCTTTGCGTTTCTGAAGTGAATTACAGTTACGCTGCCAGATCCTAATCTCGATACGGTCAGCAGCCATTTTGGCTTGGTAGCTTGTGTGCGTCGCGGCTTGTTATTTCCGCGAGACTGCGTGCTTTGACTGGTCGGACTTTAGCTCTAGAAGTTATGCTCGGCACGCTTGCCATAACCACTGGTTTGTCCGCGCTTAGGTTCTGAGGAGCACCTGCCACAAATGGGTTGGCTGCTATCTTCTCCAGGCCCACGAGCCCCTGGTTAGCTTTGTCAGTGTAAGTCTTAAAGGTTTCCTTAAACTTGGCAAGCGTGTTCGCCAACGTATCAATTTTGTCGTTGAGCTTAGATGTCGCGGACTCGACATTTTTCAGTGGGGCTTCTTTTTCTATCGAGACCATCTCGATCTCCTTCATCGTGTCGCTGTCGCTGTCTACGGTTTTGTGTTTGTGTGTGTTGTGGATCGTTTGTTGTGAGCGTGTTGGCGGTGGTGCCGGTGAGCTCGAAATATTTATGCCGTGGCAGCTCTCTACTCTAGCTATTGAGGCCCGGAGCTCTTCAAGCTCCTTCTTGAGGGCCCTTTTTTCTTGTTCAAGCGCTACAATACGAGAATCGAGAGCATGCTCTGGCTGTGCCTTATCTTTGGGCTGGCTACTTGTGCTTCATGATTCACCTTCAACCCTGCTGACCAAGGAGCCATTGTTTGGCTGCTGCTGCTGCGGGGCTGCTGGTCTCGGTCTTAATCGGGATCTGGAGCACTCCCGAGATGAGAGGCGGTTGTCGGATCCCGACAGGGTCAAGGGGTGCCCTCCGGAACGAGAACGGCCTCTGGATCGAAAACGCCTTCTTGATCGGGAACGCCCTCTGGATCGGGATCTCCCCCTGGACAGAGAACGGTAATTGACGCTCGAGGCGTTCTCCCGTCCCGGCACCTGGTTGTGGCAGGGTTGCTTAAACGTGACAGATGTTTGTGCGTCTTGACGTTGTTGTGCTTGCCAGTCTTTCTTTCTGTGTCTTCTTCTCCTTCTCACTATGTATGGAATGTGGAAGCGTCTTTTGCATTCCCGATCTCCGGTGGGGTGATTTCCATCGCAAAGCTTGCATTTCGGCTCGCAGTGATGCACGCCGTCTTCTTGTAGCATTTCACCGCAGTAGTGACATTTCTTGCTCGTTGCGTTTGTGTGCCGGCAAACATCGGCGCGATGACCGACTCCTCCGCACGTTCTGCAAACATCGACTTGTCGCTTGTAGAGCGAGCAGGGAACCAACCATGGCGGTTCCGCATATCCCTGTGCTCGGAACGCGCAACCCGTCAAAGAGGATAGCGACGACTTTGATCTTTTTATTGCGTCTTGCCTCAATAGCAGTGGGATTTCGGTCGATCACAATCAGGCGTTTGAGCGTTGCGTCGTCAAGGGAGAGGTCAACGTTCTTGATGACGCCCTTACATGTATTATCGGGTGCGGCCACGTATGCGGCAACTTCGAACGAGCCTTAGTTTGTGTGCAGTTTCGGCACGTTCACGTATGATGTAGCATTATATTTGTATGGCGTAGAAATAACAATGATGTTTTGCATATTGTTGGGGCAGATCGTGTCATCCCGTGCTTGTTCGTCGGTGATCTGGGCGGCCATGATGGCGGCTCTCGCCAGCAGAACGAGGTCGACTCGGGCTACGTCCAATCCTCCTCTGGGTCTTGTAATTTTCCTGATCTAGTCCTTGGGTAGGCGGGGTAGCCTGGAAGCGGATACCACACGGTGTAGTGCCGATTGACTTTTTTAAAGCCCCTGGGGTGCTTCGGCTGGTTGCTGCGCTCGACCGTCCCAGCGGCCAGCTCCTCCTTCGGTGGAGTCGTCTGTCTTCGGCGTCCCATGGCGGTGGCCCATCCTGATCTGTCGAAGATCTCCGCGCTTACTTCCATTCCCTCCACGGTTATGGTGAAAGGCATTTTTAGTGCCAGTTGTCGGCTGCGACGTACGGAAGTTGATCCAGTAGCTGCCGCGTCTGGCCGAGCCCTTGTCTACGTTTAACGGCCGTACTTCTCGCCAACCCTAGGTGTGGTTAGGGTTAGCGGGGATGCTCGCCGCGTTGCAACTTTAAAGTCCAAAAATATGTCTAAGAATTCACTCACCGCCAAAAATGGCGTCTCCACTGAAACCGCAGAGCTTGCTTGTTCGAATAAGCACAAAGCCAAGGGATCTTGGAGCAAAGAAACGACCGAAAACATTTAGAAAAGCGGGAGCCGACGTTTTCACGTTCGCGCTCCTCGACGCCACCCAGTGATCTCTACTAAATTTGAAAGCTCCTATTCTTTTCAGAAAGAACTGAAATATTACAGGGCAAGTTATTGGCTCAGGAGAATAGTGTCAAGATGTTTTTGAAGCCCATATACGCTTACTTTTATATTTTGTTGCATATATTTGATTTAACGCACTCGTTATAAACATACTAATTTTAAAACTCTGTTAGTGTTATACGTGGGATATATTTATCATTCATAGTGCAGCAGTGGGCACAAAAATAACTTTAAAAAGTGTGGTTTTGAAACATTCTCATGGGACTAAATACAAATACAACAGTCAATCTCATGATTTGTGGAGATCAGTTTCATGTGAAAGATTCAACGGCAAGCTGTCTTCGCTGCATTTTTTTACTCTTTGAGTCAAATGTTACTAAGTTGATATATATTTTTGTGCATAATACTGTACCATCAGCAGTAGCTGATGGTACAGTATTATGCCTGCACTCACATCTGTGCTTTTAAGAGCACAGACTTCAGGTTTATGAAAATCAGGTGCATTCCATGGTGCCATGATGCGCATAAAATAAATTCTGCCAGGTGAAACAGCGTTTTATTGTAGCCTTTAAGTCTTGCATTAGTACATATTTATTGTTTATTACACTGTTTTGAACAAGGATAACCAACATTGCAAACACACTCAACATTGCTTCAATACGATGCATGATTAGTATTTTCTGGAGCATTTACAGCCACTAGGGTGCAAAGTACACCACCTGGAATTCCAAGGTTCAAATGCAGCCGCAACTAATATTTACAGTATCTTTCAATTGAAATTTTGCACTCGTTGTGAAGCTGCTATTATTGGCAACAGATGCACTGTTGTACTGTCTTCTTGATGCTTACTCACAGATTTTCAAAGTGCATTTTTGCTGTTTCAGAGTTACCATAGGCAGTGAATCACACGTGCGTTATACCCACATCCCACAGACACTAGTGTGTAGGTATTATTTACACACGTGACTGATGAAAAAGGTTTCACATCGTGTTAGACAAGCATGTCACAGGGTCATGACACAGCAGTTATAATGTCACACTCACTATTTATTCTCTTCCAGGTGCTGCTTCTATTGTTTTTGGGCCAGCTGGCGCTTCTCATGCCAGCGGTGCTATGACTGTTCATACCACAAGCACCTTCGTGACCTGATGTTGCAAGAATTTGTGTGACCGCATCACCAGCAAATTATCAAGCGCCATCATTTTCGCTGCATCCTCCACTGCCAATTATGAACGGTTCAGCGTTCAGTCCAGCAGCATGAAACAGTGACAAGTGATGAAGCAGCTCATAAGCACACCCATATCTTTGTTGCATGAGGCCAAAACACTGCATTCAAGATTTCATATTCATTGTTAATGTTCTCCCACGTTAGAGAGTGTAGAAACCTGTTCCATGTATATTATGTTTACTTTGTTGTCAGTATCCAGTTTGAAATTTGCTTTTGATATCCCTCATTTAAAACATAGCCTTCGAAAGGTGACCTTCAAGACCTGCAGTTGTAATTTCTGCGTTGAATTTTACACTGACGACCTCGAGCCGTAGTCAGTGCAAACTTTTCGTGCTGATAACGTAGCAAGAGTAATGTAAACATCACTGGCACCACTGGTTTGACTGTCAGCTAGAGCACAAAAAGCCTAAACAGCACCCACTAGGGCATCCAAATTTTCGTTCATAATTTTATATTACTTCAGTGGAATGAGTGGCAGTGCCGTAAAAGAGTTTGTATAAAAAGTGAGCAACTATACCTTGATTTTGAGAGTGCGTGCTTAGGCCACTTTTCAACTAGTAAGATCAGATTTATTATTGCCAACTTGTATAACTATTAATAAGTTTAATTTGTGATGAGTAGCTGCTTTCCTGTTGCAAGGCAACGCCTCCAGCTGGAAGTTCGTAACATCATTTTCAAATATAATTGCGGATTTTGTAAGTCATTTCATGTGACACTTGACTTGCTGGCCTGTTTGACTGTATATATTTTTTATTTCACATTGGCTCTCAGGTTGATGCATTGTTTCCATACTTTTATGCAGCTCTTGATAGGGTTTCTCGCTACATATTTTACTAATACAGCAAAACATTCCTCTAAATGTGCTCACTTGGGTTAAAGACTTTCTTTTTTGCAGACCTCCCTTTACATTTTTTATTTAAGATACCTTACAGGCCCTTGTTGCAGGGCATTGTGTAAAGGGGGGTTACAAAGGGTGAGTGTCGCGACAAAACCGTAAGGAAACATCAAACTTTAAAAAAACTCAACAAAAAATAACGCGTTATAAGTCACTAAAGAGAAAATGTACAAAAAGTCATCTGAAGTTACACATCGGAACATTGCTGGTGGGAGGAGAACAAATATGCGCAATACACTTACTAAAAAACACCTAGCACACACGTAGCCAAAAATATTTTAGAGCAGCGCGCAGAAGTTAATAATGACAACTTTTCTTGTGCTTATGTGACATCTCCTATATTGCAAGGAAGTGTGCTCAGTGGAGGCCTGTTGCCAGAGGGGTTCCCCAGGAGTTTGTCCCCCTTTCCCCCCGCATTCACATGTTGTGGGTTGTCCTACTGAGCATAAGTAATGAAGAAAGTCATTTTTCATGGTCACCAGCATGTGCCCCCCCCCCCTCCTCTGAAAAACATTCCTGGCTATGGGGCTGTCTCTTTATGAGCTCGTTATTTCTTGTTGCTCGTTCTTCATTGTTTGTTTTTACCCTGCATTGTCTGCATGTGTATAGAATACAAGGTGTTCCAAGAAAAGTGTCCAATATTTTTCAAAAATTAGAAAAAGGAAGTACTTGCGTGCTAGTTGCGGCATTGCCTTTCTTGTGACAAAAGTAATCTTCAGATAGGCACAAACAATTATTGCAGCAGTAATTATAGCAATTAGGACAATTACTTTTTTTACCGGTAATATCAGCTGGTCGAGTCAAATGGGCAAATTCAAGGTTTTTTTACGAAAAGTCTATACAACTTTGAAATTTGGAAATGTAGCCACTGATAATCACCGTGTAGTGAAGCAATCTGTGTTAATTTAGCTGTCGAAACAAAAACCGATTCACTAGACAGCACATCTACAATTCATTTCGACAACGTCCTCAATGACGACACTGTTTCTCTAGCCGTTATCAACCGTCAATTTAGACACTTTGCTTTGTGCCATCTTACCGATGCTCACTTAGTCTTCTCCTCTAATGCAAGAGAAGCAGTGTCGCCATGGAGGGTATTATCGAAGTAAATGGTAGATGCACTGTTTGGTGCGCCGGTTTCGGTTTCACCAGCTTAGTTGAGCAGAATGCATCGCTCTGCGGTGATTACCAGTGGGCCGCTTTTCCTAAATTTTAAACTGCCTATGAACTATTTGTAGAAAGGGGTTCAATTCGCCCATTCGGCCCGACCAGCTATTACCACTTTTAAATGAATAATTGTGTTACTTTCTATGTTTACTGCCATAATCAATGTTTGTACCTATCTGACGATGCCTTTTGCCACAGGAAGGCAATGCCGCATGTAGCACGCAAATGCCTCTTTTCTCTTATCTTTAAAAATATTTGACACAATTCTCGATTGATCAGTTGATGTTATTTTTAATCAGTCATTCCATTCCAAATCATCTAACGTTGTTCCGACTATCACGAATATGGCTGCTAAAACTTCCACATATTTTTTTAAGTGCAAAACTCGTCCTGGTCATTTATTTTTGTTGCCGAAAAATTTCCTCTCTATTTATCAGAGCCTAGTGTTTGGTGCCAAGTAAAGTATAAGGTGTCAAACAACAATGCTTTTCAAAAAGTTTTGGAATGCAATCGATAAAACATTTCTGGCAAGGTAATGAAGTTATCTAACTTTAAAATAATGGCTTCATTATATATATCCGTTCTTTGAATGCTTTTCACACACGCAATGTTGAATAAATTTACCACATTTGGGATTTTTTTTCGGGAACATGGTAAGTTCCAAGGACACAAATAAAATATGTGCTGGTAGCCTGTCAACATGCTACAACTTAAAAATAATTTTGACACTGATAATATAGCAGAAGCTCTGAAAAAAATGTGAGTGTCACTTTGTCTGGGAAAACCTCAGTATTCAGCATCAAAAACTTGCTTTGTTGGTTGGACTCTAATTGCGCACGAAATTTCATTTTAAACCTCTATGGACAAGCAAATTTTGAGTGGAATTACGAGAGGGCGTTGTTTTTAAATATGTAAAATATTTTTTTTAAATATGTATCTGCACCAGCTTTTCACCTACGTAACTGAAGCGACATGAAACCCTCGCAAGGGCAATCTTCAGCAGAATCCCACTGACCTGGAATACAGTGAGCAAATTTTGTGCTCTTCCCAGAGTAATTGAAATGGGAATAGGGTTATCATCTGCATTTCATTGCACGGAGGTGTAATACAAGGACTGAGTCCAGTGTGGTGACTTCCAGGTGAGCCATGCAGCTTTCTAGATATAAAGTCAGAGATCCTGCTTTCCTGGGGAGTTCTGCAAATGCAGTAGGTGTGTTTTATACACCTAATAAAATATTTAGTCATATTTAGTACATATGTCTTATAGCATGCTAGTAGCATTGATGCAGTGCACTGATAAACGCTATCGTAAAACAACCGTTTCTTTTTTTTCTGGATTTCAGGAGGGCACCCTGGGCCGTGAGACTCGAAGCCTGCCATATGAATACAGAAGCGAAAAAACAGAATCTATTGAGAACTGGTGGCCAAGGCGATAGTCTCGTTTATGTTGTGCGTAAGGGATAATTGTGTACTGTATACTTTTTAACAGCATGATGACTCATCTGAAAGTCATCACCAGTGGCATAGCCAGGAAATCAGGAGGAGCTGGTTAGCTCCCCCCTGGTAATAAGGGTTGCAGCGCAAGCACGAAGGTGCTAGAAGAAACGTGAACCGAAATGCGAGGCAAGGAAAGCAAAAAGGACAACACATCTATCTAGTTTAGTCTTGGATGGCCCCTACCTCGTCCGTAATTCGCAAGAAGTTGTCAGATACTTCAAGCAGCGCTCGTGTTGTCCTCTTTGCTTTCCTTGCCTCGCCTTTCGGTTCACGTTTCTTCTAGCACCTTCATGCTTGCGCTGCAACGCTTATTACCATGGAATTTAACCAACTAGCCCAAATAGCCGTTCTTATTTTACTCCCCCCCCTCCAGCACTGTCCTGGTATTTTTTATCCTGAAGCCATGGATTGTCCTTCTAATGTGATTGGTTTGTGACCACGTAGTTTATCGATGGCTCCGCAGAAGGTGCTAGTGTGAGTGACACACAGACAGATTCATGGTTACCAATAAAACCCTCTGAAGCTTCGCCTCACACATGATCATTCAGTTCGTAGATATGCTGTGATTGTCTTAGTTCTGCATGTGCATACCCACATATACACTTACAAACACACAAGAATGTACATAAAGTATGATCGAAGTCGCTTTTTCTTCACACATTACCCCCACGCCAAAAATATTTTTGCTATGCTACTGCTCTCCACACTCTAGCAACATTCATTGTGGCGCATCTCTGTTGGCAATAAAATGCAGATGATAGCCCCTTTCCAATATCCATTGCTCCGCATCAAGCTTGCTGCGTGTACCCCAGGTCTGTGGAAGTCCGTGTAAGATTGCCCTTGCGAGTGCTTCATGCCGCTTGAGTTAAGCAGGTGTAAAACTTGTGGAGATACATAATTTCAAAAAAATACTTTTCGAGTTCAAAAAATAATACCCTTTAGTAACTTCTCCTATATTGAGGTAGTACATTGAGCTTCAAAATGAAATGTTGTGCATGTTCTTTGACCGACCACCAAGGCAAGCTTTTTGATGCTGAATACGGAGCTTTTTCGAAAAAAAGTGAAGTTCACAATTTTCGACTATCTGCTAAACTTCAGTGCATAAATTATTTTCAATTTGTAGCATGTCAAGAAGGTCACCAGCACATATTTTATTTTTGTCCTTGGAATTCGCCGTGTTACCAGAAAAAAATCCCGAACCTGGCAACATTATTCAATATCGCTCGCGGGAAAAGCTCTCGAAGAATTGTTATACAAAAGGAAGCCATTATTTTTAGTGTGATCACTTTATTACCTTGCTGAAAATGCCATTTATTCAGTGAATTCCTAAAGAACTTTTAAAAAAAGTTGTTTGATGACTTTTAGCTCAGTCGACACCATACTACAGACTCTCATAACTAGGGAGCAAAATTTTTGGCAACAGAATTGAATGACTAGGACGATTTTCCAACTCAAGAAAAGGAAAAATTTTTGCCGCCATATTTGTGATGCTTAAAAAAACGCTGAGTATTTTTGCATGACATAACCCTAATCATTGTATTGTTTAATACGCTGAATTACTCCTTCGCTTCCTTTACCTCAACTAATATTATTAGCAATTATTTTGGTGTGTTTATGAAGTTGTTTGTGCTTGCAGCCATTTCATTCTGTATGATACATATTTTTATTCATTATGTGTGATCATTTATTTTCGTGCAGCAAGCCAGTGCCTCTAACAAGGCCTATTAAAAGCCTTGAATTGAATAAATAATTTGTGCCCACACTGTTTTTTTGCTCTGTACTCGCCTGGTGTGGTTGTGCTGACAAAATGTTTTTCTTTTTTTTCAGAAAAGAAGTCTGCACAATACTGTTACAATGCGGAAACTACGCAGGTGCTTTGGGTATCTGGAAGTTATGATAATTGTTCTTCGCATTTTAAATTCCAGAAACAAAGCCGCCAAATAAAATAAAGTATTTCACAATTTCTCTTCATCTAATTTTTAGCATGTTTCTGCTTTATTTCATTGTATGATCATAGAAAAATAAGATTTAATTTAAGTGAATATGAAGCTGGTCCTTATTGGTTTTTAAACATTTGAATTCATTTCGTAAATTTTTTAGCATGTGCAGGTGCTGTCAAAAGTTCCCAAGTGACGCGGCCACAGGATTAGGTTGAATAGTGGCTTGGGAAACTTTGAAGGACCTTGTACTTGCAGAAGAAAGATCTGGGGCCGAATTCACAAAGCTTTCTCTTTGGCTGCGCATTTTCTTAGCCAAAAATCTCTTATCTGGAGGGATTACTATAGCGCGGGTATGAATTTAACTTATTCGGCACTTAAGAGGGCAAGGAGGACACACAATAGCCGGTGAAACGACAAGGAAAGAAAGAAGTGTGTGCCGACAATATCAAGGTAGCACGCAAAGCGTCTAGCATCGAGAGTATACGATGATAGCCAATGATTTGCTGCATCTAAGTTTTCGTTCCGCGAGCGTCTGCTACAGCGCTTACGGGATGCCGCGTACGTTGTAATGGACGTTTTGGTGGGCTATGCAAAGCCAAGCACTTGCCTTTAATCAACGACTGTAGCTAAAAAAAATAATTGCTCGATGGCCTTAAGCCACCGAGCAATCCATGCACTATCTCGCCAAGTACAAGTAAACAACACTCCAGGTGCACCACATAGATGAAACCACACATAAATCGATGCATGCAATGTTTGAAAATGTGCTTCGAATGTCTTCCCCTATTTAACGCGACCAGTTACCTTACATTTCATTAAAGCTGCGCTGCTACTTAACTAATTCGGTGCAATCTAGCACGGTATATTGGTGAACGTAAGGGTGTTTTGTACCTATAGTCAAAGGTAGCCTTTGTTACAATATTCTTATTACAAGACACATGAGCGACTTTGGTGCCTGCAGACGAATTGTGCGGAAATGGATAACAGCAGTAATCAAATGAAATTGTCAGCGCAATTTCGCTGGTTCCATGCACCGCAGCATTTTTATAAAGCCGGAGTGCGTGAACGTGCATACGCCTACGCTTAGGTATATGTCTACGTAAAATGAGGGAGACTCGTCGGGAGGTGTCTCAGCGCTAATGCTTTTCACAAAACACGGTGCAAATATTTCTTCCAGTGTTGTTTGAGTGCGCATCAAAGCAAGGGACGTGTATACGAGTCTTGAGGTCGAGAGACGTTACCACACGTGCGAAAAGGATGAAAAGAGAGAGAGACAGACTCTCGTTTTGGCTTCGCGAAAGCTTGAAATCGATAGATAATAAAGACAATTTTCTGGCCCAGCAGACGTTAGGTAAAGTCTCCGCAAAGCAGCGTCAGATGCTCGGGGAGCATAAAAAAGTGGAGTACGCGTTATATGGGAGTGACAGCCACTCAGAAAGCGAGATGAAGTGTGACTGTCCTTAGATGTGAGAATCAATGCTAATTAGGAGAGTTGAGTTAATGAGCCAAAACTTTCCTAAATAACGATAATGGAAGCAAACTGAGCCTTCGTCTAGTGAAAGTGACACTAGTGACAGTAAACTCATAATAGTTGATTAGCGTTGTCACAGGCCGATATATATTTTCATTTTCTTATTAATATATGGCAAACTATGAGAAGGTAGCCTACGTTAGAGCCGGCTACCCGAACGTCATGACAGTAATGTACAAGAATAAATAGCGCACGGTTATACAGTCACACGTGGCGGTTTCTATCTTCTAGTAACCTTGGGCAAACGCATTCTAACTATTTTTTCTATTTTTGACAAAGTTTCACCGGATGTTTTTGCATTTGGCTTCATTCGAAGGAATGACGATATATCAGCAACAGGGCGAATGCAAGCACTGCTGCAGTAGACGAGCAGTTACAGCGCTCAACTACAATCTAGGAGGTACTTGGTTTGACTAGCAGAATCACTGAGCACTTTTTTTTGCAAGCGGTTGCCCGGCCTGACATTATGCGTGGTGGCGGGTACTAATTTTTTGAGAAGTAGGCTATCGCACTTGCTTCTTTCACTCCCCTTTTGACCCAAAAGCATTGTACTGTGCTCCTTCATAAATTACACAATTCAGGGTTAATAATTTTCTCCTCCATGCTCCCTTATCGCAAAAGTGTCCAGTGCTGAAATACCAATATCATACCTGGTATATTACTTTTCCCGTGTTTGGATACTCGACCAGCAATCAGTCTTCACGGTGTTTTGAAGAAAATCTACACATGCAGTGAGCTAACTGCTTGCAGCCAAGTTGACTGCCTTTGTAGGGACACGCTTTCGTGCTAACTTGGTGGGCATCATCACATGCAGCAAGACCAAAGAGCACGGAGGACAGTTAGAGCTGACGCAAACAGAGTAATTAGATTGTGTCTTCTCTACCGCTATTCGTCATGCTGCATGCTTCTGTATGATGTCACTGTCAATGGTTAAAATGAACTATAGCAGTTAATTGAGTTCTGCTGAGAGGGTCCCCTATTGTCAAGAATGGAACAGAACAATGGCAATTTGATTTGTGTGATAAAGAGATACCCTGCTTTTGGTTACTAGAATAAATTTCTAAACTGAAGTTTATTTTTCGTTAACAACAGTTACAGTGCAGATGAAAGGTGCATGGACAAAATTCGTGTATTCAGCTTGACTAGGTTTGTGACCTTAATTGTAATTGCGAACCGGTATCACAGTATGCATAAATATCACACACATATACAACCACGGGTGATAGCTTGCTTATGCTGGTTAAAATTGAAAGGTTGAAATCTACATATTCAACCAACGCAATGTGTACGAGCTATGCCGTGTAGAGTAGCTATGCTCTCAACTAATCTTCGCAGGTTCGTTCCATTTTACCTAATTTCTTGCCCATGACTGTAGGTTGGTAAGTGAAACAACTTCTTCGAACACACATATTCTTTGTAAGGTTACATATATTTTTATGCAGTACAAAACAAATTGAAATGTATGATAGCTCAAGAGAGAAATAACTAGAAACAAATTCAGCCAAATCATTACCAAACTTACTCACCAATGATAAACGGATTCTCATTTAAAAGATACATACATACATACATACATACATGCATACATACATACATACATACATACATACATACATACATACATGTACACACACACATACACATATGTACACCCATACATACATACATACACTCAGGTGTAAATATTAAAATGAATGGCTATAAAACAACAATTCTAATACACTCATTTTGAATATACTACAGAAAGTAACTTACGAGAGAAATCCACCGGCACTGTTATGTCTGAACACGGTGTTTCTCGAACCATCTCGCAAAAGCTTGATGCATAGTTTTCCGCTGCTGCCCAGTGACAAGCAGTTTTTATAAAAAACACAAGAATAAAGCCCTTGACAATGTCATGCTAAAGAAAAGGGCTGTGCATCAATATTTTGTACATGTCTGCAATATCACTCTGTTTATTTATATAGCTTGGCTCAGTCACAACCCACTAACAAAGCATGTTAGGACACTTGGGCTGAAAGTTGGCAGAGCGCGAGTAAATTGTAGACAATACATGAATAATACAATTATAAGCTACTAAGCTCCTTGGTGCAAACAGTGTTTATATTGACAGCTATAGGTGCCATTTCGTTTCCCCAAAACACTTCTCAAAAGTAGAATCAACTTTATTTAGCTAAAAGTTTCTATTCTGGCGCGTCGTGGTAGATCAACGGTGGAAGTGACTTTTTCGGCCAAGAAAACAAAGACCAATTATTTTTCCAGTTCGTGAATTCACCCCATGCTAACATTGAAGCAGCTGGTAGGAGTGCTTTTGGAGAGAGGAAACCACCACATTCCCACCAGTTGTGGCCTTGGGTAGCTACTTCACTTGGACAAAAATGATGAAAAACACTCCTCAAGAAGACTTCAAAGTTTGCACATCAACACAGTTCCCATACAGCTGTCTATTAGTCTGCTTGAAAAATATAGAGTTTACTGGTGGGCAAAGACTGTACACTATGTGAGGTGATGCTCCAGTGCACTGCATGTATGTCTTGCTGCTGGCCTCAACTGCGATGTTGCTCAGCACATATGTGTAAAATAACAACTGATACTATGCCACTGCAAAGTAATTATGTGTCATTTGCATGAAACAGGGACCACAATAAAAGAACATCACAAGATTTGCCTTCACAAAGTTCAAAAAATGTAAATAAATTTCCACAGAGTTTTCACAGTTCATCTGAGGATAGTATTATTGGTTGTAAACACATTCTTACTTCCACTAACAAACTATTTTAAGATGCCAGATTCAATAATACAGTATACCAGCACTTTTGTAGGGCTAAACAATTGTACAGGCACCTAGAAAAACACAAGTTAATGCATGCTATAGCTACATATAAAAATAAATACTTTTATTTCTAGTCTGAGTAGAGCTGCATAGATGATCAATCACTTGCATTACATTATGAACAAACCTATCCGAGCAAAGTATACATTTAAAAAGTTACACTTACACAGTAGATAAGTAGACTGTTGAAGGACGGACAGGCAGCGGGATAATACCCAAGCACTAAAATCTACTGTTAAGATATACTAGCAGTAGTGATGATCCTCTTCCTTCCAAATAAAATAATCCACATAGATTCACTTCCCAGAGCTTATACACTCATGGCATCATTGGTGCTATACAAATGAGTGTACACTGAAGGATTACATCGTCTGAGTACATGATTACTGCATCCATGGCTTTACTTCTTGTACAACAAAAAATGCAAACACAGTTACCATTGGCGACCATGGATGCTGTGATTTCTGGCATGTAAATGTAGAGGCACGCAGGCACTTAACACACATGTTAAAAACTTCAGCTCAAAAATATTTGCCCACTAACACTACAGCAACCTTTAAATTAGTGTCATAGTTCGGTATCTTCCATGCAAAATTTAAATTATTTCAAATGAAAGCAAAGGAACTGCTGAATAATGCACTGATAAGAAGTTAAGCAGCAGCTGCTCCTGACATCACAATGTGCTCTTTCTGCTTTTGTAAACTTTGAGCAGGAGAACAGTCACTGGCCGTCCCTTTATATTTGTTGGTCTTCTGTGCTTTGTTCTTGATACACTGTACATGACCGTGGAGCACCGGACCCCTTGTTACTGCTGGAACTTAGAAAAATACAGATCATATTTACAAACATGCCACATGCAAGAGTGTATAGTTGTCAATTATATGCTCATATTTACAGATATTGTATTTTTATAAGCCAATGACAAGCCTCAACACACACACACACACAAACAGTGAAGACTGAAAATCTATTTAATATGATACAAGAGCAAAACTACAATGTTATAGATGAAGGCATGAAACTTCTGACAGGCATAAAAAGCCAATAGAATTTCTTCTATTTCGACCTTACACTAGGTGCAAAAAATAGACCACAAATAAGTTCACTAAGAAACACAAGTTAGACTGCATTACAACACAACAACCAATGTTCATAACTTTAAGGCTGTCTAACATAGCCAGCTCACCATACCGCATATAGGAGCAAATGGGCAGTCTAGAAGACACAAAGAACTTGTGGATTATGAGTGTGCTTGTTGCTGACACCTATTATTCTAAGTGAAGAAAACCTTTCAAAAACGCAACTTCATCAGGGGAAATATTCATACGCAACAAACACAACGGGCTCCTACAGGTGCCACCAACACTCACCATTATTGTTGATACCAGTGTCTTGCCGGATGGATATGCTGCGTCCTGCACAGAACATCAAAGGAGCGCTCCATGACTTGGATTGCATGTGTGCTAGCTGCATCGCTCTGCTGCTGAAATGGGCTAGCCACAGACAGAGAAATGAGAAGCCATGGCTTTGAAACACACTGAACGTCACCTTTAGAGATCAACAATGCATACTTAGGTCAGGTACAATTTGTAGAAAAATATATATCACTATGCAATCGTGGTGAACATGTTCGGCTGAAACACAAGCAACTGCACTGTAAGAGAAAAAGCTACATTAGGTAAAAGATGCAGTTAATGGCCCTATGTCATCTGAGGCTTCTTCAATAGGTCTTTCTCCTTGCAAGTTTTGAACAGCCAGGCAATTTTCACCCACTTGCTATTTCCTTCCAGAGCACTTGATCCACAGAGGGAGTCACAAGCTCGAGAGCTCAATAAGGAATCAAAGTATTTGTGCTCGTTTCAAAGCACAAGCTTTTGAGTCTCAGAATATTGAAGTTTCATTCATAATCTGCAGGCTTTCAGCTTTCATCATTCTCAATTATCTTGCAATTTAGTTCTATAAATGTTGCATAAGAATTATGTGTAAGAATATTACAGGTATCCACTGAAAGCAACCATGCTTGGGTTTTCAATTTGTGCAAAGTAAGTGGTGTTCACGTAATCGTATGCATTAAAGAAAAACTAACCTTGCAGCCAGCCGTTAGGCAGTTTTGTGCCCTCGAAGCTCCCAATCAGATCGCAGTTCTTCCAGATGAGGCTGTCATGCATGCTTCCACGCCACATCCGCTAAATGATAGCAGTCCCAGCAGTGATACAGGCTTGCACAGTTAGGGAGAACGTGTCCTTCCTATTTTTGTACAGGTGCTCCAAGTAATGATGAGGATTGATGTGCCAGAATGTGCAACCGATGCATCACAGGACCTTAACAAACCAATCTATGCGAGCTGTGAAGAGCTAAAAACGAGATATTTAAAAACAATCATTAAAAGCACTCACTTCTAAAACTTATTTGAGGAAGCTATCACTTTGTTAAAGGGACTAAAATCTGCTATAATCACTTTGAAATAAACTGAAGCCTCTTGTAAAATTTACGTACCGCAAAAAATATGTCCTACTTCAGTATAGTACTACCACAGTGGTAATCGTCTATAGAACTAATTTTCCAAAATAACATAAATTTTTTATGTGCAACCTGGCTCCTGAAAAAAAAAATTCACATTAACTTTCCAACTATCAAACGTGGTCAATCGACAGGCCCAACCTCATAATCAAACAAGAGCTCACTTGTATCAAATCACAAAAAAACTTTTTATGTATTTGCTCCATAATATATGTATGTATATAACAGTAGTAGTAAATTTTTCATGCTTCAACTTACCATAGAGAAACATTACATCTGATGGGCTTAAAAACTTGCACACGTTATAGAACTGCGTGAATTATAGTACCGGTGAAATTTAGTTCTGCAAGATGAACTCACCGATGGCAGCATTTAGTAGCCGTCGTTGTCATGAGGAACCAAGTACGGCCAACAGGCAAAGGGCATCTGCATACTGGAAGCTGCCAATGACAGCAATGAAGGGCTGGCCAGGCGTGCACGTCCGTTGATAAAGTGTAAGAACTGGCTATGACCGGCTGTTGTGAAGGCTCTAGTGCCGTGCAAAACGATGGCCAGACGAACTCGGAAACCTGTTGTTAGGCGATATTGGCCTACAACTTCATCCAAAGCAAGGCACCGGTGAAATCTTTGCTTTTTCTGGGGGCCGGAGGGAAGCTTGACGTTCACGGGCTCTCGCTGCCACATAGAACTCTCAAGTTGTTACCGAAGAACAGTCTAGGAGCACTTCCAAAGTAACACGATCCACAACAGAATGTAGCATCTCGCAGCTTTGGTTGATCGCATTACAGCGCTAGGTCTGGGGGCCGGAGGGAAGCTTGACGTTCACGGGCTCTCGCTGCCACATAGAACTCTCAAGTTGTTACCGAAGAACAGTCTAGGCGCGCTTCCAAAGTAACACGATCCACAACAGAATGTAGCATCTCGCCGTTTTGGTTGATCACATCACAGCGCTAGGACTAAGGTTATCACAAAAAGGAGAAGTGACGACTTAACAAACAAAAGCGCCAAGCTGCCCCACCACAACTTCGCAGGGCAAAACAGTTATCAACGCTGTCCTTCAATTTTCGGTCACACGAGCACAGCTTGTTCACAAGTCTTGCAACGTGAAAACAGCACCACTGTTCACAACGAACACCGTTTCACTCCCGAACAGTACATTGCTCTGAAGTAAATAGAAGCGTACGGGCTAACTAGTGGCGAAGCAAGAACCGAGCGCGTAGTTCATACGTTTCCGTACGTACTTGGGGTCACTCAAGTAACGTGTCAAAACGCTGTCAATCCGAAATGTCGCACAGCACCCAACTGAGAGACTAGAAAGTCAAGCGAACGAACTGTTACCGGCACACAAACACACATTGCAGGCTTCTCGAGTGCTAGTTGCCGTCAATACATCGACGACAATCCCCGCTTGATAAACACACCGACGCACAGGCTTCGCTACGCTTCACCGTACACCATTGCACTGCCACAGCTTTCCGCACAGCTTACACGCACCGAAAGAGCTGCTGTAATCACAACACATCCGGTCAAACGCTGAAGTAACTTGTGCGAGAAGCGTTTGCTGAAAGTCACACCGACCGATATGCTTTTTACGACGCCATGTTGTTTTCGACAACTGCGCAGCACATAAGAGAGCTCTTAGAAAGTACTTGCACTATTTTCACGGCGAAACAAAATTTTCTCTTATGTGCGAGGAGGGTGATATGACGAACAGGACAGGCGTGCCAGATGAAAGAAGTGTGTTGGCAACGTCACGGAGTGAGCTGATGTAGAGGGTATTGCTTCACAACCAATCACAAGCTGTGCCTGTCGGCCAAGCCGTCGTCTGCTCGCGTTTGTCGTCTGCTTCGATCAGAGCATGCGACAGGGGATTCGCCTTCGCAACGCTATTATTCTCAGGTCAAGTGGTCGCTGCGTCGCACAAAATACATGTCAGTGGCTCGCTCTACCTTTGAATGATGTTCTTGCGCCAAGTTAAATGGCTGGTAATCGACGCAGGGATGAATTCAGCCAAGGTTTGCTCCAGAATCGTGAGGGTTTGCATATTTTCGGTGTCATACAAAGTTACTAGCGTCATTTCATTCCGATTGCTTGCCATTTTATCACGGTCCATATCGGTGTCAGAACAGTGAAGGTGAAGATGCATCATTTGTTTGTAGTTCCATGCGTAATCACGCGCACCCCTAATACGCTTTGGTTTACAAAGTACGCTTTGTTCCAGATCGTCCCAAAGTGTATCGACAGCTGTATTTCTGAGATCGCAACCATTGGACAGTTAGAGCCAATTAAAGTACACTAGAGCACAAACTTTATGAAACACTCACTGAAAACTTCCTCTCATTTTTATTTCCGATAGCGTGCAAAGAATGTGCTCCCATTAACCTCTTTGGTGGTAATTTCCACCAATGAGGCAAGGATCTCGAGTCGCACTTTTAATTGAATGAGATGGGGCGCAACACAACAACATAACAAATAAGGTTGATACTACGCCATGCCGCGTTCGAATGCACCGACCATTCACGTATCACATTGGTTTTTATCAAACCACAAATCTTTACATGCGTAGTTTTATGCCATTGACGCCCAATAGAATTCTTCAATTACTGCAACTTCGAACTTATTGGACGATGGTGGTTGTCTACACCATCCACTGCGAACAAGGAAAACAACACGCGAAGCTCAAAGCGCCGAAAGAAATAAAAACGCACCAGCAGTCATCAGGCAGCCCTTAATGGGCGTGAATTAACTCAGAACCAGCCAGGGCACCAAAGTATACCACCGCGGCAGCAGGTTCTAAGTAGCCACATTGTTCCTCAGAGTGGTCCAGACCGCTCTTAGGATTTCCTCTCAGCCATGCTGTTTTTACGCACAATTTCGCTTCGTGAATCCACTTACGAGCACTTTTAGAGGACGTAAGCAAATATAGCAACTGCATTACCATCGCTGACATGGTCCCGGGCAGTCACAGCGCGCTTTTTTTTGCAGCGGCCGATGTGACAACGATGGCCTCTTACGACGTTTTTTAGTTTCGTGAATCGACTTACGCAACAAAATTTCTCTTGCGCAAAAATGTTTCCGTAAGTGAGTTTTGTGAATCCGGCCCCTGCTGATTACGTATGCCTCATGTTGAATCTAATCGAAACACGTTTGCTGTTTACGGATATGTAGCAATAGTATTATGAATAATGTGTGAGATATAGCCCTATGAAGCAGGTGTTGTTCCATAGCAGCCACTACTTTATTTCTTCATTGCGGAGATCTGCATAAAAGTTGAACGGGCTGTACGTTCTATTTGCTGTACGTGATTTGTGGTGTACTATTTTCTTTTTACGGAAGTGGTCGGCAGTATGGTACCTACACCTTTTTAGGTAATCAGGGGAAAATATTTTTTGCAGTGTACGTACTGTTGACAGGATATCGCTATCGCGTTCAACTTTTAATGGGGAAGCTACACGGTACACCAATTTTTGCAGTGCATGTCCACGCAAATCTATCTCACGGGATTTTTCGTATTCATAAATTTGTACGATGATTCTTTTAAATAGATATAGAATGATTGCAATCAATTAGGAGAACAAAAAAGAAATCATAAGTGAATACAAAGCGAACTAACCTGCAGTAAAGTGAAATAACTGTACATCAAGAGTGAATCATGTGACTTATGTGTCTATCAAGATCCCATGATTTAAGTGTGAACGAAGAGAAAAATAAAGGAAACCACTTAGACGTGAATTGGGTTCAATAAAGTTACTTAAAGCATCCTTCAATGGCAATGTCGATATAAATATAAACAAATGCCGCCGGGAAAGCAAATACTAGGAATCATTTGCAGATCAAAATGGGCTCTATACATTGACTGAGTAGGTAATTTATCGCAAGACCTAACATGTGACTTAAAAAGGCTTTTTGAGGGCCTAGTTATTGCATATTGATGATAATTACTTAGCGCAAGAAAAAAAAACAGCACACGAGCAAGACACACAAGGGCCAAGTGCTACTTACAAGAAAGGTAAATAGCGGTTGTCCTGAGAAGTGTGGCAGCTTGGGCTAGTTGGTATGGCATGACGATAGTTATAGCGCGAGGACAAAACGACGACACAGAGACAGGAAGGACACAGAAACAGTGTCCTTCGTGTACTTTTTGTCTCTGTGTCGTCGTTTTGTACTCGTGCTATAACTATCGTCAAGCGGTTGTCTCTTGTGTGTCTTTTTGTGTGGTGGGTTTTTTCGTTCACTGAGTAATTGTCCGCAAGGATGTGAATCGCTGCACATCCCAGCGTCTAAGCCAAGGATGTTTTAAACTTCCCGCGTCCTTTGTTCAACGTTACGTAGCACGGCATAGGATATGTTCTGTGTACGTCACTGAAATTCTTGTGGAAAGCGGGTTCTTCTGCCTGGGCCACAACGCGTTTCATGTGGGTGCGAGCTTCGCGACAGTGTTATCTCGAGGTTTCTTTCAACGGGCATCATGAATCCGCTCGGCTGAGTTGTGTGCCGCTAAGCTCACGATTCGTGACTTGTAGCGCTGTGACATCGTGTAATGCGTGCATTTAGCAAGCGGAGTTGCATTAGCTCGTCGCTTCACTGAGCGTTGGGCTCTCGCCATCCAATCAAGGCCCGAGTCCACGGACATGCGCCTTTGTTAACGTGAATCGGTGATCGGACTCAAGTAATTTTGGTTTCTCCGCATTCCTTCGTAAAATATTACCGCACAGGAGAGTAAAACCGGAATGGCTTAGAGTAACTGTATATGTTCCCTACGGGAGCAGAGTTGCGCACAGCTCTGCCATTATGTTCGACGGCTGTGTAATGAAGCCACGCGTCGCGCACGCAAGACAAAAATGCGGCGCGATGGTCTGGCGTGGGTGGCGTGCCACAGATATTTTCGAACGCTCTGAACAAGATTGCACGGTTGCAGTGAGACGATATGTTGATATACACTCTTAGAAAAAAGGTGGTAGTACTTGCTAACTTTGGGGTAGTAATGGTTTGTCACATATGTTACAATCCTGGTAGTAAGCGCAGTTAGTAATGGCGAGGGTGGTAACAGTTACTAACCCTGCTGTTACTACCAGCCGTTAGTAACTCTTACTACCCTAGGCGCTACCACCCATCGGTAGTAACCTTTAAAGGTTTCAAGAAAAAAAATAGTAACCGATACAAAGTAGTTAATTCATTTCCGCATATAAGGTCTCCACTGCTAAAGTTGGCTTATCAGTGTCGTACAACTAGACAAACTCGGGTAAGAAGCGGGGTGTGCCATGAATGCGAAGAACGCATAGACCAAAGAAGTTCACTATTCATTAAGTATTTTTTTTTGCTTTATTGCCTGTTTATAGGCGCGTACATCAAACCACAAGCAGTAACAGTTCGACAGAAATTACTATTTAAGTATACATGTACTAAGAAGTAAGCGTGGGTTTCTAGCTATTTTCTATTTTCTAGCAATTTCTAGCTATTATCTATTTTTCCTTATTTTTACAAATACATTTGGAGTTTTTCACGGGTAATAGTTTTTGTCTGCCGGCCGGACAACTATTTTAAACACATACATGTGTTATATATAAAATGACTGAAAAACTGCAAATAAAAAGAAAGAAAGTAAAAAGAAAGAGGGCCCTTGCTGCTGAATAACGTCTTCGGATCGTACGCACAGAGAGAGATGGTGTGCATTGTCAAAGTGTTAACACCAACCGAAAATATTGGTTCCGGAGACCCTAAGTCAACTGTCTTCCTTTGTACTGCAAGCCACCTCCATGAAGAATGCGAACGAAGTACGCAGTTGCTGCCCCGGAACTAAAGCTGTAGTGCAAATGAGTTCTGTGCTACCTTTCTAGTTCGTAGAACAGCATGTTCAGAAATAAAAATTGACAACATTACAACTTTTCGGCAAGTAAACAGCTGTTTTTCTGAAAAGTCTGTGTAAATTTTCTTGGGGCCTCTTGCTGGAAAAGGTTGTTGTGAATTGCCTTTTAAATCTAGTGTGGCTTGCTATTTTCTAGTATTTACCCACCACAGCTGCATTTCATTCGGTGCTTTGTCAGTGTTCAGTCTACAGTAATTTCTAGAGCCGAGAGTGCAGTCGCACAACCTTCAGTTCACACGTTACGCACATGGATATATATTAGCTGCGTGAAGGTGTATTGCTGTGTTCCTTCACGGCCGCTCGATCACCGTGGTTCGGTATTGCAAGTCCCGTTCGGGGAAAACACCCAGTGTTCCTTCTCACCAATTCCCGAACAATACTGAGCTGTACGGCAGGTGACAAAAGATTACTGCGACAGACAACCTCCTCATCAACGACAAGTCTGCATCGACAGTCGTATGCAGCAGACACTTGCGTGATGAAGACTATGTCCCTGCGTTCCACATCAGAAAACCTATTCCTGACTGCGTGCGCGCCTACTCTTTTCGAGAACTATCTTTCCTACATTATTTGAAGTGCATAGAAGCCTCACAAAGATCCTGCTTCACGAGTTTGGCTTCTACGTCAAACATCAAGGAAGGGAAAAGCGGAGATCAACAAAACAGATCGTGATGTTGCAAGACGTTTTCACTGAACAAGAACCAGCAAGCAAGTGTTTGCACGCAAACAATAAGCAGCAACGCTCATCGGGCGGGTCGATACCAGACTGATACGATCATCGCAGTCCCAAGTGTCGCACCATCGTTCAAAATGTAAGAAAGTGCAGCAATTGCTCAAAGAAAAAAATGTGTCCAAATATTATCGTGAAAGTAAGCACCACGCGTGAAGTTAACAAACTTGCATCGCAGCAGATGCGCAGAAAGGAGAGAAAAAGGCCTAGTTTCTTTCGCATCATATAGAATGTGACGGAAGAAAGCATTCAGCGCACCCAGACGATTTTGCAAGGTGTGTGCGGCATAGAGTTTCCTAATATACACTATAGAGAACTCTGGCGCTGGTGTCTATGGGAGCTGCAACGCACGGCGCTCCAGCGAGCATGGGAATGATGGGTAGTACACAGATTTGTCTAATTTTCGTACTTCTGGCCTGCTTCTGGCTCTGTGTGTGTTCGTGTGGCTTAGAGCTGGTTTTTTCACGAAAAATAACTTAGCAAATGTTCAGTTGTTGCGCTTCATAACCTTATTCTATTAGACGCATCATTTCGAATCGAGTCACAAACTTCAAAAGGGTTCGTTCTTATCTTCAAAACGAAACCGTAACCAGGAATAAACAAAGGCGAAAGTATATTTCACCACTCACAAGTACGAAAACTAGGCAAATGTGTGTACTACCCATCACTCCCATGGTCACTGAACTATCGCAGCGCCAGAGTCCCCTCTAGTTAATTTTAGGAAACTCTATGGTGTGTGGTATGCCACATTTTATATATATATATATATATATATATATATATATATATATATATATATATATATATATATATATATATATATATATTAGTGTTTCTAAAGGTGGCAGTGTAGCAGCACCCCCCTCAAAGGAGTGGCGAGAGGCATGTACTACACCCATTGCGGAGGCCGTAAGAATAGAGCGCGCAGGTGCAGTCTAGCCTAGCCGTGTTAGTGACCGCATGTTTCATTTTGAAAACGTTGGATGGTGCCACCTATCCCGTCGGTTGGGGGCTCACACATTTGCGGCTTCCATGTTTTGGCCATTTTAGCTTTGGTAATCCGGCTAAATTAATGTAATGCCTGTTGACTCTCGCACTTCGGCTTATTTTGACATGATGCGTGGAGTCTCTACAATTAAGATATCGCGAGTTTCTACGAACGAAGGTGGATTTGCGAAACAGCGCCGTGAAGGTGAAGCCTACCCGGCGGGTAATGTACGCTACGTAAACGTTTACGTTCTGTAAATTAACTCACGGCCCTCAGGCCCCATAAGCCGCGAAGCAACTGACCATGGTGGCGGTCAGATGTGTGACGAAGGAGAGGGTGCTAAGAATCTCTGGGTCCGGACAGGCCGCCATTGGAACATGAACTTGGCAATGTTTAACGCTAGAACCTTATCTAGTGAGGTAAGTCTAGGTGTACTGTTCGAGGAGCTAAAGGGTGTTAACTGGGATATTATAGGGCTCAGTGAGGTTAGGAGGACAGAGGAGGCCTATACGGTGTTACCGAATTGGCACGTCCTTTGCCATCGGGGCTTGGCTTGACAGAAGAGAACTGATTGATATGTGGGGTTTAACGTCCCAAAACCACCATATATTTATGAGAGACGCTGTAGTGGAGGGCTCCGGAAATTTTGACCATCTGGGGTTCTTTAACGTGCGCCTAAATCTGAGCACATGGGCCTACAATGTTTCCGCCTCCATCGGAAACGCAGCCGCCGCAGCCGGGATTTGATCCCGCGACCGGCGGGTCAGCAGCCGAATACCTTCGCCACCAGACCACCGCGGCGGGGCGACAGAACAAAACTTGGAGTGGGTTACTAATTCACAGAAACATAGCTGGCAACATAGAAGAATACCATACAATTATTGAAAGGGTGGTAGGTATTGTAAATAAACTCAATAGGAGATACAAAATGAAGGTGGTACAGGCTTACACGCCTACATCCAGCCATGATGACGCTTCAGGTAAAAGCTTCTATGAAGACGTGGAATCGGTAATGAGTAAGGTAAAACACATTATACTATACTGATGGGAGACCTTAATGCAAATGTAGGGAAGAAGCAGGCTGGAGACCAGGCAGTAGGATATTATGACATCGCTACTAGAAATGCAAGAGAGAGCTACTAGTAGGATTCGCAGAACGCAATAATTTACGGATTTTGATTACCTTCTAGCGAAAACGATGGAACCGTAAGTGGACATAGAGGAGCCGTAATGGCGACAATAAGAACGAAATAGACTTTATACTGAGTGCACACTCAAGCATCGTGCAAGATTTTGAAGTGCTTGGCAAGGTACAATGCAGTGACCATAGAATGGTACGGCTTCGAATTCACTTAGAATTTCTTTCCGTGCCAGCTCATTTCAAGCTTTGAGGGCATGATATTCTAATTTGGCAATGGTACAATTTTTCCCGTAAATAGCGCAGGCACAGATTGGAGAAGGATTAATAGATTAGCTGAGAAATAGCAATATCAGGTGCATGCTTGTTAACGTGGTGTGCTAAAGCAAAAGTTCAAGTAATCCAATACAAGCTGTGCTTAGTGTGGCAAAAAAGAGATGATTTACAAAAAAAAGAAATGAGGTGCTGAAAGCTTGGTGCACATTAGTTATGAAATTTATTGGTCATTGCATGTACAAAAAAAAACGCCCGACCTGTGTTCAAGGCGCAGCACAGTCACAGCGAAAGCTAGAAGCGGAGCCTTTCACAGGATTTTGTAAACATTCATTGGGTAACTGTTGCAGGCACACTGGCTGGGTACTCACAACGGCATTATTAGTAATAAGTTTTGGGGTATTTATTTGCATTTGCTATGCTATTTTTCGTCATTCTTCTGAGAAGCGTTGTATGCGCTGAACACTTGCAAAGAATTTTGTGCCAATTGTTCATGTAGGGGCTGACGAAGATGAGGAATTATGCCTGAAGTGGTTATGCACCACAGTCAATAGGTGATCAAAAACAAGTTTGTTGGAGCATAAAAGGACCCACTCGTTACGGTATTCGTATTTTGTTACACCTTGTTGTTCTGTTACTCTTCTAAAATGCTTTGTTGCTCATAATATAAGATTGCTTTCCCGACATCAAGCCTGCCTAAGGGAATTTTGCGAACAAACTTCAAGCAGCGGCGTGGCTCAGAAGTAGAATACTGGGCCGCAACACAGCGGACCCAGGTTGGAGCCCAGCTATGTCCTTCGTACTCGGTTCATTTTTTTTTAAATTTCGCGATAGTGGTTACGGCCATAGTGGTGAGCAAAGCTTTCTAAAAAAATTGAGTTTATCAAACAATTCTCCGGTAATTATATATGGTGTGTAAAATGTTCTCTTTTCTTCGTATTCACATTTTCAGAGAGTGAAACCTAATTTGTTTCTTCAAGCGCTGTTAATTCATTGTATATGAAGTATTTTTACGATAACGATTTAGAATCTGCAATGCCATGAACTTGCTGAGCATTTTCCCATATCCTTATGACGGCCACCAACGTACAACTTCTCAGTTACTGGCTCTTACGTGGAATTACGTATAACCGTAAAGGCGCTTAGCACTGAAAAGGGAACGTCTCCCGTCGTCGGTGAAGTCGAGCATTCTAAAAAGAAGGCAAAGAAAATAGCTGAAAAATAGGTTGCTTAATTCACAATATGCACAACAGTAATATTACAACTGCCTGCACTCGCGGGTTCCATCGACATGACCTGAGCGTGTGTGCCAACTGTGTGTCCGACTGTTAGGAGTGTGCAATCGGTCATACGGCTCAGCCAGGAACGGTGACACACTCCAGTGCAGGAGCTGCTGTTCAATGAACTGTATGCAAACACTACGCAACCAAGAAAGAGCACAAATAGGCGTATCAGTGGATACCGAACCATCCTTAAACACAATGTAACGACCATGCAGAAGAGGCCAAACGATACTCCCATGATGGGATCAACTTCATTGCGGAACAGTTTTCCAGAACCGATGCATATGCAACGCTTCACTCGCTGACACGTAAACAGGTAAAGTTGACAAAATTTTCAACGCTTGACTATACCCCTTGCATGCAAATATAAAGCTGCTTCTTCCGTCAGCAACATCTCAAGCTGAGAAGACGCTTTTGCGCTGCCTGAGGTTTGGCAAGGCTTCCCGAATGCAATCGCATTTTGCATCACAATAGTAACAACCGTAGATGCGATAAATGGAGCTTCGAGGAATTGATTGGCCATCTTTGTGACCCATACTTGTTTCAGTGTGCCCCGGAAAGCATTCCAAAATGCATTAGACAGACTTAGCAATCACCATTCATTGGAGGAAATGGTTCGAGGACACTGGCCAAGACGTCCCTCAGCACAGAAGTTGAAAGGTTTGTTTTGCTTCTTGTGGACCAATGGTCTTAAAGAAACATTAAGCAATGTTAAATTTATTGTGCCTATTTCATTTCCTCTCCTCTTTAGTAGGATCCGGACTGTGTAATATTTTGTCACTATTAGCCCTTTATCCAGCACAAAGTACTCAGATGATCTCAGTATTGGCTAGTTATTCCTCCTAAACCCAGCAGGTAAACGCTTTCAAATGGCTACGTAGTGTAATATAACGAATGGTTAAAGTTCACTCATATCTTTTGTATTGGTTATAGAGGGTACTTCAATTGAAATTTAATTATTACTATGCTCCTTTGACCCCTTTGGATATTTCAGGGAGAGAGTGCATTGCAATAATGAATAGTAGGAATAAATACAATCTTTGAAACAACAACGACGAAAATTGGAACATGGGAACAGGACCTGTTTTCATGTCTTCTCTAGTCCTCGTCTTGTTCACACTGCTGAAATAATTGCTTTGTTAAAAAGAGTAATCGCGAGTAGTTTGAACGGTTAAGGCGGAGTCGTGCTAACTTCTGGCGTTTTACTTGCCGGAAACAGTAAGTGACTAAATGGAACGTCGTAGTGAAGGGCTTTAGAAAGTTCGACCATCTAGTATTATTTACACTGCACTCGGGAATCAAACAATACATGCACCTGTTGTAATTGACGTCTATCAAAATTTGAACGGTGCAGCCAGGATTGATCTCTAGGTCAGCACCGTCCCGTAGTCATGTCGTGTATACGTATGGATCTCTTGCAACTAATGCCCTTGCTTCGCAAGAAACCACTGGAAAAAAAAAGGAATGACAACTACATAAAATAAGAATAATTGGGTAAGCTTTGGTACTTGAAGATTACTACGACGCGTCTAACGGCATAATTTTTTGAGCTGTGCAAAAAGTTAACTAATGATTTTCTGCATTGTCGTCAGCACGTCGGAAAATGCATCTCCAGTATTTTAACTGGTTGCAATGTACCGAAACGTATGGTTATTTAGACTCTTGGCAGAATTCATTGTCGATGTGTCCTTGGCGCCGTACCGTTATACTAAAGACATCAAAGGAACGTTAACCTCTAAATTCTGAAGTTTAGGAAGCACTGATCGCAAAGGACATTGTTTTATAGAAGAACGCGGTAAGGTCTCGGCAGCGCAAAGTGCCAGTTTCTGCTCCATGCATGGCCTTTTTACGTGATAAAAACCATGTAACAGCAGCCACCACTGATTGATTGATTGATATGTGGGTTTAACGTCCCAAAACCACTATATGATTATGAGAGACGCCGTAGTGGAGGGCTCCGGAAATTTAGACCACCTGGGGTTCTTTAACGTGCACCCAAATCTGAGTACACGGGCCTACAACATTTCCGCCTCCATCGGAAATGCAGCCGCCACAGCCGGGATTCGAACCCGCGCCCTGCGGATCAGCAGCCGAGTACCTTAGCCACTAGACCACCGCGGTGGGGTGAAGCAGCCGCCACTGTGACACTGTGATGAGTGGAGTACATTTTTGAGTATAAAGTAGTTTTAGAGGTGAAAAGAGGATGAAAAGGTGTGTGGTGCGTGGTGGCGCCGCTCCTGACGGAGCTGGAAGAAGACGAAGGAGGTTGGAACGCTTGAGAAGCCAGGCGGGTCGAGGCAGTCGAACAGCAGGAGAGAACGAGGGTTGCGACTGCTACCCGGCCATTGTGGCACCTAAATTCTCACGGTTGGAGTGAAGGCGAACCTGGAAGACGAATCAGGACGCTGGGCAACGACGGTGCAAACGCCACCATTGGTAACCGAGCCAGGCAAGCTGAGGCCTAGCTGCGGGACTGGCCTACCGGTATTCCAGGCAACACGAGCGGCTTCATGGTCTAGCCCTAGTGTCCATTCACCAAATACAAGTTAGTGTTGACGAAGTTATCGCTATGTTTATGGAGAAACGACGACGCATAAAAATTGTAGCGTGAACCGCTCTCTTCGGCCAGGCTACATCTTAGCTTTTTTTTGCATTGTCCTTGACTGTAATATCCTTCGAAGTACCACTCTTTAATATATCTTGCTAAAATAGATGTTTACGTTCTGCCTCTTTTGTGTCAGGGAAGCATCGGCGTTTTCGTTATTTGCTGTCTAATAAAATTGTTTTCACAAATGTGTGTCTTTTTAATGCGAAGCATTTCTTAGCAAACTTCAGCGACTTTGAGCGTATCTATATCCATATCCATCTGTCCATCCGTCCGTCCATCCGTCCGTTCATCCGTCCATCCATCCGTCCGTCCGTCTATCTATCTATCTATCTATCTATCTATCTATCTATCTATCTATCTATCTATCTATCTATCTATCTATCTATCTATCTATCTATCTATCTAGCCGCTTATGTTCAGGTGCTCTCGTGGTCACCCCCTTAACTTGGCATGAACCAAAATTTGCATGGGAGGGTAAGATGGTTTGACAAATACGACGCGATGGTAAGGACATGAGTAATGTCACAATCCCGTCGCGTACGTCGTCAAACAATTTCCACAAGACAGTGGCACATACCCACTGGCGAGTATGTGCCGCTGGTATGCGAGTATGTGCCACAGGTGATTGACACTTAGTATCTACTCATGAACGACGAAAACACACAAAGGCAATTTTACCGCGTGAGCGTTAAGAAATACCCGACATTGGTAGCGTCGACCCGACGAATGCAAATATTAATTATCAGGGTCCCAGCTGGAATGGAACCCAAGCATTCTGCGTGGCAATGAAGCATTTTACCACAGAGCATCGCAAGGTCTCGGAAATACTTTTTCAAATAGACGCAAATCTTCGTGAAACGTGAATATTGGTTGCAGTGCTTCCTACCTAATTTTATAAACATTACAAAGGTACTCCTCGGATACAGCCGTCCCATCGAGCTAATGTCAATGGTGGTTAGTTGCATGCACTGAAGTTTATTTATGTAGCAGTGTCCACGGCCAGCATCCTCACGACCATCAGCGCTTCATATCAGCTTCTGCATTTACTAATACGTATGTTCCAGTTGCCATCGTTGTGCAAGTGTAAACAACTGGTTAATAATATCTGCAACTCTTCAACATGTCTGCGGTGCATGAAAGATATTGTAAATATACTTAGCGTCATTTCATGACGTTACCCTCAATAAATGCTTGCAACATGGTCACCGTCCCTCCACATGCTTCGCACAACGCCGATTCCCAAGTACTTGGGATCTGCACATTTTTTTTTTGTTTCAGAGTATCTGCGATAAAATAGCTCCCGTTCTCCTCACATACCTGTTGCTAAGACAGAGTGTGAGATGTCCAGCAGAGAGAGCATCCGATATTTCTATTGTTTGCTCAAACATACGTAAGTGGACGTCTGAATTCCTTGAATTGCCATTAACTCAATTAGTTTTTCTCAGTAATTTTGCAGTTACTCTCTCTGTATAGTCATTCGTAGTCGAGTATATTTGGAAGGAAAGTATTTTTTTGTGTGCAAGCACTAGCTTTTCCCGAGTGTAAACATTTGCTTTTCGTCACCGATTACCTCCCCTCTTGTGCTGAATACCACTAAGTTCTCATTTTATGCTACTTATTAGACACTTTATATATTCCCGGGACACATTATTTTTCTTTTTCATGAAGACTTTCTTCCGAAACAGTACACCTTGCCTCTCTTCCCCCCCACCCACCGAAAAAACCCGGTCACATGCCTCTTTTCATGTTATATATATATATATATATATATATATATATATATATATATATATATATATATATATATATATATACGCGCACTCATGGGGGGGAAGGCAGAGTAAAACAGGTTTGTCACCCCATACTTGCGAACAAGTTGAAAAGTGTCTCGCGGCAGGCAAGTACTTCATTGCAGGGTGGCGCCAGTGCCTGAAGCTGCTAAGGAAAAAGAGCCTATACAGTCGTCATGTTGGACAAGGAGTCAGCTTACACGATGTTATATAGCGTGTCAAAAGCACTGAATTGCAACAGGTGTCAAGCTATCTTAATATTTTAACGAATAATTTGGTTTGTGAACGTTGACAACCTACATTACATAGAGCGGATCTATAATTTACGATCAGTGTCATTACCGACAGTTTTAACAAAGTGTTTTGCTACGTGCTCGTATTGCCTTGCAGAAACGTTGTAGATGCGTCACAGCTGTAACTCTTGTAGTCACCTTAATAATGTTCAGAAAGGCCAATGTGGCGTGTTCACACGTTCCCCACAGCGGCTTTGAGGTGCAACTAGAAACAAGCTTGACAAAGAAATGAGTATGTGATGCAAAATGGAGTGTGATAAAGCTATCGCACTACACTCTCGAAGGCGGAACGTTCTTTCCAATGTTTATTATGGCACAATTTGTATCACGTCCCAGAATTTTTTTTTAAAAGCGAAGCTGTTCTTGGTCGAGCCTTTCACTTCCGCAATTCCTTTTAGCACTTAGGGCATCATGAATGCGTATGCGCTACCGACAATAGGTAAATGCCACTACTCACCATTGATCCACTAAAATTGAAAGCATTAGTTAGCCCCAAAAAACAGGTACGTGCCACAGAAATAGAGTAAATACCGCTAAACACAACTTCCGCTCAAATGAAAGCAATAAACTTAAAAATTGCCGTGCGCGCTACAGTACTCACATTTTTGTCATGTGATAATTTGTGGTTACAAAAGGTGATGGCTATACTACCACCTTGAATTAAGAAGAGTGTTTAATAAAGAGCACTGATACCACATATTTGAAAGGCTTCCGAAACATAGAAATGCTCTAGACTGACGAAATGAAGTCCACTAGCTTCAGTTTTTCATTGGTGTTCGCGAAGCGGAGCTCATTGGGATTTAGATGCGTAGCAGCTCTGTGACTTGCGTGTGTAACGCCGTACGTGCGTGTGTTCGTACGAACGCACCGCAACGCGTTCCGTTCATTGCAGGTGTTGTAGCGGTGCCAAGTAGGTGCCACCGCAGCTGGGCGTTAGCGTCATGCTCCCGTCGCATGCTTCTTTCGCAGCTGTGCACTGACGTCACTCTTTCCCTCACCCGCAGCACGCTTACCGCAGCGCCTGCAGCTGCCGGCTTCTCCGCCCTCACGCCACACACTGCTCCCACACTTCACCATCTCTGCGGAATGTCGAATGAAAACACTCTTTCGGCTTTTTTATCTTCAATGAAACATACGCGAAAGCTAACCCGCCTCCCGTGTCTGCGATTCAAACAAACGTTCACTCGAGGTAACGCTACACCCAGATTCGCTTCAAACAGTTCTTCCAGCACCCGCGTCGACACCCATTTCAACTTGGTCAACAACGTGCGCACCGCTACTGATTTGTATCACATCAGGATTCCCTTCGAGGAGTTGGCCCATCATTTCTTCAGTTGACGTTCAAATGAAGTTCCAATCGATGACCTTCAAATGTGTGTGGTATGTTGTGCGTGCGATTGAAAACGTGCGAGTGCTGTCGAAGATCTCCGCAGTGAAATGCATAAGTTGTTATTATGTCGAGGTTAGGTAACTGTCACACTGTCCAAGAAATGACAAAACGCTGATAGACAAAAACATCGACAGGCATCGTACAAAACAGCATGTGAAAACTTGAATATTGACTGCGATTTAGTGGCGTTATAAATAGTTTGCACTTGACGCCATGGGCGTACAACAAGGCTGTTTAGATGACGTCAAGGCTGTATAATCACGTGGTGATTAACCTGCTTTATTGTGATAACAACGTAGCTGGAACGTTGTCCGTTCTTTATGCACGAATAGTGAACGAATGAGCATCCGACGCAGCTATCACACTACCAAGAAATCACAGTTTTCAGCTCCCACAATGGTCGTGCTCCAAAGTGGCTGTTTCAGTGACGTCAGTGCAAGTCATTTATAGAATGCGCAGCATTTAAAAAAGTCAAACACACAACGTTGTTCCCAGGTGGGCTTGGTGTCTGTGCCACTGCACGGATCACTAATCAATTCGCTCCCGCTATGCAGATGGTCCGTTACGTCATCGCTCATCTGCTGCTACCTGCGCTTGCGCATGCGGTAGCGCCGACGGAACATGGCTTCAGCTGTCCTGGAAGCGACGAAGGCAGCGCATGCCCTCTGCCTATCGTCAAATGCCTGGCTCGACCAGAAGAGGGACTCTGGGCAGCTGAGCTCAACCAAGCCTGGACGGTTGCATCATCGTCGACATCCACGAGCCCGACACCTATAAAAGAACAAGGACCTTCAACGGAGCGCTGTGGGCTTGGTGTCTGTGCCACTGCACGGATCACTAATCAATTCGCTCCCGCTATGCAGATGGTCCGTTACGTCATCGCTCATCTGCTGCTACCTGCGCTTGCGCATTGCGGTAGCGCCGACGGAACATGGCTTCAGCTGTCCTGGAAGCGACGAAGGCAGCGCATGCCCTCTGCCTATCGTCAAATGCCTGGCTCGACCAGAAGAGGGACTCTGGGCAGCTGAGCTCAACCAAGCCTGGACGGTTGCATCATCGTCGACATCCACGAGCCCGACACCTATAAAGAACAAGGACCTTCAACGGAGCGCTGTGGGCTTGGTGTCTGTGCCACTGCACGGATCACTAATCAATTCGCTCCCGCTATGCAGGTTGGTGAGCCCTACGTTGTCTTTTCGAAAAGATCTGGTAATTACTTTCTGGTACAGCTGCCAAGCCCGCATTGCTGTATGGTTATTATTGCCGAGTGTGTCCATGTAATTCGTGCACTACTAATTCTAGCTGGAGATGTTGAAACTAACCCTGGCCCTTCAAATATTTCTGAGAACCTTCTTGCTGAATTGCGTAAGCTGTCTACAGGTCAAACACAACTAATTGCAGAAGTACAGGGCTTGAAGTCTCAGCTCGGTAACACCGATAAAACAATTGGCGAACTGAACAAAGATTATCAGACCTTGAAAGTCATTATCAGTCTCTGGTACCACTTCGAAAAGAAATAGAAGTCCTGCGCGTTAACACGGAGCAGACCTCCTGCAGAATCTTTGCACTAGAAGCCCGTATTGATGACGCTGAAAATCGCTCAAGGCGAAACAACCTAATATTTTACGGTATCCCGGACCCTTCCGCATCTGAAACATTTTCTGAATCGGAGCGGCTGGTAATGAATCTTTGCCGGGACAACTTACAGGTTCACTTAGAACCAAGAGATATCGAACGCGCGCATCGTCTCGGTCGACATTCACCTGAACGTTCCCGGCCCATAATCGTGAAGATTGCTCTGCACAAGACAAAAACTGCAATATTATCGAGTGGTCGCAAGCTTAAGGGGACAAGTACGGCATAGGTGAAGACTTCTCACGCTCAGTCCAAAATGCTAGAAAACAACTAATTGCTTTTGCGAGAAGTAACAACAAGCCATTTTCAATGCACTTCAAAACACTGCACATGAATCAGAAGCGCTACATTTTCGACGCCGAATCAAACACCGTCAAAGAACTATCGTAGCAATCAAGCCACCGGGAAAAAAAAAACGACCGCTGTTGCGGTTACTAGCAAAACTCTTTCACTTTCTGTTATTTACACTAACACTCGCAGTTTCCTACCCAAACGGAACTATATCTAGCACTGTATCATCCTCTGAAAGCAATGTGCTATTACTTACCGAAACGTGGTTAACTGATGACATCCCGTGATGACCGAAGTTCTGTCAGAATTACCGAACTTCCAGTTGTACAGGAATGACCGCGCATCTACTCGTGGTGGCGGTGTACTCATTGCTGTTCACGAGCAATTATCTTGCTCAGTCGTACATATTAAACAGAGCTAGAAATGCTCTGGGTACTTATTAAGGCACGTCCTCAGTCCGTTGTACTGGGCGTTTGTTACCGACCACCCCGTGCTAGTTCCAATTTTTGCAACCAACTTAATCAGGCCCATGTGCCAGCTCACGTCTGCTCATCCAAACGCGCACGTACTTTATTCGGTGATTTTAATTTCCCACAATAGAATGGTGCACCAGCAATGTGCATTCATCTACGGGTGTAGGTGAAGCTAATGCGTTTCTTGATATTTTGCCTAAACTTTCAACATGACCCAACTAGTCACAGAGCCAACACGTGTATCGCAAGATACAGCCAGTGTCCTGGATCTGATACTAACCAAATCCTGAAAGCCTGTCACGCATTCACTATCTACCCGAAATCAGTGACCATAAGACAATTCACGCCACTTTTTCTTTTCACCGCTTAAACGAGAAACCTACAAAAAACGATCCTTCTATATGACAGAGGGGATTACGAAACAATAAACGAAGCTCTTACGCATTCTTCCACACTTTCCAAGCAACTTTACATCAACACACAGTAGATACGAATTGGACCCGCTTTATCGGTAAACTGACGGAGCTAACCGATAAATTCATACCTAAAGTCAGCTTCACAAGCACCTGCAACAAACCCTGGTTTACTAAAAATCTAAAACGCCTTGAAAATAAAAGAAACGTTTATTCCGATCTGCCAAACGTGCAGGTCAACCGAGTGTATGGATAGGTACTATGAGGCTGACCGCAATTATCTTTTAGCCCTGCGCAAAGCAAAAAACTTCTTCTATAACACAGACCTACCAAGATACTGCAGACTAATCCCAGACAGTTCTGGAAAACACTTAAGGCTGACAAACCCGCGTGACACTGTACTAACCTTTGAATCTGGTGAAGCTATTACTGACGGGATTGTGCGAATCTATTCAACGCTTCTTTTGCTACAGTTTTACTGATGAATCAAAGCATACACTCCTGCATACCTTCACTTGGCTTTAATTGTAATCATGACATGCCAGCAATCATTTCTGCGCAAATGGAATATTGTCTATAATAGAAAAAATGAAATTGTCATCCTCTGCGGGCATGGATGGTATCAATTCCAAATTCTAAAAAATGTTAAGAGAGTGCTTCGCTCTTTCTTGCTCTAATATTTTCCCAGTCCCTTCCTCAGGAATCATCCCATGTGACTGGAAGATAGGGAAGGTCGTTCCGGTCTTCAATCAGGCGATAGAAACTCTCCACTTAACTATCGCCCCATCTCCCTAACAAGCGTCCCCTGCCAGATCATGGAGCATGTCATCTACTCCCACATAATGAATTTTCTCGACAGCAATAATTTTTTTCACCTTCACAACACGGCTTCCGTAAGGGGTTGTCGGTGAAACACAGCTGGCAGCCTTCTTGCATGACATTCATACT
>WOVY01000838.1:0-48021 GCA_013436015.1 Rhipicephalus annulatus
TTTGAGAGAATGCGGTGTTATTGTACCTATATTTTGTTCTGATCAAAAATTTCAAGTTGTCAAACAAGTAATGCAATCTCTTGATGTTTCTCTTTTGTAAGAAATGAAAGAAAATCCTTTGTCTTGTCTGTTTTGTGCAGCTCTATGGTCATCCAGCCACCAGGTCACTAAGGACGATGAGAAGACACACCGTGGATCAGCCGCCGCTGCCACTGTGACTATGAGTTTGACCACTCGTTTCATCTGAAAGTGCACATGATGGTTCACACAGGAGAGTGACCATTCCAGTGCCATCTGTGTCCTCAGAACTTCTCACACAGAGGCAATTTGGTGGTTCACATACGTAGACATGAGGGTGAGCGGCCACATAAATGCCCGTTATGTCCTCAGGCATTTGTGTCAAAAAGCAACCTTAACAGGCACTTGTGCAAACACAAATGCAATTGACGTCGTATACAATGATCACTTCACATGCTTCAAAATTTTAACAATTTTTGTATTCTTTTGTCAGAGTTCGCATGGTGCATTTTTCAGTTGACACAGCTTGCTTTTAAGTGTATCAAATAAAGCTCCTTGAGATTCTTGAAATACCCATTAACTGAAACTTGCTGGCCTTTCTGAACTCACCGGATTCTTCACACTTCTTCTATTGCCTTTCATACACCGGTACTGCTAGCACATCAGTAATGTTCCTTGGTGCACGTTATGGGTCCTTTAACACTTTTCGAGCCATTAGCTTCTTTTTATTGCAGTGTGGATTGAAGGACAGACCACGTCTCTCGCAGTCACCATAAAATGCAAGGCAAACAACAAATTTCTCGGCCAAGGTTTCAATGCAGTGAAGCGATTACATACAACCTTTGTTCTTGACCAATTACTCAAGAGTGCATGGTGTCGTTCATGTGGCAGAAATGCTTCGTGCAGGCATGGCTATGTGCTTAGGTGGTTTGTTGTGTTTTGAATGTTTTAGCATTGAAAGTAAGATATTTGGTTGTTAATATTTTAAGTGTGCTAAAGGAATCTCACGCTGGTAATTTTCATCACTCGCTAATAAAGATTGGGTTCGAAACATGTAATGTTTCTTGTGAGATCTAAGGTTTTTACTACATCTAGCTCTGTATTGTGTGCATTTTTTTGTAGCTTTTGGGGCAGTGTTTTCACCTTGTTTCTTCATATAGGTACTGATTCGTTAATTGTTTTACCATATTATTACATAATAATATTGTAGCTCATTATAAACTGCAAAGAAACAGAAGGTAATAACGAGTATTGTCACTTGTGCAAGTGTTTTTTAGTGCCTTAGATAACATTTCTTTTTGTGTTCGTGCAATTGTAATTGGTGCATTTTAATATTTGCAGTATCATTTGAATTGGTTTTTAATGTCTTTGTTCATTTTTCAAGGCAAGTTGAGGAATTGCTCCAGTGGATAATGGTATTTTTGCTAATTTACTGTGATTGTTGTTACATACTTGTTATTGATATTGCTGAGACTAATGTGGTTTTCTCATCCCACAATTCTCTAATTACGGCTTTGAGAGAAGTCTAGTCATCGGGATTGTTGCTAATGGTTGTGGGCATTCGCTTGATCAACTGTAGTACTTAAAGACATGCAGTAGTGTTCGAAAAGAGTGAAAAATATGTTCCTGTTAGAGTATAACTGGCAAACTTTCAATCAAGAAACTTGCTTCTGTCGAAACACAGGCAAGCTGCTCTGCTGCATGGAAGATGAATGATGTGTTAAGGGCTAACACCTAATAAAGGTAATTACTTCTAGACCAACCTCTCTTTACATACATTTAACAAAAAAATTACTTCTAGAAATAATGCGTGTTAGTGTGATGGAGCCTGCATAAGCAGCTGCGGAATAATTTTACGAGCTGAGGCTCTTACAAGAAACACAGTCATAATATATGGGCACTTTTACATCTTGCACCTTCATCAAAATGCAGCTGTTGTTGCAATGAGTGAATGTGCTAACCTAAGCTGAGCATGAAAGCCTCGTAAGTGATACACCCTCTATGGCAGTAAGAGAACAAATGCTCTGCTGCTATGCTCAAAGATGCATGTCCAATACCCAGCCAAGACTGTTTACATTTCCAGCGTGGGGGGACAGCACCTAGTCACCGTGATCGAAGTTAATGTGCCGTCTTTCACTACGGTGCATGTCTTGTAACATTAATGAGGTGTGAGCAGGTAAACGTCTGGTGACTATTGTTTTCATTACCGTCATAGCACTTATTACAGTGGCTAAGATATTGTCATGTACGTCTGTTGTTTCCGAAAGCGATCACTTTCATGTTAAGCTCACAAATGTTGCTTTCTCTGGGAGTACGTGTGTGTGTCTCTTTTCTCTTTGTAATATATGTATATTATTTGTTCTATGTGCTTTGCAGTCTTGTTTCATACATAGTACATGTGTGCTTCTTTACAGCAGTTAGCATTTAGCAATTTTATTCCAAGTGTGTCAACTCGATCGCATTTTTTACAATCCAGCTAAAGTTATGGGAGTCTTTGTGTGCCTCTTTATGACTGACATTTGATGCAATTATTATGTGAAAATATAGTCATTAATTTTATTTACACCAGATTTACTATGATCAGTGAGTTTTTCTTATTGCACATTAAATCATTTAACGTCTTACAAGTACTGTCATTGTGATATTCATTTGAAACTTCGCAGACTTTACCTTGCCTCTATCTGCAGAAGCTTATTAAGAGTTGGAGATATTTTTATAATGATAAATCTAAAGAAATTTCTTCCAGAAAATAGGCCTATAGTGATTTCATGTGCTAAGCAATCAAATGTGCCACATTGCAAATGAGCAGTTATAGAACAAGTGGGAATATGGGATTTTCATTGTCTAAACGGCCATTTCATTCTGAAAGATGTGTGTCAGCGACAAAGTCTGAAGTAAATTGAACTATTCAGCATTGTTGTAGTGCCAGAAAAGTGCAGTAAATATTTTGTTTTTACAAAGAGCGATGACTTGTTGCTTCAGAATATGTATCCTTGTTGCATAAGGAGTAAAAATATCTCATTGTAAATATGGAATCCAAGCCCAGCTATAGTTTATTCTTAAGTCATTACGGTCTTCTTCCAGAGCCCATGAAATCGCTGTGAAATTGCATATGAAATATGAGAAGGTACACGAATAGTGCCCTGGATTTTCTCACAGACCATCCTAGCTATTTCTTTAAGGTTTATGCAGTGATAGTCCCATGCAGATTCAAATGTGTTTTCAGCCAACTACTCTTACAAGTCATGCATTGTTTAACTGAATGTGCAAAACATAGTGATTTTAAAGTTTTCTAGAGCATTAGTTGGTTAGGAAACAATTTGCAATAGATACAGAATTTATTCATAAAGACATTGCTTGCTCAAACTTCACTGACGGATTCTGGAACTGCTTTTGAAAATAGAATGCTTTGACAACTGAAAAGTGTTGGCTTGTTTCATTGTTTGTAACATTATTGCTTTTTTTATTTTTCAGTTCCTCTCGCAGAATGTCAAAGCAATCTGAGGGCACTGTTGGACGAACAACACCGCATTTCAAGTTTTGTGTTATTTGCTGTATTTTATAAGTTTTAGATAATACCCCCCATTGTGTTTATTATTGTGACTGAGTCATTTTATTCATTTTCTGTTGAGTTGTCTTTTTTCAGTTGCATATGCATTTTATATGAAGTGTCATGTGATTGATCTTTTTTTATTAGGCTCACTTGTCTGTACTTTCCCAAGATCTACTAGATTCACGTATGGATGTGTGTGCCAGTTTGATGTATTGTTTGTTTTAGGCATGCTTAGCATGGTCTGAATGCTAACACTTGCAGGGGCTTTGATTACAGTAGTGAAATATTATTCTATCTGGCCAATAAAAAAAGACAAATTTACAATAAACTTTTTATAGAAAACTCCATATTGCCGTTTTTAAAATTTTGCATTTTACAAGCTTCATTTTGTGTTTTTTTGGCATCTTTATTAGATGGACCCACTGTTTCATTTTTTCAGCCTCATTGCTTGGACTGTGCCTATAGTATAAATTTTTTGTAGTATATTTTGTGATAAGAACATGGATTTAGGTATTTTGGTACTTTCATTTCATTGCAGTTAGGAAACCAAGCAGATATGTTGTATGAAGCATATACACTAAACTTGTACGTAATAGAAGGCAAATGTATGCCCTAGATATGAAATTGGCTCTACATCGTTTAGTTACTGAGGTGAGAGTGGAAATATGCCGTGATATTATTACTGAGAAATGCCCTCCGACACTTCTTTAGCATGGTGGGAAAAAGCTGGGTATTGATATGCAAAGCCACTGAGAAGATGAGATTCAGGAATTGTATCGTAGCATGCGGTATAGAGTTTACAGCTCTCAAAGTCAACCAGGGATCGCTCTCTCGTCTCTTGACGAATGATGCCATAAACTGGAATGAACAATCATTTTCGAAAAATCTTTGGCATTGGCTGATTTAAGCATCGGGAGCTGCATATTTACGGAAGTCACCAAAGGATGGCGCAGTGTGCTCACATTTGCCTGGAATTGCACTGAAACAAAATCGTGACTTTGAAGGAAAAAAAGAAAGGTCATGATTGGCACTAATGGAGGCACTTGCTGCCTTCTCATCCCCTCCAGCATCATTTTCAAGCCGTCTGACTGGTACTAAATGCAATAGAAATTGCTTAAAGCATGCGGCAAACTTCTGTAACCATGTTTGTACTCAATGCTTTCTTTAAATTTATGAGAGTCCATTGAGGATAGAATAAACTGCTTGAATTAAGGCATTCGTTGGTTACTTACGAAACGGTTGCAGGGCCCGATTAAGTTATGGGCCGACATTCTAGTATTGAGACGTCATTGATGGTTAAGCCGCCTTTGATTGCTTCTCGCCTAATATTGTACAAAACTTCGTAAGCTTTAATCTCTCTAAATTTTGCTACATTTTAATTCTTTTCAATGACATACTTGCGCACTGGACAAATTTTAGTGGTCCTTGTGCTGTGCTCTCTATCTGAGAAGTGCACTGAAGACTTGTTGAGTGAAGAAGTGGTTTATTATTAATATTGTAATATCTATTCAATAAGTTCATGAGCATTTTAACATTATGGACATCGCAGCTACATTGTCATAAAAATGAAAGCAAAATACTCGAGCACTTAGATTTTATGTGTGCTTAGTAAAGGACTCGAGTGGTAAAAAAATGTCTCGTAACCAAGACGTTCTTGTTCTTTGTAATAATGAGTGAAGTAATTTTATCTTCATTAAGTTTCTTTGGTAAAGAAACTAAAACCATTTTTATGCCTGTGCAATTTGAGTAAACAGTGGAAATGGCAAAAACTAAATACAGATTCAGGTCTTTCCTTTTCTACTTTCTCGTTTCTTCATTATCTTTTTTTAGCTTCATTCTTCTTATTTGTCTCCTTCCTTATTTCTTTCTATGTCGCCCTCTTTTTCTTCCTTTTAACTCTTGAGTCACTGTATGTCCTGCTCAGTTCATTTTCCCATTTCTCGCTATGCTACGTTGTACATGGGTATGTCACTATCACTTCCCTTTCCCAGCCTGTTCTTAAGCTTCTCTATGCTTGCTGTACTATGTTCGGATATGTTTGGCACATACTCGCTTTCTGTGGAGCCAGTCTCATAAACTGGTCCAGTGTAACACTTATAGAGCTGTGCTGTTTAAAGGGATTGAAAATTTACCTGTTCTGTTATTATTTTTTGTGTGTGCAGCACTCAGGTGGTCCACATATCCAGCAAGTAAGAACGGTAACAAGTCGCAGCAGGGACGCCGCCACCGCTGCAACTCCTGTAACTACGAGACTGATAGATTGTCTGATATGAAAAACCACGTCAGGGTTCACACAGGCGAGCGGCCGTTTCAGTGTCACTTGTGTGCTCAGAGCTTCTCGGTCAAATCAAATTGTTAGTTCACCTGCGTGTCCACAAAGGCGAGAGGCCACATAAGTGCCACCTCTGCCCTAGGAGCTTTTCACATAAACACCGTTTCAAAAACCACCTGCACACCCACAAAGGCGAGCGACCATACAAGTGCCACCTGTGTTCCCAGAGCTTCTCTCGAAAGTCTACAATGAGAATGCATCTGCTCTCGCACACAGGTGACCATCCACTCAAGTGCCCGTTATGTCCTCAGACGTTTGTGTGGAAAAGCAACATGGAGTCCTCAGACGTTTGTGGGAAAAGCAACAAAGGAACAAGGAGTTCCTTTAGCTCCTCTTTTGAAACGTGTGATTGTATGAGTCTGACATGGTTTTTACGAAATTCTGACTGACAGTGGTAAATATTTTATGGAAACTCGTCGCATAACTCTATTGGTGATATCACAGGACTGAATCCTGACTGTGGCAGTCGTATTTTGAGGGTAAGCTAAATGTAGCATTGTCAGTCCTACTTAGACTCGTGTTGTATTTAAAAAGCCTTGGTGGTAAATTTGAAGCTGAGTGCTTTGCTGGGGGTTGCCTTGTAGCACACGATTGTTTCAGCTTGTAAAATATCAGTAGTTAATGAATGTAGTTATGAAAACAATGTAAACTCCAAACCACAAATGCAGACACCTATATCATTATGTCGCTTGGATTGTTTCCTGGTTCTAGGCCCGTTTTTGTAACATAATTTCTAGTGACATGTGGGTCTTGTGTGCTTCTATTTTCTTTTCATATTAATTTTTTGTTTACATATAGTTTTGGCCAAAGAGCACCTGAAGGTACTTGTCCACCAAACGTATGACTGGTTCCTAATTAAACAAAAGCAATGTTCTCTTCAGACTAGCTCTACTCTTTCTATTGAAGAACCAACACAGTTCTTAGCCAAATCAATTTAGAGTTATTATAATCAGAAGCACGCTGTGTCATGTTTGTGTAAACACTTTTTTTTGCTTCCGGTTTTCGGTAACATTTGCACCAGGTCACGTGGGGCCTAGTTAGTTATCGTGCTCTTGTATTGTCTTGCATTGGACTTGATGTCATTTTTCACTTTGCCTTCAATACGAGGTGGAGCTTTATATTGTGATTCCTTGACTTGATCGATATCAATGCTCTTTCTCATGTTCAATGCACAGCTGCTGGACAGTCTTTACTACCTGCAAATAATTCTCTGGATTGAAATCTATATTAGGGCTCCTTTTTAAGTTTGCTCTGTTTTTACGAGATCTGTATATCTTTGTGGTATTTGTGTTTTTATAGTTTGCATTTCTGAGTTGTTGAAATATGTTACATTGCAACATTTTTCAATATGAATGCTTCTTTGTTGTCATCAGTTACTCAAACACAGTGTTGCAAATTAATTATGACAACTATATTGAAATGTCTGTCGTAACACGTTTATGTTGTGGGAATCCACATTCGAGATATAAAATAGGCTCAACTTCATTTGGTTTTTGAGGTTATATTTGATGTATCCTTTAATATAAATAAAATATATGCTTGAAAACTATTTGCAACAAGCTGCTCATGATCAAACTGCACTTGATGTCTTCCAGCCTAGAGGATAAAGCTTTGGATAGAGCTGTACTTTAGAAGGGTGGGTTCCTGAGTGAGTCAACTGCCGAAGGACTCCGCGTCACTCTAACCAGCACCCTTTTCATCCGGCACTATGTCACGAATACTTTGGGCTCTAAATACTTGACGACGTCTCGCCTCGGACAAGACGCATTTAAAATCTTTTTGGTATTCCAAAGTAAATGTCTGGCTTGAACGATCACCCTTCGCCAACACAATTTTTGGTCTCTGTGATATGCCTCAGTTTTTACAGTTTGGCACAGTCAACCTCCCGTGGATACATACCTTCTGAAGTTCCGAGCAGTCTTCTATGTCCGGGCATCCACAATAATTCAATATAATTGAAAATAAGCTGGATGGGCTGCTAGATGTGGGGCGCCTAAATGAGGTTCATGAAATTATTGTTGCTTGTGAAGCCCTCCCTGACCGCACTGATCTCATTGGACGCAAAAGTGACTCACTGATCCCCTATTACGTCAGTGGCTATGTGGCCCGGGAGATGGTGAAAAAGACGAGGTGCAACGAATGTAGCAGGTTGTTGCTTCACTCAGAGTTCCAGCTTGCTTCCGGCAGAATCATGCATGCCTTCTGTACCCGTCCGAGTCCTTAACAGATCTGGTCAAATCTATAAAAGATGCATTCACCTATTGCTTCAATTTCAACAAGTTAAAAAGTGACAGCATAACGGATGTTATCTCTTATCTGTCTGTGAAGAGGTTAAATATGGTCGGCTGTGAACAATCACAAACTGGAAGTGACAAAACAGATAATTAGATTCTTTACACTGACCAGAATGCATTTTCATGTTGCTGGAGTAAATGCGTTCAATAAAAAAAGAGGGAGAAAATGAAGCGCTTGAATTTGAGACTATGTGACTTAACTGTCATAGTGTTATCTCAGCAAACAAGATTTCATTTTATGTTATTGTGCATTACTCACAGTCTGTTGTTTCTTGAGATTTTACTATTTTCTTGTTCACATTGTTATAAATCTCCCATTAACAACGGTGATATCACTGTCCGGCTGTGTTTCACATATGCAGAAATCAATTTTTTCGTGAACTGGTTCGAGACTGTATGTACGTTTGCCAATGAACTCTTATTGTCATGTGTATATGTATGCCCATTGTATCATCGTATATTTACTGTTCTCTTTAGTTGCCTTATTTACTTGCTTTAGCTAAGTTTCGTATAACTGTCGGTTTTCTTCAACCTTAATTCATATGTTGTGTTTATTTTTCATGCTCTTTGTTGCTTTCGAGAAAATAAATGTCTTGCTTGTAAAATTAGACCTTGATTGCGCAAGTCATAAAAATAACGGTCGCCGATACTTTTACGTGCATTAAGACTTTACGGAGAACGCTGCGGCATCAAAGGGAAAACTGCACGGGAGTTTGTTTTGGTGTTAAGCTCATGGCAAGTCGCTTTTCGTAGCTGATATACTAAGAAGTGAATGGAAAACACTAGCTTTCAGTGTCGATACACGCTTTGCAGCGTGCCGCCCAGGAGTGTGACAGTTAGACTTTATTATAATCCGCAGGGTAGCGTAAATTATTTGCAACAAAAAACGACTGATACCAGCGCGCGGGCGTGAGGAGGGGCATCTCGAAAGCGACCGCAGCGCCGCTGCATCAAGATGAGTTCTCGTTCGCTCTCCGGCGCACCGATGCTGACACCTCTCCTTCTAGCCACCATAATCAAGTGGCTTTGATGTGTTATGTAAATGCTACGTTAGTTCTATATTAAAGAATATTTGTTTCCGACGAAATAACACACATTAACCAGTATGAATGACTGAATCTTCAAAGAACTTTGCCTCCAATTAGAGGCTCACTAAGAAAAACTACTAACAGTAAGACGCACTTGGAGCACTATGTGACCCGAAGAAGTTCTCATATTAAACTCGTTGGGCGTGCGAAAGAAACGCTTCGTTTTTAATAGCTGAACGGTGACTCTTTATCATGCCCCTACTAAGACGGCCGCCATCTTGCCAGAGGAAGCGGCTTTACTTCTGCGCAATCATTTCCACTACAGCAATTTTTTTTAATCCTCCTTGGGGAAAAAATTCCCCACATCGTATCATTCTTCACCACCAGCGTGTCTCTATACATAGTGTGCACGTGTGTCACGCAGCTTCGATTCGTCACTTCCGAAATGCGCCACCGACATGCCTGGGTACCTACTGACTCCGTGACCGACCACTGCCGTGTTTTTCCTCATGCATGCGCCCGTTCAGTTTTGCTTAACGATGCAAGTTGGAGCAATTATCAGCTGCTGGTGAGGCAAGTTGCTATAACAGTCCACGAAGAGCGAGCAGAGCGTCAGGGTATTCTCTTTGCCGAGAGTTATTGCCTAAAATTGAGAACGAACACTACGATTTTCCGAAAAGCACCGGCATGTTTGGCTGGCACAGATTAACAAAAACGACTTGAAGAACCAGTGATATTTGCGTCTTCAGGTGTAACTTCATTACGAGTAAGTGCTGTCTTCAAGCACGTACCTGCAAACAGAGATAGGTACTGTATATAAAAACCTGTCCGCGACCGCTGCGTGCACAATCAGCGTGTCCGGGTGGCAGTTAAAATTGTGAAGGCAATCACGGGAATTCGGGTATCGCATTCAAACAAAGTATGAAAATATATGTGAAACACTATTCGTTCACTCGCGATTCGAAGTACAGGCGATGGGTTCAAGTTGGGGGGTCAGGTTTTTTTAAAAAATTGGTCGATTGATTCCCTGAAATGGTCTGCATCATTTTCAGGGACAATGCTGTACATAAGTGCACAACAACAAAAGTAATATACAAGGTAAAAAATGAGTCAAACTATACGCGAAAAAAAAAGCGACCGGCATCAGTGCAGCACGCACCACGCGAAGTCTCTACCTTGCATAATATATTCCTTGGCTGTTTCCACGAATTCCAATCAAAGACGCTCAACATCAGCAATGTTTAAAACATTCGGGGAGCCGCATTGCTACTTTGGTGGTGTGGGCCGCAGCAACATATTAAAATTAGGTATTATTATTATATCTCCTGTAAACTTGCCTAGCTCTGCACGATGACTCCTTTTCGATGGGAGCTGTGCGCTTCGCTCATCCACTTTTAAAATTGTGGCTCGAGAGACTTTGAGCTTTCACTTGTTCTTAGAGAACGCAATTGGTAGTGCAAGCGAGATAATGGGCCCTCGTAGATCGTGGCGGAAAGCCGGTGCACGCGGTGGCTGGTATACGTGTCACACGTTATGATTTTCCGGTCTCGTATCGAGTGAACAAGCGAAGCCTTCCTGACCCGATGAGCTCGTGAAAGCATGACAACAAAAAAATCGCTCAGCTTCTCTTCATCGCGCACAGCAACAGATGACGAGCCCTCAGCAAACCGCGCTGCAGCACGCAAACTGCTGTAGGTACCCAGCGAGGTACCTGGGAATCACGGGAGATGACGACAACGGCGGAAGAGACATCACATGAACACTATGCATTTGAAGAGAGTGTGTTTCAGCGTCTCCTAAGCTTGAGCGCACGTGGATCTATGGCGCTACTCCGAAACGGGGCGCTATAGTTTGTTATGTTATTTAGGCGGGCGTTTCGAGCTGACGCGAAATCGATTTGAAATAACGCCACCAGTAATCTTTGTACGATGCCTTAGAGCATTTACGATATAGTTACCGCTTTACCAGATGCAAAACTACAAATTACTGTGAAAATTGTGACTTGGCAGTGGTGACTACGCTGCTAGACACTCTACTGAATTTCGCTGCTTGTTTCACTACAGATAGCCGTTTGAACCGGAGCTGCATACCGACGGAAGAAGCGATCTTCAACACGTGCAATCGCCGTGGTCAGCGAAAGCACTGAACGATCTTCCTAGGACTGGCTGCCACCAGGAGGCGTGTGGCCTATCATCAGCACTCGGCAATCACTCGGCATCTTGTGATACCACCTTGCTATAAAAGCAGACTACCGGCCACCCGTTCTTTCACTTGGCAGTGGTGACTACGCTGCTAGACACTCTACTGAATTTCGCTGCTTGTTTCACTACAGATAGCCGTTTGAACCGGAGCTGCATACCGACGGAAGAAGCGATCTTCAACACGTGCAATCGCCGTGGTCAGCGAAAGCACTGAACGATCTTCCTAGGACTGGCTGCCACCAGGAGGCGTGTGGCCTATCATCAGCACTCGGCAATCACTCGGCATCTTGTGATACCACCTTGCTATAAAAGCAGACTACCGGCCACCCGTTCTTTCACTTGGCAGTGGTGACTACGCTGCTAGACACTCTACTGAATTTCGCTGCTTGTTTCACTACAGGTTAGTGCAGTTTTGTACAGTTACATTTATATGGTGTCGTCACCACTGCCAAGTTTTCAATTTTTTGATTTTGTGATTTTTTACCTGTTTTTTCGCGCTTGTTACTGAATATTAGGCTTATTGATATGGCTAAGGAACTAGCGAAGCTCAAAGAAGAAATGAGGACTGAATTGCTTAAAGAAATTAGGCAGGAATTCAAGTCTTTCAAAGAATCACTGGAGCGTGATCTCAGGAATGAGATACGGGATGTGCGCACTGAGCAACGCCAGATGAGCCAGAGCATTGACTTCTCGCTTGAATCGGTCGAAGAACTGAAACAGAACCTTGCTTCTGAAATTTCAAAGAATACTAGTCTGGCGAAGGAAAATGATGAACTACGCACAAAATGTGCAGCATTGGAAAAAAAAGCATCAGAACTTGAAAGGAGGCTAACGAATTCGGAGCAATACTCGCGAAATACGAAGCTCGAAATCCAGGGTGTCGTCAAGAAAGAAAATGAGGACCTTTCTACTATTCTGTCTGAAATAGGCAATGCAATTCATGAGCCTATCAGTTCATCTGACGTTGAGTGTTGTCACCGTGTTCCAACTCGCAACCCAGAGAAAACAAACATCATTGTACAGTTTAAATCCAGAGCTAAACGCGACGCTGCTCTGAAAAAAGCAAAGAAAACAAGGATCACAAACAGAGACTTGGGGTTAGAATCCACTTGTCCCGTTTACGTGAACGAGCATCTTTGCCCATCACTAAAGAGGCTGCTTGGTATGGCAGTGAAAAGGAAGTATGAGCACAAATGGAAATCTGTATGGAGCAGCAACGGAAAAATCTATGCAAGGGAAAATGATGGTGGTGATGTTGTGCAGATCTCGGAAGAACGTGATCTTGCTAAGATTACTTCGATTATTTCTGGTACCACACAAACCACTTCCTAAGAACCACCATGGAATATCACGATTTCATCTTACCGCATCAATTACACTTTCAGAAAAATTCCAGTACTTCCGTTCTGCACTTGAATGCTCGATCAGCAGCCAATAAACAAGAAAATATTAGCAACTTGTTAAATCTGTTCTGTTTTAAGTTCGATATCATCATGCTAACAGAAACATGGTATCATGACAGCAATTCTCGGCTGTACCTAGATGGCTATGCTGATTACGTTTTAAATCGAATTGATAAACGTGGAGGTGGCGTTGCAATTTATATTGCATCAGGACAAAAATATGAACTCTTAGCAGATTTTTGTAAAACAACTTGCGACTATGAAATTTTAACACTTCAACATTTGTCTGACATAATTTCGGTGGTGTATCGCCCGCCTAATGGAAATGTTTTCAAATTTATGAGTTTCTTTGATAATTTACTGGAATATGTTGCTGCTAACGAATTTAGACTTGTATGCGGGGGAGACACTAACATAAATTTTCTTGTAAACAGTGCTGTCTCAGTAGATTTTACACATAGACTTAGTTCTGGTGGCTTTGTCAACCTAATTAACACCCCAACTCGTGTAACGCTGTCTTCGTCTACATGTCTTGACATTCTGATTACGAATATTGACACTGTAGTAGAGCATACTGGAACAGTGACATCAGACGTCAGTGATCATTGCCCTGTATTTATGACGTATTGTGCGAATGCTAAAAAAATTTTTTCTAAATCAAATGTGTTCGCAATACAAGATTTAAGCGAGAAAAACATGGATCTTTTTAAGCATGATATTTCCAAATATGACTGGTCTTTCTTATATGAAATAAGTGATGTAAATGTCGCGTATTCGAAGTTTCTTTCTGCGTTCCTGCAAATTTACAATCTACATTTTCCTTTCAAGAAATTGAGACAGACTAGAAAGATAAGAAAACCCTGGATTACGCAAGAACTTTTTAAAATGATAAAACACAAAGATAAATTGTACCATAGTTTTCTTGCTACACGTTCGCCTGAGGTGCTGATAATGTTTAAAAAGTATCGAAACAAACTGAATGCACAACTCAGGCGTGCCAGGATTGCTTATCATGAGCGTATGTTTACTGACGCCACGGGTAAACATCCTGATATCTTGTGGAACATAATAAATAAGGTTCTTGGTCGCGAGAAACATTCTGCCGCGCCGGAGAAGTTAATCCACAATAAAACCGAAATCTCTGGTTTAGCACTTGCTAATCACTTTAATGAGTACTTTGCAAGCATAAGCGCGGTACAACAGCCACAACAAGCTCCACCAAATACATCATCGTTTCTTTCCACTCCTAATAGCTTATTTTTAAATCCCACTAATGAATATGAAGTATTTACCACATTTAAGAACCTTAAGAATAGTAAAGCTCTCGATATAGATGACATACAGATAAAGCCTGTGAAGTATGTATTAGAATACATTGCTCCAGCTTTAACACACATCTTTAATTTGGCTTTACAGTATGGAATTTTCCCAGAAAAAATGAAAATGAGTAGGGTAACTGTTATTTTTAAAGGAGGTGACAGAAATGATACGTCAAATTATCGACCAATTTCAATAATTCCAGTATTTTCCAAAGGCTTAGAAAAGATTATTTTTTCGCGTGTTTCAAGTTTTTTTGACAGACACAGTGTTCTATCTGATGCCCAGTTCGGCTTCCGTAAAGGCAGGTCAACGGAAACCGCTTTGCTCACACTCAAGGAATATGTACTGAAAAATATTGAGAGAAATCTTTTCACCTTGGCGCTCTTCATTGATTTTAGTAAAGCCTTCGATTGCATAAATCACAAAATTCTACTGTGGAAATTATCACAGAATGGCCTTAGAGGTATTCCATTAACATTATTCGAGTCTTATTTAACTGATCGCAAACAATCTGTTTGCATAAGAGACGAAAAATCATGTTTTCTTCCCATAATAAACGGTGTACCACAGGGTAGTGTATTAGGTCCGCTGCTCTTTAATGTCTACGTTAATGACATTACTAATATTACCACCTCTGTTCAATTTATCATATACGCGGATGACACTACACTTCTTGTTTCTGGTCCGGATTCACAGAAATTAATGAGACAATGCAACGATCTACTGGTTAAGTTATCTCAATGGTCGATTGCTAACTGCCTTAAAATAAATCCTACAAAAACTAAAGTAATGTTATTTCGCGCTAAAAACAAATCTCTGACTTGCCAACAAACGTTATTATTTGCTGGTAAAGAACTTCAAATTGTTGATGAACATAAATTACTAGGCGTTACTTTTTCTTCGCATCTTACTTGGGATAAACACGTAGAAAATATCTGCAAAAAACTGTCAGCTATAACAGGTGTTTTATCTAGATGTAGGTATCTTCTTCCACCGAAAGCAAAACTTAACATTTATTATGCTCTATTCTTTTCTCATTTAAGTTATTGTAGCTTAGTCTGGGGGACTACTGGGAAAACAAACATTATGAAATTATTTTTACTTCAAAAAATGGATGATTCGGCACATTGACAATATGGGCTTCTTAGAGACAACACGGCCAGCTTTCCTAAATCATAGAATCATTAAAATAGAACATCTTTACACTTTTCGCCTACTTTATTCCTTTTATTTCTCTAAAAAATATCTTCATAATTTTCTTGCGTCTACTGCATCGTTGACACCTAGAATCGCTTCCGCCAATACTAGAAATAGTGACATGTGGTATGTTCCTAGATTTCGCAATAATTATAGGCTACAATCATTAGAACACAACTTGCCGCATATTTTAAATAAATACAAAGACGTCAAGTGCTTCTCAACCAAGGAACTCAGGACTCTCTTTGTTAACATGTGATGACTTAACGTATTACTATTTCCTGCAATTATTGTTTTCTATGTTTCACTTGTCAGAGCAAATTGTGTATGATTTCCTGTCTTCTGCTGCATAGAATTTTTTGTTTTCATTGTTTTTCAATAATTTCAGATATTGTTGTGTACATTTGTGTGAACATTTGTTTTTTTTTTTTATGTTGCTTTTTTTCGTACAACTGCCACATATGCCTTGTAACGGACCATCGACCCCGTCAAGCTGTTTGACAACAGCTTTTAGTCGATGGTATCCGCCAGAATCTTTGTATTTCTGGAAATAAATCTATTCTATTCTATTCTATTCTAAGCCCGCAAACTGAACTTTTAATGTCAGAGGTACTTTAAAAGATCCCTGAAACACTCTTCTGAGTTACCATGAAATCAATTCACCGGAAAAGCATATCGTGCATGTCATATATTCAACGTCACAAAAAATTTTAAGAATCCGTTCAGTACGAGCGAAGTTAGTAAGATTTGTCTCATGCTGCAATAGCATTCTCTCTTCTCTCGTCCCAATGAAAGCACTATAAGCTAAGCAGGGATAGAGTTACTGTATATGTAAAGGTATATGTAAAAAAAAGACTATGTCTACTTAGGGCAGGTAATAACCGCAGAGCCAAACCACGAGCTTGAAGTAACTAGGAGAATAAGAATGGGGTGGAGCACATTCGGCAAGCACTCTCAAACTATGACATGTAGATAGCCACTATCCCTCAAGAGGAAGGTATATAACAGCTGTATCTTGTCGGTACTTAGCCACGGAGCAGAAACCTGGAGACTTACAAAGAGCGTTCAGCTTAAATTGAAGACGACTCAGCGAGCAATGCTAAGAAAAATGGTAGGTGTAAACTTAAGAGACAAGAAGAGAGCAGAGTGGATTAGGGGACAAACGGGGGTTAAGGTTATCATAGTTGAAATAAAGAAGAGAAAACGGACATGGGCCGGGCATGTAGCGCGTAGACAAGATAACCGCTGGTCATTAAGGGTAACTAACTGGATTCCCAGAGAAGGTAAGCGGGTTAGGGGCAGACAGAGGTTAGGTGGGCAAATGAGATTAAGAAGTTGACTAGTATAAATTGGCAGCAGCGAGCACAGGGCCGGGTTAACTGGCAGAACATGGGAGAGGCCTTTGTCCTACAGTGGACGTAGTCAGGCTGATGATGATGATTATAATAATAATATAATATTGATGATGACGACGACGACGACGATGATGATGATGTGTAAAGGTAGCATATACAGTAACTCTAAGCAGGGAGGAATGCGAGGTGCGAAGAAAAAACACCACCTGCGCCTCGTGACATTGAGCACTTTTTTTTTCGAATACGTGGTTTTTTTTCAGTATGACCATGCGCTCCCGCAAGCACATGTGACAGCCTCTCGCGGCGATCTCTGTAACAACCAAGCGCGCCATGTTCAAATGAACCATTGGCTAGTAGATGGGTAATCTACGTGTGATTTTTGAGCGTTTTCCCTCATTCATCGAGGCAATAGAAATGAATTTTTAGCTGACTTTGATAATTTATTGTGAATTCCAGGCCACGTGCAGCGCTACAACATTTCGCTCGCGTATTTTCGGAAGTCTTCACTACCGATCGGCAGCGTTATCTGACCATGCTCAAAAAGTGTTGCATAGCCCCTTTAAGCATAGAAGATTATCCTGATTTATTGGTATACTACAAAAAAAAATGGTACACCGTGCTGACCATGCTCCGTAGGCAATTGCTGCAATAGCTGACTTGAACCATCACTGTGGTACAAGTGCGAAGCTTGCTGCGCTCGGCTTTCATATCCTGATGTATCGTGCTGCAGCTGTTGCATCTGTGCCATTCACCCGTGACAAACAGGGGAGCATTGCTGTAAAATAAGTGGTAGTTTGTTACAATTATGTCTCAGAAAAACCATATCACTTTAATAAATATACAGAGCAAACAGTCGTCTAAAAATTTGCTCTACGCACTTTGTCTGAAAAGATCTTGCCCGATATCATTACATTTCTTTAAATTCAATTACCTTAGCTGCAAAAACAAACAAAAAACTGTGGGCAGAAGGGCGAAAGCGATGTGTTTACTGATTGAGTATATTTTTAAAACTGTAGCATTGTTAATTTCACTATATATGGGCTTACTAACAAATGAGCAAACCTTGCAGATGAGTTCAGTGGAACCCGCAAGGTGGCCGAAGGGTTACGAAAGGGAAAGAACAAAACCCCACGTTTGTGAGAAAGAAAGGCCTCCTAGTTGCCAAAAAGTTCGTCATGGCTTAGCGTTCGGTAACTAAGAGGCCTTTCTTTCTGAGAAATCCGTAAAAGAATTTTTTTGTGGCTTCGAGCTTGTGGCTGTCTTCTTTCCCTTCCTACAGTTACTAAGTATGCTACTTTTAGTTAGTATATACAGCAGGAACTGAGTGTATAAATGCCACGTCCTTCAACCTGTTGGACCAAGACTGCAAGTATCTTTTGAATTAAATTTTCAAGATTTGAATAAGACTGCTCACGGCAAGTTATTTTTCCATTCACTTTTTCTTCCTATTTACTTTACATTGGTTCAAATAACTTCCCTATACATTCCTCGGCAGTATTGTCTGTTAGATCTCACACACACACAGGCACACACACACACACACACACACACACATATATATATATATATATATATATATTGTGGCAAAGCCTTCGAACAGTGGGTCGTCCTCTCGAGCTGCTCTTCTTCATATGAAAAGGGCGACCCACTAGAAGGCACTCGAGAGGACGACCCACTGTTCGAAGGCTTTGCCACAATATATATATATATATATATATATATATATATATATATATATTGTAGCAAAGCCTTCAATTTCTGAAATGGGTCGAACTCTTGAGTACCTTCTAGTGGGGCTACCCAACCCCAACAAGGACGCCGCTCCCGCTGGGAATCCGTGCTTGGCCGTGACTGTCGGCATTGCGTATGCTCGCTGGTTGCATGCTAGTAAACGTCTTAACAAATTGGTAAAGAGTGCTGCGATCCCCTTCCATGCCCTTGGAGCTACGATCATGTACCCTGCCATCTACCATGTCCCACGACGCCTCTCAGCAGACGGCTCCTCCCTGCCACCCTTTTGTCCCGGTGTCCCCAGGATCCGTGATCCACCCATCTTCCCTGGCGCTGATGGGACTTACGTAGAGGACTGGCTCGCCGTTTACGAGCGCGTGAGCGTCTCCAAGAAATGGGACGAGTCGGCAAGCTGACCAACTTAGTGTTATACCTTGTGGGTGTTGCCAGTTTGTGGTACAACAACCACGCGTCCGATTTTGCAACCTTGTCCGATTTTAAGACCGCTATCATCAACGTTTTCGGCCGCCCTGCTGTTTGCAAGCTGCAAGCCGAGCAGCGCTTACGTGAACGCGCTCTGAAAGCTGGTGAATGATTCACCAGCTATACTGAAGATGTCCCGGACTTATGAAACAAATCCAATCACACCATGTCCGAGTCTGAAAAGATCCGAAACATCATGAAAGGCATTGACGATGATGCCTTCACGATGCTGCTCACCAACAACCCTAGCACATTGGCGGAGGTCATCACACTGTGCCAGAGCTATGAGGAGCTCCGCCGGCAGCGTTCGATGACCCGACGTTCCCCACCACGAGCTGCAACGCTTGCTGGCTTGGAGGCCAGTTGTGACCAGGTGGCGTTGATGGCAGACCTAAAGCCCTTCATTCGTGAAGAAATCGCGCGTCAGTTGTTTCTACTGCCCTTTGCCCACCAACCGGCTGTTCAACAATCGGCTACTACCCTTCTCCCTACCATCTATCGAGCGATTGAGCAGGAAATAGCGGAGGTAATGCCTGCGTACCACCCCCAACAGTTTCTGGCTCCTGCGCCCCGGCTTACGCCCAAGTGATCCAGTCATTCCAGCACCCACCCCTCTGACCTGCGCCGAAGCAGCCGCTCGACCACCGTCCTTTGCAGCGGGTATGTTGATGTAACCCCTTAGCCTCATCTTCAGCCCACCATGCAGCCACCGTTCCGTCCATCAGCCCTTGCGACATGAGTGAGACTTCCCCGCTGAACAGATGGCGCACATCCGAGAACTGGCCCATCTGCTTTGCCTGCGGTTACGCCGGTCACGTAGCCCGTTATTGCCATCGCATACAGCCGGCTCCGATTTCTTCGCCTGTTGCTGGCCAGCTCAGCCGCCTACATCACGAAGAACTGCCATCTACGCCACCGCCGTCTCGCCCAGGTCCATCTCCTCGAAGGTCGCCATCCCCACGACGTCGTTCTCTGTCCCCCATGCGACTAAGTTCAGCTGCTCATGAGCGGGAAAACTAGTCTTTGCAGTCCCCGAGGCATGGACTGTGACGCTATCGCAATGTGAAAGTCCTCAGAGCAGCCCTTCGAATGTCATTGACGTGCTTGTGGACGGTGTTTGTGCATCGGCTCTTATTGACACTGGAGATGCCGTATCAGTTATGGACGAAAACCTCTGCCGCTTACTTCGAAAAGTGATGACGCCACTTTCTGGGTTGTCCCTCCGTACTTCTAGTTTGCATCCTATTCATCCTACAGCAGGGTGCACAGCTCACGTTGTCATTCAGCTCGCTCTTTATGTCGCCCAGTTCATCATCATTCTGGCATGCTCTCATGACGTCATCCTGGGATGGGACTTTCTTTCTCGCCATGACGCCGACATCGATTGTGCCGCCGCCGAAATTGCATTTATTCATTTATTTTCTTTAATTATTTGTAAATACTGTTGGCCGAAGGCTATTAAAAGGAGGTTGCCTTACAAAATATGCAATCAAAAGAAAAACATTCAGTCGAAATTGGGGACAGACTAAAGGTACAGTGCACGCGAAAGAAACAATGCAGTAGTACACGTTATGCAATGATAGAAAAGTTACAATGCAAGCAAAAAGAGCTATAGACAATAGTAAATCCTGGTACCATAAATTTTTCCGTGGTCACTGAAGGATTCAGCTCTTATAAAACAAGAAACGAGTTTTCTTTAGGTAAATTGAATCCGCAATGTATAGGCTTTGCGTCTGCAGTCGAAGTGAAAAATTTAGTTATCCCAGTTTCAAATTTGCTTACATTGTCTACTGTCAGTAGTTCATGTGGCAGTGAGTTCCACTCCTCAATTGTTCTAGGGATAAACGAGTATTGATGTGAATCTATTCGTGCTGGATTTGGCAGAATATGTCCTTGGCGGCTGCTTCTGACTGTTGGCGACACTCTCTGTTTTATATATTTTTGGGCATTTAAATAAACCAGTTACGATGAATAAGATACAGAGTTTTCAATCTAGCTATCCTCCTGCGTTGAGCAAGTAAAAGCAAGTTTAATTTGTTAATCATCTCGCTTACGGAATCAGTTGATCGGTATTTTGATAAGATGAACCTTGCAGTTTTCTTTGGATTTTTTTCAATTCTTTATATGAGGTTGTTTTTAAAGGGGTTCCAGACGACGCCCGTTATTGCCTCACCATTCTCGCATTTGACACCAGAAGAAGTCCCTCTACACTGAGCAAGATTTTAATGAAAGACGATACAACAGTACCTCCAAACTCGATTACGAATGTGTCTGTCTACTGCACCGGTCTCTCCGAAACAATTGACCTCGTTTCGCCATCCGACCGCGCTTGTGGCAGGAAAGGTTGCTAGTACCTTTCGCGACCGTGCAGGTCAACCAGGGCAACGCCACTATTTTTGTAACCAACCCATCCTCGTACCCTGTTACCTTGCTTCGAGGGGAATGTTTCGGCAGAGTGGAACCAGTCAACGACGCACAAGTCCTGGATGTACCCGATGACACGCGTTGTTCTAGGTCGCGTACCATCAATGCTGTTTCTCCTTCTGATCCGTAATCTGCTGATGTATTTGGCCCCTCCATCGCTGACAACCTTACGGTGGTACAGTGTTACCAGCTTCTGGACCTGTTGCAAGAATATTGTTCTTCTTTCGAGGTCGGTCAAAGTTCTCTCGGTCGCACGTCCGCTGGTATACATCGCATCGACACTGGTGCCCATCTACCTTTACGGCAACGTCCATATCGCATGTCGCCTGCGTAACATCGGGTAAATAATGATCAGGTTGATGATATGCTCCGATGCGACGTTACTCGGCCCTCGGACAGGCGTCATCTGTTGTTCTTGTTGCGAAGAAAGACGGTTCTGTGCGGTTCTGTGTGGACTACGGACAGCTCAATAAGATCACTCGCAAGGATGTTTATTCACTGTCACGCATCGATGACACGATTAACAGCCTTCATGGAGCCGATTTTTCTTCTTCTCTCGATCTGTGCTCGGGGTACTGGCAAGTACCTATGGCTGACGACGCTCGACCGAAGACCGCCTTCGTCACACCAGACGGCTTGTGCGACATCAACATCATGCCATTTGGTCTATGTAATGCACCTGTGACCTTTGAGCGCATGATGGACATCGTTCTGCACAACTTCAAATGGTACACGAGCTTGTGTTACTTCGACGATATCATTGTCATCACTCCGGATTTATCCACGCATCCCTAACGTCTGAAAGAAGTTTTCGCACGTGTGAGCAATGCCGGCTTGCAACTAAAGCTGAAAAAGTGCCGCTTTACAGCACGACAACTCACCATCTTAGGGTACGTCGTGTCCAAGGATGGCATTCTTCCTGACCCAGCCAAGCTTCGGGCCGTGGCCGAATTCCCCAAACCTGCATCTGTCATAGAACTGCGTAGTTTCGTGGGCCTGTGATCATACCTCCGACGCTTCATACGAAACTTTGCCACGATCATATCACCACTGACGAAGCTCCTTGAAAGTAACGGGCCCCTCAATTCGTGGTCATCCGAGTGCGACGACGCGTTCGCGAAGCCTGCCATTTATTGACGTCGCCTCCCATTCTACGTCACTACGACCCTACGGCCCCAACGGAGATGCACACGGACGCCAGCGGTGTAGGCCTCGGTGCTGTCCTGGCACAGCGCAAACCCGGATTCCCTGAATATGTCGTAGCATATGCAAGCCGTACGCTCACGAGAGCCGAGACAAACTACACCGTCACGGAGAAAGAGTGCCAGGCGATTTTCTGGCCTCTTACAAAGTTTCAACCTTATTTATATAGTCGCCCATTCGATGTCATCACCGACCATCATGCACTATGCTGGCTTTCATCATTGAAGGATCCCTCAGACCGTCTCGCCCGTTGGGCTCTTCGCTTACAAGACTACGACATCCGCGTGCTGTACCGCTACTGACGCCAGCATGCTGACACCGATGCCCTCTCGCGCTCCCCTCTACCTCAAGACGACGTGCCCTGCTCAGTAACCTCAATTGCTGTATCTGCCCTCGATGTTGACATCCTCGCTACCGAACATCGAAAGGATAATTGGATCGCCCCGCTGATGGACCTCCTCTCTGATCCGCTTGCAACACCATCCACGCGTGGCTTGCGTCGTCGAGCTCACCATTTCGCCATCCGTGACGGCCTCCTACACCGACGTAATTATGAATCCGATGGCCGGCGGTGGTTACTCGTCATACCCCGCAGTCTGCGGTAGGATATATATGTGCATCTTTCCATTCTGATCCGCAATGTGCGCACTTTGGGGTATTCAAAACTTACCACCGAATTCGACAACGCCACTTCTGGCGCGGGATGTACCGCTACGTGGAGCAGTTCGTTCGCCTTGCCTCGCTTGCCAACGCCGCGAACCGTCAGCATACATGTCGCACGCCGGTCTGCAACCGTTACCTTGCCCTGACCATCCCTTTGGGCACGTAGGTATCGATATCTATGGGCCACTTCCTCTGACATCGGCTGGTAACCGCTAGGCAATCGTTGTCGTAAACCATTAAACGCGATACGGCAAAACCGCCGCTCTCCCGGCGGCTACTTCACGCGATGTTGCGTCTTTCCTGCTGCATCAATTCATACTTCGCCACGGACCGCCCCAAGCTTCTCAGCGATCGAGGCCGTCTCTTCTTGTCGGAAGTCGTCGAAGCCATCGGAGTGCCACTCTGTCCACCGCAAAACTACTGCTTACCACCCACAGACGAATGTCCTCACAGAACGCTTTAACCGTACCCTCGGCGACATGCTTTCGATGTACGTCGCCGCAACCACACGAATCGGGATAATATACTGCCCTTCATCACCTACGCCTACAACACCGCCGCTCAGAGCAAGACCGGTTTTTCACCTTTCTACTTGTACGGAAGGCACCCGTACGCACACCATGTGCACGATACTCCTGTACACGCCGGATTCACCTGAGTGTGCACCTATTTCTGAAACAGCCAGGCTTGCAGAAGTGTGTCGCGAGCTTGCCAAGACTTTTACGAGACATGAGCAAGAGCGGCAAGAGTAATCGTGATGGCTCCACCACTTCGATCGGAGCCCACGTTCCTTCCTGGTGCGCTTGTATGGCTCTCGATCCAGACCTCTGTAGCTGGCCTCTCTTCCAAACTACTTCCCAAATACGAAGGCCCCTACCATGCCATCGAGTGCACATCTCCGGTCAACTATCTGATCGAACCCGTCGAACAAGCTTCGGACATGCGCCGCCGTGGGCGCGACATCGTCAATGTGGAGCGCCTGAAGGCTTATTACGACCCGCTCATTGTAACAAGCTGTTAGGTCGCTAGGCGGCTCCCTCTTCGACCCCGGGGTTGCCCAGAGTGAGCTGCAGATGGGAATCGCCGAGCTCGAGATTGCGTTGGTGACAGAGCAAGAGAAAACGAGGGCAATAGGAGGAACGCTGAAGTCCGCCGAGGAAGCACTAGCCAAGGTGAACAGAGGAGCGGCATACGGAGAGAACAGTAGCGAATCGGCAACCATAACAGTGGAGCAGAAAGAGCAAGCAAGTTTGGAAAAAAACAGGTTCAGCCGGATCAATTGTCGCAAGGCCCAGCTTCAGCGAAGTAGTGGTGGGGCTGGGAGGGGACAAAGCAGTTGGCGTCACAGGTGCAAGTAACCCCCAGGTGCAGGGCGCTCCAGCTGAAAAGTCACAGCATGTGATAATCGCCGGGGACTCGAATATAAATCGATGCACAGAAGCCATCAAAAAGAGGGTAAGAGGTGACAAGAAGGTTGCAGTATAGGCGTTTCCTGGACGCAAGCTGGAAGCAGTCATGAGGCAAGCGAGAGCAAAACTGAAACCTACAGCTGATATACGAAACCTCGTGTTAATTTCAGGTGGTTTAAACGATGTCTTAAATGAAGATGCAGCAGGACTAGCAATCACAAGGGCGAAAGGCGTCGATTACATGCGCGCCACTTCTCCTCAGGTACAGGTAGTGATATGCACGATACTGGAGGTACCGGTGCGTGATAGCAACCTGCAAAGAGCGGTTGTCAACGCAAATTAAGAGATATGTCGGATGAGTCAAGAGAACGGCTTTGAGTTGGTGGAAATAAACAGAAATGTGCTTAGGTAGGGTGGTTTTCAACGAGACAGAATTCACTTCGATAGGCGGCTAGGTCATGAGGTGGGTTGGCGACTTGCAGGACTCGCAGTAGCTTTTTTGGAAGGCAAGTGGGCCCTTCGGGGTGCAGGATAGCTAGTAACGAGGAAAACAACCAGGGAGACTCTTTGACAGGTGGTATGGAATGATACGATTCCAAAGTGGCACATGTATGTAAGATAGGTAGAGTCCGGGACAGAAATAGACGTAGCCACGATAACCGAGCCAATTCAGACATAGGGTATATTAACATGCAGGGTGGTAGGAACAGGCTGAAGTGGGAAGAGATAGAAGAACAGCTAAGGGAGGACAGGCCGATGGTATACGGTTTTGCAGAAACACATCTCAGGGACATGGAACAATCTCCTAGAAATCCGGACTACGCATGCGAATATTGTATTAGAACAAAAGGCAGCAGAAAGGCGGGTGGTATTGGGACATTCATTCGTAAAAGTACAGACTGGCAAAGGGTCAAGCAGGAGTGCAAGGAACATTTATGGCTAAAATGGAAAGTGGCAGGGCAAATGACACTCCTTGGTTTCGTGTACTTGTAAACGGGAGCAAAGGCCAGAGAGGAAAACCAGGCAAAAGTAGAGTGTATATCAAAGGACATTCAGGAGTTAGGAGGAGAGTGCGAGATAAATATACTAGGAAATATGAATGCGCACATAGAGGATATAGATGGGTATACTGACCCGACAGGCAAAATGATCATGGATATGTGTAAAAGGCATGATTTGATCATTTGCAACAGTACTGAGAAGTGTGAAGGGCAAATAACATGGGAAGTAGAAAGGCTGCAGTCGACGGTAGATTACGCACAGATGTCACATAGGATGTACGATAAGCTCAGGATAATGCACATAGATGAACGTGGCTCCAGACGTCTGGGTAATGATCACAAACGTATCAAACTAAGTTTTGGAAGAGCAGTGAAAGTGGGAAGAAGACAAGGTGAGCAACTACAGGACAATTTTTATTCGGAAAGTCAAATTTAAAAGGCCCCTAAACTAATTGAGAAAGTCATCACTGATGATAAGTAGACAGTGTGCACATACACGAATATAGTTAGACTGTTTGAGGTAGAGTTTGCTAAGGCACGTGACAAGTCACCCCGGAAAAGAAGGCACAAACCCAAAAGTTGGTGGGATGAGGAAGTTAAGAGAGCCATAGCAAAACGTCAGGAAGCCTTTAGAGATAACAGACATGCTAAGCAGCGAGGTGATTTGACAGATGATGTTGAAAGAAAATGGGAAATCTTTCTAAGCTCTAGAAAGGTAGCATCCCTTCTGATCAATGAAAAGATTTGAAGAAAGGATTCTCAGTGGCTGGCAGAAGCATATAAAAAGGACAGAAAGGCAGCTGCGAAATTTTGGAACCATCTAAACTCCCTAAGAAATGAAACAAGCCTAGAAAAGAGGTTTATAACTACAGCTTAAGGTGCTAGGCTAGAAGGGGAAGAAGCTATTGAATACATAAGAACAAGGCTGACAGAAAAACTTCAATAAAAAAGTGCCTTATGCACCGCAATAGGCAAGGATGGATCAAGTGGCACAATGGCTCCATTTTCACAACGAGAGTGGGAAAGGGCTTAGAAGAAGGTTCCAAGTAGTACATCAACACCCCCAGATGGCATACCAGTTACGCTGATAAAGACATTGGGTCCGAAGTCTAAACAGACTTTGAAAGAGGCAGTGAGCAGAATAATAATCGATGGTGAAGTCACCGATAGATGGAAACTTAGCAAGGTGAGCATGATCTATAAAGGAAAGAAGACGAAGCTGACATAAACAACTATCGTCCTATAACAGTGGTCTACAGGCTGGCAATGCAGACAATGAAGGAAAGACTGCAGGCACGCATAGAGGATGAGGGGGTGCTAGAATAACTGCAGAATGGTTTCGGAAACACAGCAGGTTGGACGACAATCTGTTCTCACTGACGCAGTGCATCGAAATAGCAGAAAAGGAACTCAGGCCCCTGTGGCTAGCATTTTTGGATATCAAGGGAGCGTACGATAGCGTGGTTCATGAGGAATTGTGGGGAATACTGGACACACTAGGCTTGGAAGATGTGGTCACTAATCTTTTAAAGGATATTTTTAAAGGTAACAAGGTAAGTGGGAGAAACAGGTGTCCAAGCCTGTAGAGCTAAAACGGGGGATTAGGCAGGGGTTTTCCTTGTCACCCTTATTATTCATGATGCACCTACAAGAATTAGAGGCCAAATTAGAGGGAAGTGGACTGGGCTTCAATCTCTCTTTCATCAAACAAGGTAAACTCATTGAACAGACACTACCAGAATTGATGTACGCTGAAGAGATAGTGCTAATGGCCGACAACAAGGAATATTTGCAGAGATTGGTAGACATCTGCGGTAAGAGGGAGATAGGTTAGATTTCAGATTCAGTAAGAAAAAATCAGCAGTCATGATTTTTAATGACAATGAAGGTAGTGAGCTTAGAATACAGGAGGTCACGCAAGAGATAACAGATAAAACAAATATGTGGGCGTATGGATAAACAATGGGACCGAGGACCTAAGGGAACACAAAATATACGTGACGACTAGAGGTAACAGGAATGCAGCGGTAATGAAAAATAGGGCACTGTGGGATTACAATGGGTATCATGTTGTGAGAAGAATATAGAAAGGGGTCATGGTTCCGGGTCTGACGTTCGGCAATGCGGTCTTGCGCATAAGATCAGAAGTTCAAACAAGATTAGAAATTGAGCAAAGTGGAATAGGTAGGCTTGCTGCAGGAGCTCATGGGAATACACCAAATCAGGGAGTACATGGTGATATGGGATGGACATCATTTGTGGGCAGGGAAGCAAGAAGCAAGATAAAATTTGAGAAGTGATATAGAGAAACGGGGGAAGAGCATTAGGCTAGGAAGGTATTCAGCTACTAGTACATAAAGGATGTCGATACAAAATGGAGGAAGTGAACCAGAAAATTGATTGGTAAATACTTAGAAAACAGCAGGGGACCAAACCAAAAAGTATCATCGGTTAAGAAGGTAAAGGAAGCTGAGACCGATATGTGAAGAATTGGCATGATTAAAAAGTCCGCACTAGAGATCTATCGAACTTTTAAGCAGAAGATTGCCAAGGAAAGGATCTTTCATAATACTCCGCGTAGTTCTTTACTGTTTGAGGCCAGGACGGGAGTATTGCGAACCAAGATATATCGGGCCAAGTACGAAGCGGTACACACAGTATGCAGTGCGTGTGGAGCGGAGGAGGAAACTGCCGAACACTTGATATTATTCTGTTAAGTGCTTCACCCTGTAGTTCAGGATGATGGTGCAGAGTTTTTCAAAGCACTGGGGTTTAGGGACAGGGAGGGCAAAATAGACTTTAAGCGGGTAGAACTAGCTAAAAGGAGGTTATCTGATTGTTGGCTAAAGTCAAGGCACGAATGAAAACTAAACCTTCACTTCATAGTACGAATCCTCAACCTCACTATTCAAAAGAAAAAAATCTAGTTTTTGGTTTATTAAGTATTACGGCTTGGTAGCGCTAGCCATCGTCCGATCTAAAGGGTACAGCCATATTCATCCATCCATCCATCCATCCATCCATCCATCCATCCATCCATCCATCCATCCATCCATCCATCCATCCATCCATCCATCCATCCATCCATCCATCCATCCATCCATCCATTCGAGTAATTGAAGCGAAGCCTCCGAACTCTGAAATGAGTCAAACGCTTGAGTACCTTCTATTGGGGCTACCCAACAAGGACGCCGCTCGCGCTGGGAGTCCGTGCTTGGCCGTGACTGTCGCCATTGTGTATGCTCCCTAGTTGCCGGCTAAAAAACGCCTTAATAATATATATATATATATATATATATATATATATATATATATATATATATATAGATATATATATATATATATATATATATATATATATATATATATATATATATATATATATATATATATATATATTGTGGTACAGTACATAAGACGACGTCAGCCTACCACCCCCAAACTAATGGGCTGACAAAGATTTCATCGAACACTAATAGACGAGCTTATTTTACTAGACGAGCCTCTGTCCCACAACACAGATGAGACTGATGATGATGAGTATGTACATATGACAAGATGACGCGCATGAATATTGCTCACAATATATATATATAAATATATATATATATAGATATATATATATACATACATACATATTCATGCAGTGCCCGTTAGCACAGCTACTATTTTTAGGCGGTGTGATTCTCGTCCGACAACGTTGGCCTTGAACTAGTTTTGAGACCTCATGCTGTCGAAAAGGTGAAATCTACCATGCGCATTTGTAGAGACACGCTATATTCAGCTTCGCCCACTGTAAACTATTGGCGCAGAGCTAACCAAGGCTGATTTATATATTGACAGCGTCTTCTGCACCGCGTGGTGCAGCAGCCAGCCCCACACAGAAGTGGCTCATGCGCCGCACGAAAGTGACGTCGTTTTAAAACATATTACCTAGAGCTAGTTAAATGTTTAAAATATTGGTGTGTATTGCGTTAAACCTACAAAAGTTTTAAAGCAGGTGTTTAACGAGTCAATTAGCCTAGGTTTGTTATTTAAATACATATTACAGGTATTTTAAATGCAGGGGGCGCCTGGGCGCTGCGGCGGCGAAAGGTAAACACTGCGAGATGGTAGCCACCTGCGATGTGTTAGGTGGTGAAATCGTGGCCATGGCCTAGGCCACTCCCAAGGAGGACTGGAGTGTCGTCGCTGCTTCATGTGATTGCTGGATGCTTAGTTGAACCTGGTGGTTGGAGCTAGCGCGGCCGTCCACCGCGCCGCAGCTTCATCTGAGTGTGTGCGCCTTAAAGTTTCTCAGTATGATGTGCGGATAACAGTTGTTGGACGTATTACATTTTCTAGATTGCAATGCCAAGCCTGGTGTTGTCAAAGGTGAAAGTGTTCTTGCTGCCTAGTTTTGCTTGTCGCAAAGGACAAGGTCGACGATAAAATATATGCTTTCGCACAGTTAACGTGTGACTGACCGGACGCACATGCATGAAACCCCAGTGCGTCGGCGAAGTGTTCATACGGTGGATGGAAACAACTTTCTTGTAATGTTTTTACGAAGCCTGTGATCTACGAAGACCAGAGCTACTGCATTGCCGTCTGTTGTGTCACGGCCGTTCTCATCCGTTGCTTCGTGAATGCTCCCGTGCTGTTTTGTAGTTAGATGGGCTAACGCCGTCGGCACTGGCATTGTTTATCAAGTGCTGATCGCCTAGAACATTGCGGTGACACGTCAGTATTTTTAAAGAAAGCGGCCTGCCGATAACCTCGTCAGGTGATGGTACACTGAGCGACATAAAAAAAGTTGCCCGAGATTACGTGGCGGTGCACCTTTCTGCCATCAAAACTTTGATAAACCGTGGAAATCAACATTCCTGACACCTGTGCCGAAGAAACCGATGCAGCCAGCTGCATTCGAGTTTTTTGTGTCTTTTTGCGTCTCGCCAATTAAGAGCACTAATTCGCAAAACAATTTATCATAATAAATATAGTCAATCCTGCAAGAGTCATCGAAGATCCAATATTAAAGGCCCTGTGGACGGAACCACCACCAGCAGCAAGTCGGGCTGTTGAGGAGGCGCAAATGTTAAAACAATACATGCGTGAACAAAAAGAGAGAGAAAGTATCGATAACAGCAATGGGACTTGAACCACCGACCTCTCACCAGTTGATATGTTGATTTAACCGACTACGCCACAGCGGCCGATCAGTTTGAGGTTGCAAACAAGCCATGTTTGTATTGTTGTCACGCTAAACCTAAGTAACATTGTTGTTCACTTTTTCGTTTGGACGTAATTTTAACTGCTTTTATCGTTATGTCTAGACGTACCGCTAGGCACTCCCGACTATTCAAACAAAGCGCCTAACCGGAAAATGCATGACGTGACGTCCGTGCGGCGCAGCAGCTGTTTTTGTGTGGGGGTGGCTCGTGCGCCGCGCCGTAGTCTTTGCTTTATATATTCTAAGTGGAGGGGTGTGCAGGTAGGGAGTTCAGATTGCCTTCCTCTCCCCTCCTTACTTATGTGTTTGTAGTTCTGCATGCGTATGACACGGTATTTGTTTTTTAATCTCACAGCTTTCTGAGCACAGCTAACCTCCGATGAATCGGCTCAGCTAATCTCAATATTGTAAACACCTAACCAATGACGAAAGAGGTAAGAGAGAAGAAATCAGTATAAGACACACCCTTTCTGAATTATTTTCGATCTCTTACATTGGTTTTTATGGAGCTCAAATTAAGTAGGTTGGCGTGTCATACATCAAGGGCGATGACATCATGTGCTAGACATAAATGATGTGCAGGTACGAAGAAATCCCCATCAAGAATGGGCGACGGAGAAATGAAGCACATAGCAGTCCCTGCACGGGCGCGCTGCTCTTTCAATATTATTCGACTGCAGCGCCGTCTCTGCGGGCAACGCGGAAGGGATCAGGCAGCGAGGCGCGGTCACTCCACTCAACACTTCTAGTACACTCTAACCAACACCTCCTCCAGGAAGATGACTGCCGCATAAGAACAAAAACAATGCCACACCCTTTCTCTCCTTTAATTTGAAGATGTTTTGGTCGCTAGCGTCACCTGTGGCGGATGGTGCAACAACGCTACACTTTGCATAGCCTCCGAAAGAGTAGTGCACAGTTGCAGGTCTCAAACAACTCTCGAACGATGCGCCCCTATGGGCCGCAGATGAAAAACGCTCCGCCCACCGCCCTGATGTTAGTGCACGGCCGGGCTAGAGAGCGAGCGGCGCGCGCGCTTTCATACGGCCTCCGCAGCGGCGGCGAGAACCACTGATCTCCAGTGGAGATCAGTGGTGACGCTAGTGGGTGCCTCACGACTGCCTCACGACTGTTTTCAGCGGCGGCGAGAACCACTGATCTCCAGTGGAGATCAGAAACTCTGGCCTCGGGTAGGCAAGGCCGCTTCTGTCCTGGACTCTCAAAAGCGCGTACAGTGGCTGATCTTTGTCGCTTGTAGTGAGGAGCATGGCGCAAGATTCGCACCCGAAGTCCGTGATCAGTTTCGCGATGTAACCGCCGACGTAGGCCAAACCAGAGCATGTCACAGACAGTGGTGGAGCGGAAGTACATTCCCTAAGCTCTTTCAGGTCGTCAGAGAACGTCACCGACAGGCTACTGACCAACTTGTCAACATCAGTGTCGCACGTCACGACTTCAGGTGGCCTTGCGAACTTGGATTTTACAAATTGGGCCAAAGCAGCCGTCACAGCCCGGGCGTCGAGCATGTCATTTCCACCGCACATGTACCTGACTCTGCCGAATACTGCTTCTATGGGGTCGCTGTTTAGCTTCCTTGTTAGCACGTAGTTGATGCCTTGGGTTAGGAGGTATCGAGTTGTTTCCATTGTTGACTTTGTAGTGAAAAGCAGGGCCTCAAACGTTTCGTCGGTGAAAGCGCCCTTCCCAGAGGCGACTGAGCTTGCTTGTACTTTCTTTACATAGCACGTGAAGTCATTTTCTAGCCACAATAGCCGGCCATCGTCCACGTCTGCAATGGGGGCCTTCTGCCCCGTTCCCCCGAAAGAGGTGTCGTGCATATCAAACCAATCTTTCATTGTCCTCATGAAGTGCACGGTGGAACTTGCTCGCCTAAATGCGGAGAGTGCAGGGTCATTGCGGGAGTTTTCTTCGAGGTGTTCCAGTGCTGCACAAACCTGTGGGGAGAAGATCTGAACCGCACGAAGTACATTCATCTTCTCCAGGTTTGTAGGGTAGACGTGCTTCCTCGTCAAATTCCTGGCAAGCTTGATTGTCATATTCTTCTGGTGCTCGTACAGCTGTTGTACGAAGGTGCCACTAATCACACCTGAGCCATCCGTAAGCTGTCGCTCCAGGAACTGGTTGCGTACATTGTTCAGGACGTGGCAAGGATCGAAGCTGAGCAGAATGATGCGGCTGTCATCGTGTGGGTGCCTCACGACTGTTTTCAGAGAGCCACTCCCCAAGTGTTTAAACAAGGTGACGTTGGCTGAGTAATTGTCAGTCACAATGCGGTTCACAACGAAGCCACACAATTCCACCACAGCGATCACCTCTTTTGTCCACGCGAACAGGTCCCTGCCGCTCAGCTGTTTTATGAAGTAATACGAACAGGGAATTTTGTACTTGCTTGACAGGCCTTGCAATACAAAGCACAAAACTCTGTTCGCGAGCACTTCCTTCGAGCTGCTGGGCGTATCACTGCCGGGCTTGTCTTTAAGGCCAAACACAGCGTCGGCCTTCCTGTCATAGATGCACTTGGGTCTGATGCTTGCTTCATCGATTATCAAGGAGGCCATATGCTGCTTGCTGCTCAGCATCGACGCCTCGGAAACGAGCCTCTCCTTCATCGCGGCGCTCATTCCGGATGTCGTCGGGGATGGACCCATGTACCTCTGTAGAGTACACTTTTCAGGCAAGGTTAAAAGGCCCGACGTGCGAGCGTAGTCATATCCTTTCGGCGAAATGAAACGCCATATTACGCACTCTCGAATGAACTCTTCAGGGTAACTGTCATGCTTTTTCCCGTACCTTCCGATCTGATGTAGAAGGACTGGAGATCGCCACTGATCTCCAGTGGAGATCAGTGGCGAGAACAAAGGGGAGGAGTCTCGACGTACAGGTCCGCCGGTCTCCGCACGGGGGCTACGCGAGCCAACCCTTGCCTGGCACTTGCGCTGCTTGCGCGCTTGCATTTGCAGGCTGCTTTCGACGCACGTGCGGGCTGTTTTCGCAATGTTTGTGCTTCTGTGATTTAACCGCAATCACATCGTCTTACTTTTCTTCGGTCTGAGAGAGGCTTAAGGCGTGAGTTTTCAGAAATTCATCGCAGTGCGCTGCATGCTGTTCAACATAGTAAAGTGAACTTAGTGTATATGCTTCGACCGGTGCTGTGATGGTGTACTGTTGTGTCCCGTACTGCAAATCGCGTGCCGGGAAAACGCCAGGGGTTTCGTTCCACCAGTTCCCTGTGGATCAAGAACTGTGCTCAAAATGGCAGCGGAACGTTTCAAGGCAGAACCTCGTAATAAACGACAGGTCGCCGTCGACTGTCGTATGCAGCAGGCACTTCCGTCAGATCGATTACGCTCCTGACTGCAGGATAAGAAAGCTGCTTCCCGGAGCCGTGCCAACTGTCTTTAAAGATTATCCCGCATACTTGGCGCCAAGTGCGAATAAGCCCCGGAAAGAACCAGTCGTAAGACAATCTTTGCCCCCTCGCAAACCAACTAAGCGGAAGGCAGAGCCAGAGGAACTACCTGCGGGTTTGGATGCTCCGGAGAGTTTTGACAAGACGTCTGCAAATGTTTCCACCCAGACCACTAACAATGATGCGCAGCGAGCAAGTCGGTACCTTTCTATGGTTGGAAGACTGCGTTCTCAAGTCGCCTATCACCGTTCTCAAAGTCAGAAGTCTCTGTCTCTGCTGAGAGCTGAACAAAAGGCAAGCGAGGCGTAGCGTGCAAACAGGCACTTGGCTGCACTTGAGGAAATTGTGGCAGACGCTGAGCGAGGGGAAAAAAGGCCGTTTTCCTTCTACATCAGATCGGAAGGTACGGGAAAAAGCATGACAGTTACCCTGAAGAGTTCATTCGAGACGGTGCGTAATATGGCGTTTCATTTCGCCGAAAGGATATGACTACGCTCGCACGTCGGGCCTTTTAACCTTGCCTGAAAAGTGTACTCTACAGAGGTACATGGGTCCATCCCCGACGACATCCGGAATGAGCGCCGCGATGAAGGAGAGGCTCGTTTCCGAGGCGTCGATGCTGAGCAGCAAGCAGCATATGGCCTCCTTCATAATCGATGAAGCAAGCATCAGAACCAAGTGCATCTATGACAGGAAGGCCGACGCTGTGTTTGGCCTTAAAGACAAGCCCGGCAGTGATACGCCCAGCAGCTCGAAGGAAGTGCTCGCGAACAGAGTTTTGTGCTTTGTCTTGCAAGGCCTGTCAAGCAAGTACAAAATTCCCTGTTCGTATTACTTCACAAAACAGCTGAGCGGCAGGGACCTGTTCGCGTGGACAAAAGAGGTGATCGCTGTGGTGGAATTGTGTGGCTTCGTTGTGACCCGCATTGTGACTGACAATTACTCAGCCAACGTCACCTTGTTTAAACACTTGGGGAGTGGCTCTCTGAAAACAGTCGTGAGGCACCCACACGATGACAGCCGCATCATTCTGCTCAGCTTCGATCCTTGTCACGTCCTGAACAATGTGCGCAACCAGTTCCTGGAGCGACAGCTTACGGATGGCTCAGGTGTGATTAGTGGCACCTTCGTACAACAGCTGTACGAGCACCAGAAGAATATGACAATCAAGCTTGCCAGGAATTTGACGAAGAAGCACGTCTACCCTACAAACCTGGAGAAGATGAATGTACTTCGTGCGGTTCAGATCTTCTCCCCACAGGTTTGTGCAGCACTGGAACACCTCGAAGAAAACTCCCGCAATGACCCTGCACTCTCCGCATTTAGGCGAGCAAGTTCCACCGTGCACTTCATGAGGACAATGAAAGATTGGTTTGATATGCACGACACCTCTTTCGGGGGAACGGGGCAGAAGGCCCCCATTGCAGACGTGGACGATGGCCGGCTATTGTGGCTAGAAAATGACTTCACGTGCTATGTAAAGAAAGTACAAGCAAGCTCAGTCGCCTCTGGGAAGGGCGCTTTCACCGACGAAACGTTTGAGGCCCTGCTTTTCACTACAAAGTCAACAATGGAAACAACTCGATACCTCCTAACCCAAGGCATCAACTACGTGCTAACAAGGAAGCTAAACAGCGACCCCATAGAAGCAGTATTCGGCAGAGTCAGGTACATGTGCGGTGGAAATGACATGCTCGACGCCCGGGCTGTGACGGCTGCTTTGGCCCAATTTGTAAAATCTAAGTTCGCAAGGCCACCTGAAGTCGTGACGTGCGACACTGATGTTGACAAGTTGGTCAGTAGCCTGTCGGTGACGTTCTCTGACGACCTGAAAGAGCTTAGGGAATGTACTTCCGCTCCACCACTGTCTGTGACATGCTCTGGTTTGGCCTACGTCGGCGGTTACATCGCGAAACTGATCACGGACTTCGGGTGCGAATCTTGCGCCATGCTCCTCACTACAAGCGACAAAGATCAGCCACTGTACGCGCTTTTGAGAGGCCAGGACAGAAGCGGCCTTGCCTACCCGAGGCCAGAGTTTCTTGCACTTTTAAACGGGATCGTCACATTCTTCGAGAAAATAGCAAAACACCTGCCACGCACGCATGTTCTCGAAGTTCTACAGCTGCTCGTAGGACCGCATCTTGAGGACGTACCTCTGCTGAACTGCCCCGAAAGTGTTGACAATAGTCACGGAAGACGGTCAGCAAGTTTGATTGCTGGCAAATTCTTCAGGATCCTTTTAGTGAATCACTCCACTCGAGTCACCGACGACAATGAAAAACACATGAGCTATACACATAAGCCGTCGAGGAATGATTTTGATTGATTTGTGGGGTTTAACGTCCCAAAACCACCATATGATTATGAGAGACGCCGTAGTGGAGGGCTCCGGAAATTTTGACCACCTGGGGTTCTTTAACGTGCACCCAAATCTGAGTACACGGGCCTACAACATTAGCCGTCGAGGAAGCACTTCCGACTGTGAAGCTTCTCCAGCTCGAACAACGTTTCTTTTGTGCAAGACTGTTCTGTCACGCCGAAGATGATTTTTCTGGTGCTCGAACTCGTTTCCATATAATAAACTAATAAACTCGTTTCCAGTTTGTCTGATGCCTTTCAGTTCACAGATTATCCCCGATGCTTTTTCTTCGGCATGCGTTTTTAAAAATTTCTAACTAACGCTCTGCAAGTTTTAAGTCGTAACCTATGACAATTAGAGTACGCCGCTAAGTACTTCAACCTGCATATGAAACAGAAACATTGAACCTAGCCAAGGCGAATCAATCACGCTGCGCTGAGAGCAAAATTTTGCCGCAATTCTGTTTGTTGCACCCGATGGTGGGCGCCCACGATAGCGGAGTACTTAGGATTTCAGTTCAGAAAAGGGGGAGGGGGGGCCGGGAGGGCAGCGTGAAAGACCAAAAAAGTACACAAAAATTAAACCACACAACAGAAAAAAGCCAAAGCTTGTAATTTATTCACGATACACTAAAAATTTAGGGCGATTCCACGTTCTGTCGAATTTTGTAATTATTTTATTAATTTCTTCAGAGAAATTGCAAAATGGCTCACCGTCGCTTTGAGAACATACATCGAAGTCGCGTATGACTGGTCACGGCCGGTCTAGAGAGAAAGCGGCGCGCACTGTAGCGCGCGCGGCGCAGCTCTCTAGCCCGGCCGCGAGTTTACAAAGGCGAGCGGATAAAGCCACCCAGAATGCACCGCGGGCCAACACTCTTGGAGGCTATGCATTTCCGCCGGCCTAACTGTGTCATCGCGCTGTCGCTCCCCGCACTTTCGTATAGTGTTGCAGCAGCCTAGCGGGGGGTCGCGCTCGCGGAAGGAAGCCCTGCCAAGGCATATGGCCCTGCAATCGGATGCTCGCGAAGTAATCGTGTGCGGCTCGTCTGACCGAACGTGCTGCGCTGAGTTAGATACTCGTAAATAAAGCGTGTGCCCCCACCTCTCACTGTCGCAAAGCCGCGTTATTCAGGACGCAATAAAGCCGAGTCGCCACTACGCCTGTTGCCAAGTGCTCGGAAGGAAGCCCTGCGCCGAGTAGGATACTCGCGAAAGAAGCGTGTGCGCCCACCTCCCACTGAACGAACGCCCTACGCCGAGTTGGATACTCATGAAGAAAGCGTGTGCCCCACCTTTCACTGCCGAGTCGCAAAGCCGCGCCGTTCAGGATGCATTGAAGCCGAGTCGACTGACTACGCCTGATACACCTATGCCTGCTGCGAAAAACGCCACACCGGGGATTACTGCACTCCACTTGGTGAGTTTCTGGCGATTCTCAGCATGCTGTTATTGAAAGCGAGTTTCCGATACTGTCGTTTTAAATAAGGCTACGAACTGTGCTCGGGCAGCAAGGACAGAAATGTAGTGGTGATACATGCGTGCGATCGTAAAATCCTTGAAAGCCTGCGCGCAAAACTTTGTCGTGCGTCACTACCACAATGTCGAAACTAAAAGTAAAGCATGCAGTCTCAAGACATTGTCTTTAGTCGAACTAATTTGAGACAAGAGAATTAAACTTATCGGATGTTTTTTTTTTTTTCATGGCTTCACTGCAATACGGCCCCGTGTTCAGGTGAAGGCAAGTTAGACTCGCAGTTATCCTCGCCCGTTCGTGGTTGTCGCTTTTTTTTTTCGCCCCCCCTGTGTTATTATGTGGTCTGAAAATAATCTGCCACCCTTCTCTATGAAACTGTCGAGTGCATTCCATGCGGCTCTACTTTGCATGATGTCTCCTTTGAGAGGCTTCTTTAATAAAATAATGTATTAGTGCAAAGCTTACTAAAATCACAGCTGCCAACTGTTGTAACCACCATACCCATGCAAAAATAAATATGCAATACATGCGATAATAATTTATTAACATGAAAACTGTTTCATGAGAGAACACTGAAGGTATCTACAGGAGAATGGCACAACAAAGATAACACTTTATGTGTCAAGCATAGACATACGTGAATGTACACATTGATAAGTTTATGTATGAACAGTCATGGTAATAACTTTGAAAAGCAAAATGAACTCTGCTTGCAGTGCAAGCTGAAGGAAAATTGAGAAGGGAGACAGGAAAGAGCGTACTCTTTCCTGTCCCCCTTCTCGTTTTTCCATCAGCTTGCACTGCAAGCAGAGTTTTCAAGTATGAAACCAACTAGTCTGCAAAGAAGTATTGATTCAAAAAGCACAAAGTCTTTGTTAGAATTTCAGTGGTAGCGGCATAGCAGGCACGTATATTAAATGGACACTATCGACACGATGCTGTCATGCCAATGTGTGTAAGGTACACAGATGAAGCATGGTGCATACACAGGCAATATCAATTTGACTTTCTGTTGACCAGAAAGCACTATACTGCAATTAGGCTCAGCCATCTTGAGACTAGAGTAGGGCTTTGTTGTTTTGAGCTAAAATTAAAAATGCAAGTGGCACATCGGTACTAAAAATGTGGGCTCCGTAGTTGGCCATCATATAATGATGCACTGGATGATGTGGTGTTCACAGAAGGGCATACTATTGCTGACAGCACAGGTAGTTTGCCGGGTCAACACATAAGGGTGCATTGCAGGGAACTTGGTGGTGACAAGTGGTGTTCTGGTACCGTTTTATACATTGAGTGATGTGGGCCGACAGCACTGAGGACCAACCCACCACATCTAGTGGTGACCTGCAGGTTACGGCATTGAAATCCCGGCCGCGGTGGCAGTCTCGATGCAGCACATTGGAATGAAAAAGGGTGAGTGCACTATACAATGGGACGGCGTGTCATAACGCAAAATAGCTCAATCGGCCGCTATCAAGCAAGGTATCAAATAAGAATAAACAGCAAACAACAAAATGGAGAAGATGAATTAAAAGAAACCATGCTAAGTTGTCAATACACTGTAATGTTGCTAATTAGACGATTCGGAGCAAGAAAAGTACGGTTAAAGTCTAAAAACGCGCCCGACTACACTTTCTGGAAGCTAATAGCAGTTTCTTGAGGTGCCTTCTGGGAGAACCTCATAGGGTACTTCAGTATTTCGCTGTAAAACCTTGTAAGGCACGAAATAGAATCATAGCCCAAAAACCTTCTCCGAAAATATGTCTGTGCCCCAACGGGTGTTTCATAAATGATATTGTTACTGGTAGATGACTGAAAACAGGTATGTTTACAATATATACAGTCACAGTAATGCGGGTAAAAACAACTGTGATAGCGAGAGCAGGCACCACCTAGTCCTTCACTTTTTCGTCCTCTCTATGTGAGCGGCACATAACGTTACCCTCCGGCGGTGAAGGCACCGACTCGGTGCAGTCAGAGAAAGACGGTATAGAGGTGGTTATTATACATGTGCGTTGCGGCAGCCCGGTGTATGACATGGCTTCAGACGTACAACGTAAACGATGTTGGTACGGGGTTGAGTCAACGAGGACAAAGACAATTCAATTTCTTATGTCACGACGGTCACTTGGCAGTGCATAGGGTACGGTTCGGATGGCGGGAACAGTAGCTTTGTAAAAAGCCCAATACAGCGTGCTGGAGACCACAGCACAGGAATCCTGGAGGCAAGTGAGTGTTTATATGACTGCTCTCATAACGAAATCGTTGGCCCGCTTGTGAGTCGGTTAGCCGAACGCACACAAGTTGACGTGTATGGTCGGCATGGGCTATAGCTTATTGAGCGTATTCAGTGGGTGGGCATGTTGAAGGAGGCATCATTGGTGTCCATAGGCAACATTGGATTTCAGTCAAATAAAATAAAGGCGAACAGCCAGCTGCCTCGTGTTACGACGTATATGTTACACAAGACTAAGACACCTTGTATGTAAACCATGTACGGCTCCGTTGAGGTTCGGGCACGGCACGAAAGTTCGTTATGTTGGCGTGCAACGGACTTTCCAAAAAGGTTTTTTTTTATTTTTTGAAGCACATTGGATGAAGCACGAGCCAAAAAAAACGAGCGAACCTCTTTGGAAGAACTTGTAATAGGGAAGTTGATGACGGCGCATATTTTTGCTGGATCAGCTCGTTTACTTGCAGCGTCAACAAGATGGCCAAGCACGGCGATCTCCAGGCGCAAAAAGCAGCATTTTGAAGAGTTGAGTTGAAGATCAGCAATGTGAAAGACTTGCAATATGGCCGACAAGTTTTGCAGGTGACTAATGAATGTAAGGGGAGAAAACTACGATATTGTCCAGGCAGCAGAGAGGCATGTGGACCACTTGAAACCCCCTCTGTAGAGAGTCCATCACACGCTCAAAATGTTGCTGGCGCATTACACAACCCAAAGGGCATGACTTAACTTCCAATCATTTTCATCGACAGCTATTTGTCAATAGCCCAAACGAAGGTCGATGGAAGAAAAGTACCGTGCACCAAAAGGGAATCAATGGCGTCGTCTATTTGCAGCAATAGGCAGAAGTATTTTTTGATTTTGTTGAAGTGCTGGTGAAATGCCGGCAGTCGACGCAGAACTGCCAGGTGTTGTCTTTGTTTTTTACAAATACTATGGGCGACGCTCAAGGGCTCGAAAATGGCTCCATGATGTCCTTAGAGAGTATTTCATCAACTTCCGTTTGAATGACGCTGCGATCGGTCGCGGAGACATGCTAAGGGTGTCGATGAATGGGTGTTGTGTCCGCGTTGTCGATTCGATGCCTCACTAGATATGTTTGTCCAAGTTTGGGTGAAGCGAAATCAAAAGTTGCGGTATGTCTCCTACGAAAGGTGTAGGTCCTGGCTTTTATAAGGATCAGGGTTCGGGCAGGCAATCATGTTTTCGAATGTGTCATCAGGTGTTGGGCCAGCAGCAGGGCTGCCTGGAGGCGACTGTGGGGCATCAATGGCCAGAGCAACAGGGTTGTTTGCGTCTAAAGGTGATATTGTGCCCAGCGAGATACCTTCAGGAAGCAGTTGTGCGCAGCGTCCAAAGTTCAGGACAGGTGTGCAAAAGTTGTTCGCAGAAACAGTCACAAGATAGTGAGGCAAAACTAATCTTCGCGTCAGTAGAACGTCCAAGGAGCAACGTCCAGAACAGCAAAGAGAACTGAGGTGTTGTGGTCATCGAAGCTCACATGCGCAAAGCACATTCGAAGGACGGTAGGTGTACGGCTATTGGCTTCGCGAACAACAGGTGATGAGGCGCGTGTAACGACTTTACGAAGACGACGAGAAAGGTGAGCACTCATCAATGATTATTGAGCCCTTGTGTGGATGAGTGCTGAAACAGGCATGCCCTCTACATCTACATCCGTAAGCTTTTGTCGAGATGCCAGAGTTAACAGAGGATTTCCGAGTCGATCAGTCAAGGCCGCATCACCTTCCGGGAGCTGCACTGGTCTGTTTTCCCGAGGAAGGACGGTGAGGGGGAGCGACGGGACATAAGCAACCGAGAAAGTCGTTGGGTCTGGGGAGACGGCGACGGCTCATAATGTGGGGTTGATGTTCGGGCATTAGTGTTCAGTGGATTGGCGTGCAAAGGGGAGGATGAAGTGTCGTCTGGACGGCATGGTGCACGAGGAGACGATGGCCGACGATAGCGACAATAGAGGGAAATGTGACCGGCGCCATTGCAGTTGAAGCATATCGACCCGTCTTCTCGCGTGCGCCACTGGTTCGAATCATGGTACCCGGAATAAGTCAGTTGTGGCTGGTAGTATGGAGCAGGGCTGACGTAGAACGACTTTGGGCACATACAGGCTGGATGCCTGCATTCGCCAGTTCTTCGCGCACGGCGGCCTGAATTAATGACACTGTCGGGCGGGCCTCCTCGTGAGAATTAGTCTGGGGAGCAGATGGAGTTGCTGCCTCGATATTACGCCGCACGAGACGCAGGAAGTTTTTGGTACAGGGCGGCGGCTGGATCTAGACGTCTTTGCACGACGACGTGGCAGCAGTGGTAGGGAGCTGAACAAATTGCTGCGTAACATGTCGGCTTTTTGCTTCTTCGAAACTTCAGCACTCCCTGATAATGTCGTAAATGGTGGAGCAGTCTTTGTACACGAGCAAGTGAAGGGCGTCGTGAGCGATGCCTTCATTAATGTGGGTGACTGTTGGCTTCGGCCATTTGGCTATCAACTTGCCCGCACAAGGCTAAGACATCTTGTATGTAAACCATGTGCAGCTCCTTTGAGGTTTGGGCACGGCACGAGAGTTCTTTCTCTTGGCATGCAATGGGCTTTCCAAAAAGGTGTTTCATTTTTTTTGTTTATATACGTCTTTTTTTTGTTACGTAGGTTTAAATTCTCCTCGTGTGTGTCGAACCACACGTTGGCCCTACCCCTGAGGTAGTACCTGACGTTTGCAAGCATCAAAGTCGAATCCCAGCGATTGGTCTTGCTGCTGCACTCTTAGTTGGCCAGCCACTTCTCCACCTGACTGTTATCAGTCCTGCAGAAGGGGCCTGGGCCTCGGAGGTGGGTCACGACAATGTGACTGGGTGCATTCGGCATAGCGGGGGCTGGATCAGCAGAATTGTCTGCCGGCATGATGGACTGTCCAAGAATACGCCCGCTGCGAAGTTCCGTTGTGTGCTCCTGATGTGTCCAGCACCTCCACCTAAGATGTTACGGGGAGATGACAGAAAACGAGTGTATTTACAATATTCATAGTAACAATACTGCGGTTGAAAACAACCACGATGGCCAGGACAGGCACCACCTAGTCTTTTAACTTCTTCGGTTTCTAAGTAAGCGGCACATAACTATACTGTCAGTGTCGTGGTTTGGACATTAACCCCACCGCCACTCAAAAAACGCAATTGAAGAGCTCGTTACTCCTGACGGTAAGGCGAAACAAAAGTCGCTCATGGTGGAATGGCACAATGTTACTGCACAACATTGATGAGTATCTGATTGTGACTTGTGAGGGCCACACCTGGTGGATCCAAGAGACTAGTGGGATTAGTGGGCACCATTCTTTAACATCAGCTTTGACAAGGCTGTATGCATGATACTGAGGTAATAGTGCAGAGCCAAATGCTTCTGCCTGTGGCTAAGGTGACCAATTGTAAGGTTATGATATTACAGCTAATGCGAGGAGTCGTTCTCGCTTTGGTTCAATCAAAGATGAAGCATCAAGTGCAGCGGTGGCGATGAGCTGCTCCTTCGCATAGATTTAGGTTCACTTTAAAGAATCCCACATGGCCCAATTTGATCCGAAGTCACCCACTGTGGGCCCCGTCGCGGTGGTCTACTGGCTAAAATACTTAACCGCTGACCCGCAGGTCGTGGCATTGAATCCCGGCTGTGGTGACTACATTTTCGATGGAGGTGGAAATGGTGTAGGCCAGTGTGCCCAGATTTGGGAGCCCGTTAGAGAACCCCAGGTGGTCGAAATTTCCGGAGCTTTCCACTACGGCGTCTCTCACAATCATATGGTGGTTTTGGGACGTTAAACCCCACATATCATCAGTCGCCCACTGCGGTGTGCTTCACAATCATATCATCGTTTCGCCACGTAAAACCGTAGAAATGATGTTTGAAAACCAAGTTGGCTCTGTGCCTAGAACTGTCGTGAGCCCAGTTGGTGTGAGGCAGCTGCCATTCAGTGCAGCCTTGCACCAGGCACATTTTTCTCTATGCTGTGGCTCAAAGAATGGGGCCTCTTCTTTGCTCTCTTGGCAGCTGGCTCAACTGCTGGGCGCCCTGTAGGGACCCTCTTGGACCCCCTTGTAAGCCCTGGCCTACGCCTAGCAGTGCTGGTCGGTTGCACCCTTATGTGACGGGCCCGGCGACGTCTTGCTGCAGCGGTAGCCTTGAATGCCAGCATCAGTCCTGTCCCATCGCTGCTGTTCTGAACACGAGCAAGCTCCTCTGCAAGGCCCTTCACAATATCAAGGTAAGCTGGATTGTGTGCATTCATAGAATGCACACGCCGCAACTGGACCTCCAGGAACTCGTATGCATGTTCTTGGGCCTGCACCAAAAGTGATGAAAGAAATATACTTCAAGTGTACAGCACACCAACAAGAACTGCACATTTATTTTGCTCCTCTTTAACTGCAGACAACAGCTCGAGAATAAAGTTCAAGCTGAGGAGTCAATTTAAGTCAAGGTTTTCCTGTCACCTGTTTTGACTATTCTGTTAGTGGAAGTGCTGCTAATACCAACAATTGGTGACCTGTAGTTCCAAACATGGAACAATACGACACCAATAGTGTTGAAATCTTGAAATCGCCCTCAGAATGATGACATCCACCAATATGAAATTGTAAATTCGTGAGTGCGGTAGAGCACAATAATATGCTTACAGGAATAAAAGAAGCCTTGACTACTGTTCAGTAGCATTCCCTATGTTTAATTGAAAAGTACTTCAGGGCCCTTTCAAGGGGCTTGTCCTACCTGGGCAAGTTGGGCTGCATCAGGCACCGACGGTACAGGTGCGAGGTGTGTGGCCTCTTGCGTGCTGGTGCCTTGCAATGCTTGGAGTTCGTCTGGCTCCTTCTGCTGGGCACTGGTACCTGCCGTGGTTCTGGAGCTACGGCTGGGCTCCTCCTCTTGGAAGGGTTCGAAAAATATCCTGGGGGGACACTTCTCGCCCAGGGCCAGCTGTCCCAGTTGGTACCGGTCGTCAGTACTCAGTGCCGGAGCATTCGGAAACAGTCCTCCGTACTTTTTCTGCACCAAAGCCTGGTGCTTACAAAATGCACCTTGTTTACCAAAGAGACATGTACATAGTCCTATGTCAGCATAGACCTCATAACTGGAGCTGGGGTGGGTCGCACTAGGCACAATGTACTGTCCCTGGCCTACCACTTGGATGGCCTCGGCTGCATCTTTCGGCATTCTCGACAGCAGCCGCTTGTACAGTAGTTGATGGGCTGCAACACGGCTGTAGGCGTGGCGGAGGATACGGCTTTCAAAGTATTTCTCCCACACCAGAGCCACAGAGTCTACGAGTGCGACTGCATTGAATGCTTCGACTCTGTTCAGGATAATGTCTTTGAGCACGCGTATGGTTGCCTCCGCAAAATTGTTGGTGTTGTGGCCCCTTGTCAACACGTCCAAACGGTAGAGCTGCACCCACTCTTCTTGTCGGCGCAAGAATGTCAGAACTCTAGACACGAAGGCATCGTGTTGTAGGGCCTTAACTTCGGCAATGGCAGCTTCAAGTTTTTCTGCTGTGTCTGCATACATGACCTGCAGATAGCAGGAAATTTTTCAATGAGGTGCTCGTATTTGGATATTTCGCTTTTTTTAAACTGCACCATAATACAGATTCATGCTTCACTGTCTGCATTGAAGTCACTTTGTGGTCTGCACATGCTTGCCCCAGTTCAAAAGGCCAGTAAACAACCCCCAAGGACCAAAAATAAAAATATCTGCACCTTTGCTCCGTGAACATGCTGCCTCCTCAAGGATTTTGCAAATACTTTATTAAGGAATTCACAGGGGTTAGAACATTGGTTTCAGCTAGTTTCAAATTTTCGTGCGGTCTCGCCACCCTTCTATTTCAAAGGGAGGAAAAAGCGTAGCCTGCCGTCGTGACTGGTTTAACCCAATCGATGAGCTGCGTGCTTCGTCAAGTCGCTGATCGGCGAATTTGTGTCACTGCTCATGAAAGAAGGATTGGTCAGGTGTAGGAAAGGAGCGCGGGAATTGTTTTTCTAAATGGAGGCTGTGCACGGTGCGCAGCGCTGTAATCTGGAAATTGATTGCCGCGGTCTGCTCTACGAATTGCCAAGCGGTGGTCCATAAAAGTTGATGCTGCTGACATTTTCTGTACGCTTGTGCGAATAGGGAATTTTAGGTTCGAAGTGAATTCGAAGCGAATAGTGATTTTGGTCGAATAATATCTAATTCAATTGTAATAGTATATATATTGCATAATATAAACAAAAAGGGGCATATTGTCATGGCCAAACAAACTTGCACAGATCTTTAAAAATTGAAACAGGGCCTATGCAAAGGCCACTTTTTTTTTTTTCATCAAAGGAAGTGGCAACAACTTCGAATTGTAGCAGCATTCGGCTTTTGGTGCAGTCCAAGTAATAGCCAGTAAAATATGCTGCGTTTCAATTTTTTTTTTACTTGGAGCATATAAATTTGTGTAACGAGCTTTTAAACTGAAAACAACAAAAAAGCAGTATCAATGTCATTGTAATTCTTTATTAAAACCTTGAAGTGGGGCTTTGCTGCAGTGCGAATTTCTCTTGATTACGTGTTTTCACGGCTTAGCACCAATTCATTGCAGTGAAAACCACTTTTAAATCTGGTCTAATGTGCTTGGGTAACTGCTTTCATGGTTTAGCATCCCTCCACTGCCAAGAAACCACCTTTACAGAGTGTTATGTGTGGACTAATATACACCTATTTTGTTCGTTTTTAATAATTCAAAAATTTCAGCAATTTAACTTTGATTCAAATCAAATTTGATTACTGCATTATTCATTTAAATATTCAAAGCATTTGAATATTTGTACAAGCCTCATTTTATGGCATTCGAAATCATTTGAACCCACCAGACGTTTACTGGTGTACTTTTTAAATGTGATTAAAATGGACACAAATACTGTCTGCGTTTTCATCTGCAGATTAGGGAATCTTGTGCGGCATACACTTCAAATTATATCGCGAGGAAGTGAAGGTAATTCATGCACTAGCCTTGCAGGACAGCTGTGCTTTTTATGCACCTATGCTGCTACGCCAGCGCCATCATCTTGGAAACATGAAACGAATGCTAAAATAGCAGACCATTGTGAATTTGTTCACTAAGTGCAGATGCAACGAATGCACCTCGTATCTTAGAGCTAGAGTTACAACTAGATTGCAAAAAAACTTGCCAGTTGGAAGGCAGACATGAATCGTCTCCTCTGGTCTTTGTCGACAGAGTTGTGAGATGTCAGCCAGCGCCACTCCGCTTGTGCCACATGAAAATGGCACAAAAGCTGCCTTGCTGACGGCCATGTCTGCTGTAGGGCGGCCTTCTCAGCACTCGAATTGTCAGTCATGAATACCTGTGGGGCCTGGCAGACAATGCAATAAAGTTGAAAGCTGTTCATAGTTATAAAGGCATAGAAAAGTCGTGGCTGTTGTGAGAACAATTTTCGTGGGTGAATCAAAAAATATAAATAGCCTTGGCTAATAATTTACTATTGAATTTGAGTTCGGTATTTGCTTTTTAATAAACTATAGAGAGCAGTAACATTTAAGGTAAGTTTCAAGGTTAAAGACAAGTGTAAGTTTGCATCTGTTACCAGTATATTAAAAAGAAGAGAGAGTTCGGGCAATAGGTCCACGAACTCACTCATTGGCCAACTCACACAC
>WOVY01000839.1:0-34729 GCA_013436015.1 Rhipicephalus annulatus
CGAGGTGGCAACGTGACGCAATCATCGACTACGCGTAAGGCCATGCCCACGATTGTTCGTTCTCGAGTCGGATCTGGAGAAAACAGGGTTAACAAAACTGACGAACAAATCACGCAGAATAATTATCGCTCCATACTCTTGCAGAAAATACATGCCCAAAATGACCGGCCGAGAACAATTGCGCAGTACAAGGAATGATGCTACAAAAGCCGACGCACAAATCTCAAGCCTGGCAGTGCATCTTCATATATGGGATACGAGGTGTCCTCCAGCGGTTATTAGTTGAGGGCCGTCTCACGTTGTCAGCACCTTGTGTAGACGGGTGGCCAATGACGCACTCATCACCGAGTAATCAGCTCCCGTGTCGACAAGCGCAGTCACCGGATAACAGTCGACGGAAACGGTAATGGCGCGCGGACGTTCTGTTGGTGGTCTCACAAACAGGCTTTAACGGCACGTCGTAAGGCAGCGGCGGAGGGTATTTGTCGGTTCGCGTGACAGCGGGCTCACCTCCGGAGGTCGCCGTTTTCAGTTTCCTCGGCATGGGCTTGCGCCACTGACACCAGGGGACCCAAAGGCGGGTCGGGCGCGGTGTGTTGATGTGGACGGACGGGGGTAATGGTGACCGTGACTGTCGTCGCGGCGGGACAGGAGCGTGATGATTACCTTCGAAGTCATCCGCAATTTCTTGTGGGCGCTCACCATAGCGTGGACAACGTGCATCTGGGCGGAATCCGCGTAGGCCTATTCGTCGGTAGTAACAGTCGCGGTACATGTGTCCAACTTCGCCACAATGGTAGCACAAAGGACGATTGTCGGGTGCACGCCAGACGGTGGACTTCCGCGGGCCAGGACGAAAATCGGCCTGTGAAAAGACAGGCGATGGGCTGGACTTGGAAAGCGTCTGAGGGTCCCAGTAGGTTGATGAGCAAATTGTGCCGTCGATGGCGTAGAGGCGCGTAGGGCATCCGCGTAGGAAAGCGCGGGAGGTTCGACTTGCGATGATGGTGAGGAGTGAACGAACTGCCTGATTTCGTTACGAACGACGTTCGTAAGAGCAGGGCTAACTGGGAGGGGACGCTGCATGAAATTTTCGAAGTTCTTCGCGTACAACTTGCCCGTATGAGTTCTGTGAGGACTTCCCTGTTATCACCCTCTCCTGGTACAAGCGAGCACGCAGTGGACATGGCCGTCTGACGCTCATACTGCGACACCGCTGCCAAAGCATGCGCTCCATAATTGTGGCCTCACGTGTGAATTCGGACACAGTCGTAGGAGCATTGTGCACAAGGCCCGCGAAAAGTTGCTCTTTTACGCCTTTCGCATAAAAGGCGCACTTTCTTGTCTTCTGTGCAGTGGGGGGTCATACCGTCGAAACATCGGACATTTCTTCGACAAGCATGGCGACGCTCTCGTTTCAGCATTTGAAATCGCGAAGAAAGTGCCTGCTCCGCTTTCTCTTTCCGTTCGGGTTACTGACGCGTCGCGAAGCTGCCGATGTGGACTTCCTGCCAACTTGTGAATGAAGTTTCGTGGTTGGTCTTATACCACTCTCTGCCGCGTCTAAGAGGGAGATATACACGTTCTTCAACTTACGTCGATTGTCCCAGTCGTTGATGGCAGCGACCCGGTCGAAACGGTCAAGAGCCAGTCTTCGACATCCTCACTGGCATCACCATGGAACGGGTTAGGTGTGCGAGGCGTGTTGATGACACAGGGTACGCTAGCGAGTGGGTCATGCTCGGTTTGGGTTGCAGATGTGGCAAACGTTGTCCTCACGGAACTTGCCAAGGGGCCAAACTGTGATGGTAGTCCTTGAAGGTTGCGGCTGCCTCGATAGATGTCAGCAGACCCTGGTGCACTGGCGATGGTTGCTTCAGGTTCAGGACCAGCAGGCATAAGACGTTGCAGTACAGTACCCAGCACGTCCACCAATCTGTCGCGAGAGGACACGATAGGCAGGAACTTGAAGTGGAGGACTGTTTACACAGCCACAGCTGCCATTCACTTCTTCGCTATCGTCTTCTGCCACCAACACAGCGTGGCAATATTTTGGCAAATTTCGAGCAATACACGAGAATATTTCTATCAATGATATTTCTATCAATGCCCACACACGCGATTCACCCCCAAGAGACACTAACGTCGAAGAGAACTGTTGATATCCAAAAAGTAGAGAGTACTTGTCTTCGTTTAACAGAAGAGCCTCAGAGATGAACCACCAACCAATTCCATGCATGGAAGGAGTCGAATTCAGTTGATGGCGTTTCTAGCGTTCAGACATTGTTTACGACGTGGTAAATTCACTTGCGTATTCTGCCAAGTTTTGTACAGCCTTTCGACACACGTCAGAAACAGTGAGGATTATAGAGTTTATAGTCCATGGATCACTTCACCCGCGGCAGCAGCGAGGTTTCAGCACGCTTTGATAATTATGCCAGATAAAATACTACAGGAGTCAGCTGGTAGACCTAATTTCTAAAGTATAAAACTTTTCTGCTATCGCATTTAGCGCCCAGCCCTACCAACATGATTGTTTTAAGGGGTGATGGCTAGGTAGGCCGACCAAAACGCAGTTTTCATTTTTAGAGCAAAAAAAATATTACCAACTCTGAGAGCCAAAACCATCCATGGGCCTGAGCGTTTGTGTGTTCAGAGTCTTTTAAAGATGGGGCCTGTTACCACAGTTTTTGAGAAGTACGCTGCCTTTTTTCCGTCATCGTTTCAGTGCATATGCTCCTTTTCCACAATTATTCCCTTATCGGTTGAATATACTCACCTGTTATCATTTGCATTGTTTTTCATAAGAAAATTTATCAGCAAAATTCATTTTTGCAATTCCTAAAAAGTACACTGGCGTTTTTTTTCATCAAAATTTCGGCACATATGCTCATTTTCAACAAATCTTTCCGGAGGGGTTTATTACACGCTTTTGTTATGATTTACACTCTTTTTCATAGGAAAATTTATCCCCAAAATTAAATTTGTGCAATTTCTAAAAAGTACGCTGCCTTTTTTCCATCATCGTTTTAGTGCACATGCTCCTTTTCCATAATTATTTCCTTATTGGTTGTTTATACTCACCCGTTCTCATTCCCATTCTTTTTCATAGGACACTTTATTATAAAAATTCAATTTTGCAATTGCTAAAAAGTACGCTGGCATTTTTTTTCATCATTGTTTTGGTGCATATGCTCTTTTTCCACAAATGTTTCCTGATTGGTTGAATATATGCACTTGTTATCACTTGCATTTTTTTCATAGAAACCTTTATCACCAGCAACTATTTTAGTGAAATTGTCGCTGTATGTTGTGAACAGATTGCACAAGTGTTTTTAACATTGAAGGCGTTTCATGGTTTCTTCAAGATCAGTTTTTTTTTAATCTTTGGCTACCTAATATACCTTTTTTTGAAAATTATCCGACCAATCTGACTCATATTTTTTCTTAATATACCTATAAACACCTTTCAAATAGCCTGAAGGAAATGAAGAGTACAAGTAGGGACTCAGTTTTTTTGTTGTACACAATGATAATAATCAGATCTATCAAACAATCATGCCAAGATTGTTCATGCCATATGACAATGTTATTAGAAAGAGCTGCCGTGTAAGCGGGCCCCGCCGCGGTGGTCTAGTGACTAAGGAACTCGGCAACTAGCCCGCAGGTCACGGGATCGAATCCCGGCTGCGGCGGCTGCATTTCCGATGGAGGCGGAAATTTTATAGGCCCGTGTGCTCAGAATCAGGTGCACGTTAATATACCCCAGGTAGTCTAAACTTCCGGAGCCTTCTACTGCGTCACGTCTGATAATCATATGGTGGTTTTGGTACGTTAAATCGGAGATGTTAATCAATATAGCGATGTAAGCGTAAAGAAGCAAAAGCGGAAGAAAAAGTACCGTGCGATGGGCGGGGACGGAAACTATAACATTCCAATAGCGCTTCAAACGCTTTACTAACTGAACTACCATGGTTACTAAACCGCCGTCTACTTTATCTAGTATATATGTGCATCAATTGTGGGAGCATCCGTGGGCGCCACCAGGAGCCATGACAACGAGTGTAGACCACGTTTTCCGCCTGTTCGACATCATGCAGCATGCGGTCTTTTTACGAGATGGCAGCTGAGTAATTTTTTTTCGCATACTATCCCAAGGCAGAAAGTTTGCTAGGAGACCCTCAATTTGAAGGGAAAAGAAAGAAGAGTGTGGTTAGGGGTACATTTTCTTTGTTGGAATCACAATAATGATTTATTGTATACAATCGTGCCAAGGAAAGTGTAAGCGATGTCGTTAGGAGTGATTACAACGCAAGTGTAAAGGAAAAAAGTCTCACAAACGGGAAATACAAACTTCAGCAATAAATATTGACACCTCAAACAGGCCACGATGGCCGTTTACGTTAAAGAAATCATGGTCATCTGCAATTCCAGTGGCGTGTAAAATTCTGACGAAGCCACAACGATGACAAAGTTACCTCAACCACCTAACTACGTCAGGTACTGTTTCGGCTCACACGCTGCAGCAGCTCTGATGTCATCTTCAGCGAAAAAGAACTTTGTATTCGAGCGTTTTATAAACGCCACTTGCCATGCACCCGATCTTCATTGAAGCAAACGCTCGACCATTCGGTGAGAGCTTCTGCACGGTCTCGACGCGAGAACAGTGAACTTTAGGGCGACAAGCCTGTTGACGGCGACCACATGATATATTACAAGCTTTAGTAAGCCTGCGATACCTCCAGGAGTCTTGTTGAAGGAAGAAGAATTTCCCTTTAACGACCATGGACTGAACAAAACCACTCAGAAGGACGTATATGCTTGGAATGGACTTTAGAACCTGAAGGATGTTTTTGATAAAAGTCTACACTACTTGTGATTAGCTAAGAAGCTTCGTCTTTGACGTGCTCTTGGCCGACATTCTTCCACATCTTGGCCATTTGCCAATATGTTCCAAAATTAGTAAGATGAGACATTTTTGCACGTGATTGAGTGGCTGACATGAAAATAGTGACTTGCATGGCATATACAGCATGACCTACAATCCCCACTTACAGCACGCTTGCGATAATTTCGCTAATTTAACCTGAGGTAATTTAGATACTACGTGATGTGCATGAATCACAGAATATAACAACAGGTGGTAACACGAAAAGCATTAAAATAGGTATCGAAAGGTGGCCGAGTTAGAACTTATCTATAGTAGGCAGCGCACCAAATGACAACACACGAGGGGGTACGAGGACAGCGACTGGTTCTGCGCTCGTACCGCTTCTTTCTCTTGTGTGTTTTCATTCAGTTTCTTGCTCAGTATACATGAAAATTATAACACACACATCATGTATGGCTTGAGTCGCATGCCCTACTCATGGTAAAATGGTGGCCGTTTTGCTAGTTTACTACGTTAACGCTATAATTACGCGACTTGACCGAATGACGAGTCTTAAGAACAAGCGTTGTTATGAAAATCATCATATGCACCGCATTTAGAGTGTGACTTACATGCATGGCTCGTGACGTGCTCCCAGCCGTTTTGCTATAGCTCTATATATACCGTAACAGGTTACGTATGACAGGAATTTGATGAACGACAGGTAGTACATAAAGATCAATGCATGCATGCAAAGTATGACATAATTTTTACGCCACGCTCACTATGTGCTATCAGCTGTTAAGATAGCCTGACATATTTTCCGAATGTTACATCGCGACGTGCCTCAGAACGAGCATACATGAAACGTTGGAGCATTCAAATGGTATATGCATATTAAGCACAGCACAATTCACACGCTGTGCTCCTGATCTGATCGTGGATATTATGGTAGCTCGACACACAGAAAACCTCGTCTGGCGTGATATAACAATGATGAACAAATGAAAGGTGTCAACATGAATGTCACTATAAGTATTTAACGTGCGGCATCTTTTTCGTGTCCCGCTTATGATTTGCGGGTGCTCGTTATGGGCCCTTTCTCAATATCAAAATTGCTAAGTGACACGGTTATGACGAAGACAAATGAAAAATAGGAACACCAGAACTCAGAAATTTGTGTCACGCATGATGAACATAAAAAAGCATGTCGTTACGCAAAGAATCATCGCAGGCATGTCATGTGCAGAACGTCCCACGACAGTGCTATGAGCAGTTCCGCTTTATTGACATGCAGCGAAAGGCGCATGAAGCGACATGAATTTAAGATGAAAATGAACGACAAGAATTAACAGGAAAAACATAACACGCATTTCTTGCGTGGCATATTTCACACGCCACGTTGTTTATCTGTTGGTGGTAGTTTTATAGCCGATGCAATGCGAAACTTCTACAATGAGCGCTAACCCATTCACCTAATATGAAATGGCGTAGCATATTAATTGAGAAATTGATGTCATGTACGAAATTACATACATTACAAGTCGTTTTGCTAGTGCAATATATAGCAAAATCGGTATGGCTTGGCACAGCTGCATGGTGAACATATCTGAAGTTCACAGAACGAAAATAGTGGCATGCATGTCACGTTCGCAATAACTTAGACGCCACGTTCAATCATAGTACCTTCATGGTGATTTCATGCACTTGTTAAACACCAAACTGTGTATCGAGCGAAATAAGTCCAATACAGAACCTGTGCAAGTAGCAGCATGAAAATTATGACATCCGTGTCATATGAAACACCATTTACAGCTGCGTTCACGGTGCGTTCGTGGTCATACTGTAAGTGTGGTATCACAACATATCAGTATTTTTTTGTGTTATGTCAAATCTGCGCAAAACAGCAATTGGTGTGGATAATATTAAAATACCGATATTCATGTCACCTAGAGCATGAGTTCAGCGAGTAATTTGTTGTTCTCTTGGTTATATTGTTATCGGCTGCTGACCCGCAGGTCGCAGGTTCAAAGCCCGGCTGCAGCGGCTGCATTTCTGATGGAGGCGGAAATGTTGTAGGCCCGAGTGCTCAGATTTGGGTGCACGTTAAATAACACCAGGTGGTCCAAATTCCCGGAGCCCTCCACTACGGCGTCTCTTATAATCATATGGTGGTTTTGGGACGTTAAACCCCACAAATCAATCAATCAATGGTTATATTGTTAGTTTTATACATACCCAAATGCATGGGTATTGTCAAAAGTGTTTGAATAATATGAGTGACAAGTAGTAGGATGATAACGACTACATTTACGGGATGTACGACTTTAGTTGCCTCGAAAAGTCTAGGAGAATTTGCAGTCGTTCCTTTACAGCAGATATCTAGAATTGAAATAGGGTGGAATAACAGTCTGATGAACACAAACTGAAGGTCTAGCATGACATCCATAAAAAACATAGAATGAACGCCATTTTTCACGTGTAATCTTAGTGACGTTCTCACGGTGAGGGTGTCTTGCTTAGGTCTGAATAAGAACCCATGTGGTGTATGCAGTTCCTCCCTGACCGTTCTGCATTGCATCAGTTATCGAAATACGCAGGCTGCTCTGATCTCTTCTGGGCTTTATTGCAATATGAAAATTTACTTTGTTTCAAATTGCCTAGTGCACAAATAAAATCAACTGTGAAAAAAACGTCACCTTTAGTACGTTGAAGACTTGATTCATTACAGCAGCATCCGTGTACTCTCTGTAGATGTTCAGCAACCCAAAGTGGGTGATATTATCATTCCAAAAGGTGACTATACGTCCGAAGAATGCAGGGTACCTGGACTCTCGCAGGAAGTTGGGCCTGTGCAGAGGGTGGTCACAACAAATTTGTTCGCCGAGACAGAAGGCACGAGTACACGTTGCAGTGCACAATACTTGCTCAGGAAGTCGTCAACACTATTTTTTTGCCAATGGGCGAGACTGCTCAGAAGTCGAAAATATCGGATGCCTCATCTAACGAGGAAAGTAACCATCTGCTTCAGTGCCGATACACGCAGTCCGAATGTTCATAACATAATGACGTAAATAACTTGACTGAAGAGATCGCCTAAATTAGCGCCGTCCTGATGACATCGCCTACGCTGACTTCACATCTTATTAGTCACGCATGAAACCGGCGGATGCTCAGTGGTTAGGTGGTCACGGATGCAGTGCCAAAACATGTGACGCACCCAAGGCTTGCTAATACATGTGCTCCCAGAGGTGGTAGGAAATCATATCATGTTTGAAAAGCTTTCACAGGTGCAGTGTGTAAAGGGTGGTGGCTGATGGCATCGAATGACGCATTCACAGTAAAAAAAATCTCCTGAAGGTCAAAAATTTTAATAACAACTTGAACAATGCGCACACATTAGAACGCCAAACCAGGAATTAATGAAATGACTGTAGGGCTTGGGTTGATTATTGTCAGGTAGAGCGCACAGAGCAGTGCGCCGGGTTTCTTAGCGCTATGATATTGAAAGAACCCATCTCGCTATCGAACTGCTATGGTGGTCTAGTGCTTATGCTACTCAACTGCTGGCCCGCAGGGTCTGGGCACAAATACCAGCGGTGGCGGCCGCAAGCTAGAGACCACTGCAGGATACCTGTGTACTTGTTGAAGCAATACTTCTTTGCAGATTACTTGGTTCATACTTGAAAAATAAATTTGCTGCGCAAACTTGAAGGAAAGCGAGAAGGGGGAAAGTTGGTAGTCTGCGCTTTTTCCTGTCTCCCTTCTTGTTTTCCTTTAGGTTGCGCAGCAAGTCGATTTTGCTGTATACATAGTTCACTTTCTTTTCTGCTTTACTGCGAAATCTATTTGTGTCAGGGCCAAGAGTACCATGCACACGGCTTTACGCACACGCTACTTGGGCCTTAGGGATCATATTTTCTACATGCCTTCACTATTATGGCTTCCCTAATTGTATCGTGCTTTTCGGAAGTTGAACTGTTACAATGGTGTCTGCTTCCTGCGTTTCATTGTCCTAAATGTGTAACATGTACAGTATACATTATAGGTCACTCGCAGAAGTGCTCTTTAGAGGGCTGTTAAGTTCCTTGAAATAATAAGACTTTACTTAAGAAGAACAGGAGAACATGAAAATATTAGGAACTATATATATATATATATATATATATATATATATATAGTCACGCATTAAAAGCCGTAGAGACAAGACAGGAACAGCGGCGCAGAAAGACACGAGCGTGTATCTTCAAACGAAGCGCTAACACACACTTCTTTATTCTGTTTGCCCTTTTCGGCTGGCTAGGACTTGCCAGCTCAGAACTCTAGTTGACGTTATTACCCCTCCCGTTAGAATATAGACTCGATTCTGATACACAATGGGACAGCAGCGGTCATAAGGGAAACAAATGGAAGAAACTATAATTATGGTGCAGAGGGCATATGGAGGTGCAAAAAAATGTCTGTGGTTCGTCGTAAGAGAAAAAACATTAACACAGTTCACAGTTCGTTGGAGACCCAACGGACAACATAAAAAAGAAAATGTTTGCTGCCCGGGCACAATAAGGCGATTTTCAGCGCGTAAGGCAACGTTTTAGGCGGACGACATGCACAATCTTTGTTTGTGATGAGTGGCACTGGGTAGTTGCTGAGACTCCGTCTGGAATAACTTCATAGTTGGCCTCGTTCAACCACCGAAATACTTTGTAGGGTCCGAAGTACTTGCTCAGGTGGTTCTCGCTGAGACCTCGCCGTCTAACAGGAGGTAAACACACACTTGGTCGCCAGGTTGATAGGTGACTCGTCGATGGTGGATAATGCACCTTCGGGTGCCTTCACATTGCTGCGATCTTATTGGCACATGAGCTACTTGACGTGCTTTTTCTGCACGATGAATGTAATCCTGGACATCAGTAGTTAGCAGCTCGTGTTGATCGATGTCACAAGGATTTATGGCAGCTAGCATGCTTTGCACGTCTCGACCGTAAACGAGGCGGAAGGGTGCGAACCTTGTTGTTTCCTGGGTTGCGGTGTTGTACGCAAACGTTACGTACGGGAGAATCTCGTCACGCGTTTTATGCTGCACATCCACCTACATGGAAATCATGTCCACCAGCGTTTTGGTTAGCCTTTCTGTCAGGCCGTTACTCTGGGGGTGGTATGCGGTTGTCTTATGGTGGCTCATGTAATTGAGCTTGAATATGTCGTCCAACAGTTGTGCCGCAAACGCTGTCCCTCGGTCAATGATGCTACATGATGGGGTGCCGTGACAAAGCACAATAACGTGCATGAAAACTGGGTGACTACAGATGCTGTGCCACGTGGCAGTGGCTTCGTCTCAGCGTACCGCGTCAAGTAATCAGTTGCGACGATAATACACTTGTTTCCGGAGTGAGACAAAGGAAACGGTCCGAAGAACTCAATTCCAACCTGGTCAAATGGCGTATGGGGTGGGTCGATGGGTTGTAGGAGGCCCGCAGGCTTCACAGGTGGTGACTTGCGATGTTGACATTCGCGGCATCCTTTCACGTAGCGTTTGACACAAGCTGGGACTTCAGGACAGAAATATAGCTGTCGTACCCGGTCGAGCGTCTGTGAGTATCCCAGATGGCCGTATGTTGGCTCATTGTGGCAAGCTAATATAATGTTATCATGAAGGTCTTGAGGAACGACTAGAACATAGGATTTGCTGCCGACACCGGTGTTTTTCTTGTATAATATGTTGTGTCACAAGCGAAATGACGGCAATGTACGGGGAAGTGGAAGAGGAATAGATACGGTGCTACCTTGTAAATGATCGATGATTGGTCTTAACTCGGGGTCCGCTAGTTGCTTACTGAGGATGTGGGCGCACATAGAGATAAGGCCTGAACATCGTAATCGCCTATATACTGCGAGAAATTCCTTCTCTGACGTTGAATCGTTGGTCTCGGCACGTGATAAAATGCGGCTCGCGTAGGCAATCACACGTTTGCTCCCATCTTGCGTTTGCAGCAAGATAGCTCCGAGACCAATGTTGCTCGCATCAGTGCGCACCTCTGAGTCGGTGTCCTAATTAAAATGACCAAGTACAGAGGGGAAGACAATCGATGCAGCAGTTCCGCAAAAGGAGTCCCTTGTTCGTCAGTTCACAGAAATAGGTTGTCGTCACGCGTAAGCCTAATGAGCAACTCCACAATCTTCAGAAGTTTTCATTAAAGCGGCGATAGTACGCGCAGAGCCCCAGAAATCGTCGAAGACTTTTCTTGTCTGTCGGAGCTTGAAAGCGACAACAGCGGCAGTCTTCTCGGAATCGGGCCGAACGCCTGCAGCGCTCACAACGTGACCCAGAAACTTCAGTTCATTGTAGCCTAATTGGCACTTCTCACGTTTGAGCGTAAGGTCAGCAAATTGTATAGTTTCAATTACACTCCGAAGGCGACGAAGGTGCTCGTCAAACGTTTTAGAAAAGACGATGACATCACCTAGATAGACGAGGCCAATTTTTCACTTGAGGTCAGCGAGAACGGTATCTATCATTCGTTAGAATGTGGCTGGAGCGTAACAGAGGCCGAATGGGAGCACTCTGAATTCATGCAGACCGTCAAGAGTTACAAAAGCCGTATTTTCTTAGTCACTTTCATGCACTTCCATTCTCCAATAACCACTTCAGAAGTTGATTGTGGAAAAGTACTTTGCTCGGCTCAGATCGTCAAGAGAATCGTCCACTCGAAGCAACTTGTACACGTCTTTTTTGTGACGTTATTCAGTTTCTATAATCGACAGAAAAAGCAAAGTGTACTATCCTGCTTCATTAAAAGGGTCACTGGCGATGACCATGGGCTGCTTGACGGATGTATAACACCGTCTTGATGCATTTCCTTCACATCCTTTGAATCGCGCGTCGTTCGGTTGGTAAAACACGGTAAGGCTGTTCCGTATACGGTGTGCGTCGCCGTAGGTGATAATACGGTGTTTGGTAATCGATGACTGACAGATTCTCAATGAACGAGCAAAACAGGCGTAGAATTCTATCAACAGGTCGTTCAGCCTTCGTTTGTTTTCATCAGAAAGCGTTGGATTTATGTAGACGTCCTGGAGAGGTGTTTTGGCGATATTGGTTGCCTCGGAAGCAAAACACTTAGTCACATTGGTTACTCGGTTGGCATAGGTGATGGCAGTACCAGGGAAAAGGTGTCAGTGCTCAAAGCTTACGTCTGTAACAAAAACCTCTCAGTGGCCAGCCTGGAGGTGTACTATAGTCTTCGCGCTGCGCAGACACCTTGGAAAAAAGAGTAGGGATTGATTGCTCTTCACCACCATTTCGCCATGTGCTGATTTGTTACACGCCACTTGAAACATAACACTTGAGCGCGGTGGTATCGTCGCAGCATCGTCAACTGCTCGAAGACATACTCGATCGTGCCTGGGGCCATGCTCTGGTGTGGTGCTTTTTGTCGAGAACGTGACGAGCCGTTGTTGAATATCGATGATAGCACCGTGCTCCCTCAGGAAGTCTATGCCAATGATCAGGTCTCGAGAACACCAACGGAGAACTCTCAAGCTGACAACAAAGGTAGAACCGCGATGCTGTACTCGTGCTGTGCAAACACCGAGTGGCATGATGATGTGCCCGCCAGCAGTACTAATTGGCCTGAAGTTCCAAGGCATCATCATTTTCTTCAGAAGAGCAGCCTGTTTTTCACTTATTATAGAAAAATTCGCACCAGCGTCAACTAAAGCACTGGCTTTGAGGCCGTCGAGCGGTACTAACATGTCTAATGAAATCTTTGCAGAACCAGCTGGTGTCGTCGTCGTCGGGGAATCGTCAGTTTGTGGAAGCGCTGGTAGGAGGCCTTAAGCTTGTCTAGTATGAGCGGCCTCACCCTCGAAGGTTGCTTTGGTTAGTTTTCTCGGCATGTACTGGGTGACCGACCCTGCGCCACGCTGTAATAGGTACGGGGATTAGGAGAAAATCGCCGCGGTGACGGAAGGCGTCACTGGTGCAAGGATGATGAAGTTTCGCACTGCTGAGCCACATACTGATTTTCAGGGGGCCGCTGACCAAGTCTGAGTGGTGGTGAGTTCGTCAAAAATCCGCGTAGTCAAAGTTGTCGGTAAGAACACTATCGGTACAGATTCCCAGCTTCGCCACAATGGAAGCAGAGAGGACGTCGATGCAGCGCACGCCAGATGTCTGATTTCCGGGAGATAAGGCGAGGTGTGGTGTAATATGGCGCCGCTTGGAACGTCTGCAGCATGACTGAGGCACAATTGCAGAATTGCAGGTGTAAAAAGTTGCCGCAAAGCTTGAGCATACGACATTCGGGGTAAGTCACTGGGTGGCTGATAACTTCGCATGAAAGACGGTTCTCTTAAGGCATGCTAGATTTCATCTCGAACAACGCTGGAAAACAAAGAGATAGTGGGCTACGAGGGCACTGACAGCTTTTGGAATTCTTCGCGGATGACTGAACGTATGATCTCTCGGAAGAAATTGATTTGGCCACCAATATCTCCCAAGTAGTCCATAGTTGAAGCGTTAACGTGCCGTTCGTCCGACGGGGCCCAGTGCCTAAGAGTGCTTTCGATGGTGACGGTTCTGTGAGCAATTCTGACACATTCTTGGATGGACTGTGCACAAACTCACCGAAAAGATGCTCTTTCACCCCGCGCATGAGGTACCGTATTTTTTTATCTTCTAGCATGCCGGGGTCAGCTCGGTAGAAAAGACGCATGATGTCATCGACATACATCGCAACCACTTCGTTCGGCACTTGTATGCGGGACTGCAGGTCGCGCTCAGCTCTGTTCTGACGGTGAAGGCTGGCATATGTCCCAAGAAGTCGGCATTCCAAGTCTTCCCATGAAGTAAGAATACCTGTCTGGTTCTCATTCCATACACATGCGCCGTACAAAAGACTGAAATTGACGTGCCACTGTTTGTCCTTGTCATCCCACTGGTTGTGCACGGCAACAAAGTCCTATGGAACAAGGCAATCTTTGACATCCTCATGTGCAGTGCCATGAAAGAGCTGTGGCGTTCGCAGTGTGAGTAAGGTGCAATGAAGCGGCGTTGTGCCGTTCGTACTGATTGGGTTGGTGTCGGTAGGGCTCATCGTAGCTGCCATGTTGTTTGCAAGCAGTCCAAACTCAGGGGATTGCCCTCGAATTTTTCTGCTGGCGCGGTGCGCAGGAGTGACCACCGGTACGACGCTTGAGTTCATGCTATGTGGAGGGGTACGGTGCATAGATAACTTTGCAGCTCTCCCTTGTTTGTCACACAGCAAGAGCCATAGAGGCAAGACAGGAACACTGGCGCAGAAAGACACGAGCGCGTATCTTCAAACGAAATGCTAACACACACTTTTATTTGTTCTCTTGTTCTCTTTGCTTTAGTCTTCATGCAGGTATGGGATATGAAGCAATGGGAGCGTTGTCAACAAGGATAAATATATTTACTTCCCAACAGTTTCGGAAGGGGTCCAACCTTCATCAGGGTATGAGTATATATTTCATCCCCTGAAAAAGTGAGGACCCCATTTGAAATTGTTGGGAAATAAATATATTTATCTTTGTTGACAACGTTTCCGTTGTGCAATAATATATATATATATATATATATATAGGCAGGCATGGTGGTTGAGTGGCCGTAGCGTTGCATATAGTCTAGTAGATCCGGCCTAGAGTCTGGCCTTCATCCTGATGAAGGCCAGACTCTAGGCCGAAACGTCGAAATAAACCACGTTGTGACCGCTCACGGAGGATCTACTAGACTATATATATATATATATATATATATAGTCTAGTAGATCCTCCGTGAGCGGTCACAACGTGGTTTATTTCGACGTTTCGGCCTAGAGTCTGGCCTTCATCAGGAATACAGATAGTGTTTGTCTGTGCTCAGCTTTATACAATCTCAAATCAGAGGGCAAGGAAGAGGGAAAAAAGGAAAGAAAAAAAAGAAAAGAAAAGGAAAGAAAAAAAGAAAAATATTACACGGTGGACGCCCCTCGGGTGCCCCCCTTCCACTTTTCCCTCCACTTCCCCCCATCTCTCCCCCCTCTCTCCTTCACCTTTCTTATGTCAGGGGTCTGTGTATGTTTCCGTTCACTAGCGCATTCCTCCCGATCAGACGGCCCCTCCTGGCACTGGCGGTTCGGTGTAAGGCAAAAAAGAGCTTTTCAGGAAGTCCTAAGCCTTTAACTACTCGGGGTCCCGTAAACAATTCGTCGTAGAAGGACGGGGGCCGCGTATTGTGGCAGAGGCTGGTCAGCGGGCATTTTAGGAAGTTCTAAGCCTTTAACTACTCCGCGCCCTGTCAACATTTCGTCGTAAAAATAGGGGTGCCCCGTATTGCGGTAGGCTATGCAAGCGCGTGCAATGCGAATTCCTGGCCCGCTTCTAAATTACGCGTGTCGTGGGGGCCTCCCGGCTGTGCACATGGTTGCTGTTGGGCATGTCGTGCATGGCACAATTGATTGGGTAGTAAAATAAAACAGAAAACAGACGACAGCTGCACTTAGGAAGAGTAGTTACACTTGGAATTGTTTTAGGTTGTCCAGTGCCCTTCGCAGCTGCAGTGCCGTGAACTCAGTTACTATTTTCATTGTTGCCGTTATTGTTTTCTAATGCTTAATTGCTGCAAGTGTACCGGGATTCTCATTTATTCCTCTATCGAGGGTGTTAAATCGGTGGATAAGGTATGACTCTCGTTGTTCACGTTCTCGATTTAATTTAAATCCTGTCTCTAAGAGCGTTACTGATAGTTTGTCGAATGCATGGTCGGGAAGATTGAGATGTTTTGATAGAGGTATACTTGGGGCTGATTTCGCATGGGCTCTGTGATTATTGAAGCGAATCCTAAATGGTGTTTCTGTTTGTCCAATGTACTGCATACCACACACGTTGCATTCGAGTAGGTACACCACATTAGAGGAATCGCATGTTAGGTTTCCTCGTATGTTAATCGAAAACTTGGATTGCGTGCTGGTTGCTTTGTCTGTTTCTCGCATCGCCTTACATACAAGACATCGTGGCTTTAAGCAAGGGCGGCATGAATTATTGGGGGGTGATGTGTTAATTTGGGAGTGGACAAGGGTGTCTTTGAGGTTACGTGGTCGTCGGTAAACGACGCCTGGAGCGGATGGGAATGCGCGTTTCAGACGTTCGCTTTGTTCCAGAATGTTGTAATGTCGTTTAAGGATTTTGTTTACATTGGGGAAGTTTGTGCTGTAAGTCAAGCAGAGGTTTGTTCGTTGTGGGTCTTCTCGTGGTGGTCGCTTCATAAGTAAGTCTTCACGCTTTAGTTTTCTCGCTTTTTGAACAGCGTTATTATTTACATGTGGGGGGTATTTTTGTTGCTCGAGCATAAGTTTTAGCCTCTGTGAGCTCGTGTCAAAGTCAGCGTCTCTAGAGCAGATTCGCTTAAACCGGTGAGCCTGGCTGTATGGAATACTGTTTTTACAGTGGCGTGGGTGATCGCTTTGGTAATGAAGGTATTGTTGTCGATCCGTTGGTTTGCGATATAGGGTTGTAGAGAGCCTCTCTTCGTCTATCAGTTATGGTAACATCAAGAAAATTTACGGTAACTTGCGAGTATGTGTGTGTGAAGTGTATGTTCGGATGTACAGCATTGTAAGTGTCTATAAAGCTGAGAAGTTCGTCCTCGCTGTGGGTCCAAATAAGAAAGATGTCGTCTATGTATCTTCTGTATAACATTGGTTTCAAGCAACTTTGTGCAAGAAATTCAGATTCTAGCTTTCCCATAAATATGTTGGCATAATTAGGTGCCATTTTGGTGCCCATAGCGGTCCCGCTGATTTGTCGAAAATACTCTTGGTTAAACTCGAATGAATTTAATTCGAGGACCATCCTCGTCAATGTTCCAATGGCCGAGAAATCTGGGGTGTTAGATTGTCTATGGTTTGTGTACATGTTTTGTAATGCAGCTATGCCGTCATCGTGAGGAATATTTGTATATAATGAAGAGACATCAAGAGTAACCAAGTACGAGTGTTTCGGCACCCAGATACCCGCAATGTCTCGAAGAAAATGTGTGGTGTCTTTTATGTACGACGCGAGGGTGCATGGAATGTGGCTTATTAGTTTGTCCACGTACCCTGATATGGGTTCAGTTATTGTACCGATGCCTGATATGATTGGTCGACCTGGGTTACCGGGTTTATGAATTTTGGGGAGGATATAGAAGCGACCTGGACGAGGGTATGCTGCTTGCATCAGTTTGTGGTCAGTGTTGGTTATCTTTTCTGCGTCCAACAGTTTCTTTAGTTCTGTTGATACGATACGTTTGTATTCGTCTGTCGGATCACCTGGGAGGCGTTCGTAAAATCTTGAGTCGTCTAGTTGGCGGTATGCTTCTTCTAGGTAGTTGGTTGTATTAAGGACTACAATTGCTCCTCCTTTGTCAGCGGGTTTGATTGTTATGTCTGTCCTAGATGCCAAATTTTTCATACTTATTTTTTCAGATTTTGTCAAATTTTCTCGGTTTCCTTTCTGTCTGTGGTATTCGTGTACTATATCTTTCTGTACTGCGGTGATATAAAGGTCCAAGCACTTGTCTCGATTACTGTTCGGTGTCCAATCATTTGATTTACGACGGTGAATTGTTTCGTGGTTAGAAGGCCTATCCAAGAAATATTCGCGCAACCTTAAGCTTCGAGCGAAGTTGTCGAGGTCTCGGAGTAAGTGGAATTCATCGAAAAATTTTGTGGTCGGGCAGAAGCTTAGTCCCTTAGATAGCAGTTTTACTTCGTCAGGTGACAAGCTCGTGTCCGATAAGTTTACAACCACAGTGTCACACGGTGTGTTCCTAGATGGGTGCTCGTTTGTACCATTAGTGTTTTCCTGGGTGGTGGTGTTGTAATGATAAGGCACTGTATCAGGGAACACGGGTTTGGGCACATGGTCTCTTTCGAGTTTATGAATTTTTGTGGTCCTGATGGCTTGGTATTTATTCTGCTCAAATTCTGTTAATCGCGTGATTTCTTCGTTCGATAAAGTGTTGTGGCGGAGAATGGTGTTGGTCATAGCGACCAGTTTGTTTACCTGCTTGTCACTATGATTAAGAGCAATTTCTGTAATTTAAGAGATGCCTCAAGGAGGACGTTTTTCCATGTTATTTGGTCGTGTTTATCTAGATTTGTAGCGGCTGGTGTGAGGGAGAGTGTCATACCCTTGGGGGCTATTCTAGCACGAAGGTACACTTGCAATGTTGATTTATGCATTTCATGTCTAATTCGTTTGTCAGCAAGTTTTCTTACTTTAAGGAAAGTGGCACTGCAACTGGGAAGTGATGAGCTGGACTTACATTTTAGAAGTCAATCTTCTTTTGGGTGCGGGGATGGCACTGATGAGGTGCGCAGGTTGTAGTTATGTCCGGCAGGCCTTCGTCGTTGTGGGGAGAATTTCGGCGTTGGGCTCCCGGCGAGCGTGTTCGTTGGCAGTTCCGGGGTCCGTAATAGGGGGACGCGGTTCCGTAGTTCGGCAGGCTTCCCATTGAGGAGTGGTGTAGTGGTGCTGTCGTGTAGTGCTTCTGGTCTCGACATCCGCAATGGAGGGACGCGTGTTGGCTGTTCTGCAGACTTCCCCCCTAGTAGTGGTGCGCTGTTGATGATGGTGAGGGGGTGCTTGAGGCTCGCGGGAGTCACAGTTTCGTTGATCGTCGGGAACTCATCTGTGGTGTTGGGTGGGTGTGGGGCTCCTGGTGTATGTTGATATGCAGAAGTCTTCTCGTGGGTGTCTTGTTGTGTTGAACGTATATTCACGGGAGCTGCTGGTTGAGTCGACCACCCCGTTGTAGCTTCAAGATCTCCACGACCGAGTGCTTTCTTGAGGGTTTCGGCAATCAAAGCGACACCCATAAAACTCGGATGAAGCCCATCCGCAGCAAGAAAGCGTCTTGGTGGCAACTGCTCGAATTGGTAGTCAATGTATGACACCTTGCTTGGTCTTCGGCAGTAGGCCTTGACTGTCTCGTTGAATTGACGAGCGTCCCGGTTGAAGCGGTGCACGAATTGTTCATTCGATCGTTGCAGGTGTAGGTTGAGGTACCGGGGCAGCACGCATGAAACAACGAGCCTTTCGAGTTCCTGGCGTGTCCGAAGCGTGTTGTTCACTAGGCGGCGAAGGCGGCGTAGCGATTCGTCTAGTCCGTACGACGCCAGCTCGCTCGTACCGACGTGAAAAACAAGCGTGGTCACCGATCGTGGTATGCCAGCAAGCTCTTTCTCGATGTCGAATGTAGAGGCTCCGCGGATGGAAATGATTGCAGGTGTCGTCTTCTCATGTGGGTTGAAATGCCGATGTAAATACCTTGTTTGCGAGTTTCCGATGATGGCTGTAGTTGGTGCATGTTTAGGGAAATTTCGTGAGACCTGCTCGACTGGAGGTGCGCCTGTGGCCGGTCTTGTGTAGGCAGGCATGGTGGTTGAGTGGCCGTAGCGTTGCATATAGTCTAGTAGATCCTCCGTGAGCGGTCACAACGTGGTTTATTTCGACGTTTCGGCCTAGAGTCTGGCCTTCATCAGGAATAAAGATACAGTTTGTCTGTGCTCAGCTTTATACAATCTCAAATCAGAGGGCAAGGAAGAGGGAAAAAAGGAAAGAAAAAAAAGAGAAAAGAAAAGGAAAGAAAAAAAAGAAAAATATTACAGGGTGGACGCCCCTCGGGTGCCCCCCTTCCACTTTTCCCTCCACTTCCCCCCATCTCTCTCCCCCCTCTCTCCTTCACCTTTCTTATGTCAGGGGTCTGTGTATGTTTCCGTTCACTAGCGCATTCCTCCCGATCAGACGGCCCCTCCTGGCACTGGCGGTTCGGTGTGGGGCAAAAAAGAGCTTTTCAGGAAGTCCTAAGCCTTTAACTACTCGGGGTCCCGTAAACAATTCGTCGTAGAAGGACGGGGGCCGCGTATTGTGGCAGAGGCTGGTCAGCGGGCATTTTAGGAAGTTCTAAGCCTTTAACTACTCCGCGCCCTGTCAACATTTCGTCGTAAAAATAGGGGTGCCCCGTATTGCGGTAGGCTGTGCAAGCGCGTGCAATGCGAATTCCTGGCCCGCTTCTAAATTACGCGTGTCGTGGGGGCCTCCCGGCTGTGCACATGGTTGCTGTTGGGCATGTCGTGCATGGCACAATTGATTGGGTAGTAAAATAAAACAGAAAACAGACGACAGCTGCACTTAGGAAGAGTAGTTACACTTGGAATTGTTTTAGGTTGTCCAGTGCCCTTCGCAGCTGCAGTGCCGTGAACTCAGTTACTATTTTCATTGTTGCCGTTATTGTTTTCTAATGCTTTAATTGCTGCAAGTGTACCGGGATTCTCATTTATTCCTCTATCGAGGGTGTTAAATCGGTGGATAAGGTATGACTCTCGTTGTTCACGTTCTCGATTTGATTTAAATCCCGTCTCTAAGAGCGTTACTGATAGTTTGTCGAATGCATGGTCGGGAAGATTGAGATGTTTTGATAGAGGTAGACTTGGGGCTGATTTCGCATGGGCTCTGTGATTATTGAAGCGAATCCTAAATGGTGTTTCTGTTTGTCCAATGTACTGCATACCACACACGTTGCATTCGAGTAGGTACACCACATTAGAGGAATCGCATGTTAGGTTTCCTCGTATGTTAATCGAAAACTTGGATTGCGTGCTGGTTGCTTTGTCTGTTTCTCGCATCGCCTTACATACAAGACATCGTGGCTTTAAGCAAGGGCGGCATGAATTATTGGGGGGTGATGTGTTAATTTGGGAGTGGACAAGGGTGTCTTTGAGGTTACGTGGTCGTCGGTAAACGACGCCTGGAGCGGATGGGAATGCGCGTTTCAGACGTTCGCTTTGTTCCAGAATGTTGTAATGTCGTTTAAGGATTTTGTTTACATTGGGGAAGTTTGTGCTGTAAGTCAAGCAGAGGTTTGTTCGTTGTGGGTCTTCTCGTGGTGGTCGCTTCATAAGTAAGTCTTCACGCTTTAGTTTTCTCGCTTTTTGAACAGCGTCATTAATTACATGTGGGGGGTATTTTTGTTGCTCGAGCATAAGTTTTAGCCTCTGTGAGCTCGTGTCAAAGTCAGCGTCTCTAGAGCAGATTCGCTTAAACCGGTGAGCCTGGCTGTATGGAATACTGTTTTTACAGTGGCGTGGGTGATCGCTTTGGTAATGAAGGTATTGTTGTCGATCCGTTGGTTTGCGATATAGGGTTGTAGAGAGCTTCTCTTCGTCTATCGTTATGGTAACATCAAGAAAATTTACGGTAACTTGCGAGTATGTGTGTGTGAAGTGTATGTTCGGATGTACAGCATTGTAAGTGTCTATAAAGCTGAGAAGTTCGTCCTCGCTGTGGGTCCAAATAAGAAAGATGTCGTCTATGTATCTTCTGTATAACATTGGTTTCAAGGAACTTTGTGCAAGAAATTCAGATTCTAGCTTTCCCATAAATATGTTGGCATAATTAGGTGCCATTTTGGTGCCCATAGCGGTCCCGCTGATTTGTCGAAAATACTCTTGGTTAAACTCGAATGAATTTAATTCGAGGACCATCCTCGTCAATGTTCCAATGGCCGAGAAATCTGGGGTGTTAGATTGTCTATGGTTTGTGTACATGTTTTGTAATGCAGCTAAGCCGTCATCGTGAGGAATATTTGTATATAATGAAGAGACATCAAGAGTAACCAAGTACGAGTTTTTCGGCACCCAGATACCCGCAATGTCTCGAAGAAAATGTGTGGTGTCTTTTATGTACGACGCGAGGGTGCATGGAATGTGGCTTATTAGTTTGTCCACGTACCCTGATATGGGTTCAGTTATTGTACCGATGCCTGATATGATTGGTCGACCTGGGTTACCGGGTTTATGAATTTTGGGGAGGATATAGAAGCGACCTGGACGAGGGTATGCTGCTTGCATCAGTTTGTGGTCAGTGTTGGTTATCTTTTCTGCGTCCAACAGTTTCTTTAGTTCTGTTGATACGATACGTTTGTATTCGTCTGTCGGATCACCTGGGAGGCGTTCGTAAAATCTTGAGTCGTCTAGTTGGCGGTATGCTTCTTCTAGGTAGTTGGTTGTATTAAGGACTACAATTGCTCCTCCTTTGTCAGCGGGTTTGATTGTTATGTCTGTCCTAGATGCCAAATTTTTCATACTTATTTTTTCAGATTTTGTCAAATTTTCTCGGTTTCCTTTCTGTCTGTGGTATTCGTGTACTATATCTTTCTGTACTGCGGTGATATAAAGGTCCAAGCACTTGTCTCGATTACTGTTCGGTGTCCAATCATTTGATTTACGACGGTGAATTGTTTCGTGGTTAGAAGGCCTATCCAAGAAATATTCGCGCAACCTTAAGCTTCGAGCGAAGTTGTCGAGGTCTCGGAGTAAGTGGAATTCATCGAAAAATTTTGTGGTCGGGCAGAAGCTTAGTCCCTTAGATAGCAGTTTTACTTCGTCAGGTGACAAGCTCGTGTCCGATAAGTTTACAACCACAGTGTCACACGGTGTGTTCCTAGATGGGTGCTCGTTTGTACCATTAGTGTTTTCCTGGGTGGTGGTGTTGTAATGATAAGGCACTGTATCAGGGAACACGGGTTTGGGCACATGGTCTCTTTCGAGTTTATGAATTTTTGTGGTCCTGATGGCTTGGTATTTATTCTGCTCAAATTCTGTTAATCGCGCGATTTCTTCGTTCGATAAAGTGTTGTGGCGGAGAATGGTGTTGGTCATACCGACCAGTTTTTTTACCTGCTTGTCACTATGATTAAGAGCAATTTCTGTTAATTTAAGAGATGCCTCAAGGAGGACGTTTTTCCATGTTATTTGGTCGTGTTTATCTAGATTTGTAGCGGCTGGTGTGAGGGAGAGTGTCATACCCTTGGGGGCTATTCTAGCACGAAGGTACACTTGCAATGTTGATTTATGCATTTCATGTCTAATTCGTTTGTCAGCAAGTTTTCTTACTTTAAGGAAAGTGGCACTGCAACTGGGAAGTGATGAGCTGGACTTACATTTTAGAAGTCAATCTTCTTTTGGGTGCGGGGATGGCACTGATGAGGTGCGCAGGTTGTAGTTATGTCCGGCAGGCCTTCGTCGTTGTGGGGAGAATTTCGGCGTTGGGCTCCCGGCGAGCGTGTTTGTTGGCAGTTCCGGAGTCCGTAATAGGGGGACGCGGTTCCGTAGTTCGGCAGGCTTCCCTTTGAGGAGTGGTGTAGTGGTGCTGTCGTGTAGTGCTTCTGGTCTCGACATCCGCAATGGAGGGACGCGTGTTGGCTGTTCTGCAGACTTCCCCCCTAGTAGTGGTGCGCTGTTGATGATGGTGAGGGGGTGCTTGAGGCTCGCGGGAGTCACAGTTTCGTTGATCGTCGGGAACTCATCTGTGGTGTTGGGTGGGTGTGGGGCTCCTGGTGTATGTTGATATGCAGAAGTCTTCTCGTGGGTGTCTTGTTGTGTTGAACGTATATTCACGGGAGCTGCTGGTTGAGTCGACCACCCCGTTGTAGCTTCAAGATCTCCACGACCGAGTGCTTTCTTGAGGGTTTCGGCAATCAAAGCGACACCCATAAAACTCGGATGAAGCCCATCCGCAGCAAGAAAGCGTCTTGGTGGCAACTGCTCGAATTGGTAGTCAATGTATGACACCTTGCTTGGTCTTCGGCAGTAGGCCTTGACTGTCTCGTTGAATTGACGAGCGTCCCGGTTGAAGCGGTGCACGAATTGTTCATTCGATCGTTGCAGGTGTAGGTTGAGGTACCGGGGCAGCACGCATGAAACAACGAGCCTTTCGAGTTCCTGGCGTGTCCGAAGCGTGTTGTTCACTAGGCGGCGAAGGCGGCGTAGCGATTCGTCTAGTCCGTACGACGCCAGCTCGCTCGTACCGACGTGAAAAACAAGCGTGGTCACCGATCGTGGTATGCCAGCAAGCTCTTTCTCGATGTCGAATGTAGAGGCTCCGCGGATGGAAATGATTGCAGGTGTCGTCTTCTCATGTGGGTTGAAATGCCGATGTAAATACCTTGTTTGCGAGTTTCCGATGATGGCTGTAGTTGGTGCATGTTTAGGGAAATTTCGTGAGACCTGCTCGACTGGAGGTGCGCCTGTGGCCGGTCTTGTGTAGGCAGGCATGGTGGTTGAGTGGCCGTAGCGTTGCATATAGTCTAGTAGATCCTCCGTGAGCGGTCACAACGTGGTTTATTTCGACGTTTCGGCCTAGAGTCTGGCCTTCATCAGGAATAAAGATACAGTTTGTCTGTGCTCAGCTTTATACAATCTCAAATCAGAGGGCAAGGAAGAGGGAAAAAAGGAAAGAAAAAAAAGAGAAAAGAAAAGGAAAGAAAAAAAAAGAAAAATATTACAGGGTGGACGCCCCTCGGGTGCCCCCCTTCCACTTTTCCCTCCACTTCCCCCCATCTCTCTCCCCCCTCTCTCCTTCACCTTTCTTATGTCAGGGGTCTGTGTATGTTTCCGTTCACTAGCGCATTCCTCCCGATCAGACGGCCCCTCCTGGCACTGGCGGTTCGGTGTGGGGCAAAAAAGAGCTTTTCAGGAAGTCCTAAGCCTTTAACTACTCGGGGTCCCGTAAACAATTCGTCGTAGAAGGACGGGGGCCGCGTATTGTGGCAGAGGCTGGTCAGCGGGCATTTTAGGAAGTTCTAAGCCTTTAACTACTCCGCGCCCTGTCAACATTTCGTCGTAAAAATAGGGGTGCCCCGTATTGCGGTAGGCTGTGCAAGCGCGTGCAATGCGAATTCCTGGCCCGCTTCTAAATTACGCGTGTCGTGGGGGCCTCCCGGCTGTGCACATGGTTGCTGTTGGGCATGTCGTGCATGGCACAATTGATTGGGTAGTAAAATAAAACAGAAAACAGACGACAGCTGCACTTAGGAAGAGTAGTTACACTTGGAATTGTTTTAGGTTGTCCAGTGCCCTTCGCAGCTGCAGTGCCGTGAACTCAGTTACTATTTTCATTGTTGCCGTTATTGTTTTCTAATGCTTTAATTGCTGCAAGTGTACCGGGATTCTCATTTATTCCTCTATCGAGGGTGTTAAATCGGTGGATAAGGTATGACTCTCGTTGTTCACGTTCTCGATTTGATTTGAATCCCGTCTCTAAGAGCGTTACTGATAGTTTGTCGAATGCATGGTCGGGAAGATTGAGATGTTTTGATAGAGGTAGACTTGGGGCTGATTTCGCATGGGCTCTGTGATTATTGAAGCGAATCCTAAATGGTGTTTCTGTTTGTCCAATGTACTGCATACCACACACGTTGCATTCGAGTAGGTACACCACATTAGAGGAATCGCATGTTAGGTTTCCTCGTATGTTAATCGAAAACTTGGATTGCGTGCTGGTTGCTTTGTCTGTTTCTCGCATCGCCTTACATACAAGACATCGTGGCTTTAAGCAAGGGCGGCATGAATTATTGGGGGGTGATGTGTTAATTTGGGAGTGGACAAGGGTGTCTTTGAGGTTACGTGGTCGTCGGTAAACGACGCCTGGAGCGGATGGGAATGCGCGTTTCAGACGTTCGCTTTGTTCCAGAATGTTGTAATGTCGTTTAAGGATTTTGTTTACATTGGGGAAGTTTGTGCTGTAAGTCAAGCAGAGGTTTGTTCGTTGTGGGTCTTCTCGTGGTGGTCGCTTCATAAGTAAGTCTTCACGCTTTAGTTTTCTCGCTTTTTGAACAGCGTCATTAATTACATGTGGGGGGTATTTTTGTTGCTCGAGCATAAGTTTTAGCCTCTGTGAGCTCGTGTCAAAGTCAGCGTCTCTAGAGCAGATTCGCTTAAACCGGTGAGCCTGGCTGTATGGAATACTGTTTTTACAGTGGCGTGGGAATACTGTTTTTACAGTGGCGTCGCTTTGGTAATGAAGGTATTGTTGTCGATCCGTTGGTTTGCGATATAGGGTTGTAGAGAGCTTCTCTTCGTCTATCGTTATGGTAACATCAAGAAAATTTACGGTAACTTGCGAGTATGTGTGTGTGAAGTGTATGTTCGGATGTACAGCATTGTAAGTGTCTATAAAGCTGAGAAGTTCGTCCTCGCTGTGGGTCCAAATAAGAAAGATGTCGTCTATGTATCTTCTGTATAACATTGGTTTCAAGGAACTTTGTGCAAGAAATTCAGATTCTAGCTTTCCCATAAATATGTTGGCATAATTAGGTGCCATTTTGGTGCCCATAGCGGTCCCAGCTGATTTGTCGAAAATACTCTTGGTTAAACTCGAATGAATTTAATTCGAGGACCATCCTCGTCAATGTTCCAATGGCCGAGAAATCTGGGGTGTTAGATTGTCTATGGTTTGTGTACATGTTTTGTAATGCAGCTAAGCCGTCATCGTGAGGAATATTTGTATATAATGAAGAGACATCAAGAGTAACCAAGTACGAGTTTTTCGGCACCCAGATACCCGCAATGTCTCGAAGAAAATGTGTGGTGTCTTTTATGTACGACGCGAGGGTGCATGGAATGTGGCTTATTAGTTTGTCCACGTACCCTGATATGGGTTCAGTTATTGTACCGATGCCTGATATGATTGGTCGACCTGGGTTACCGGGTTTATGAATTTTGGGGAGGATATAGAAGCGACCTGGACGAGGGTATGCTGCTTGCATCAGTTTGTGGTCAGTGTTGGTTATCTTTTCTGCGTCCAACAGTTTCTTTAGTTCTGTTGATACGATACGTTTGTATTCGTCTGTCGGATCACCTGGGAGGCGTTCGTAAAATCTTGAGTCGTCTAGTTGGCGGTATGCTTCTTCTAGGTAGTTGGTTGTATTAAGGACTACAATTGCTCCTCCTTTGTCAGCGGGTTTGATTGTTATGTCTGTCCTAGATGCCAAATTTTTCATACTTATTTTTTCAGATTTTGTCAAATTTTCTCGGTTTCCTTTCTGTCTGTGGTATTCGTGTACTATATCTTTCTGTACTGCGGTGATATAAAGGTCCAAGCACTTGTCTCGATTACTGTTCGGTGTCCAATCATTTGATTTACGACGGTGAATTGTTTCGTGGTTAGAAGGCCTATCCAAGAAATATTCGCGCAACCTTAAGCTTCGAGCGAAGTTGTCGAGGTCTCGGAGTAAGTGGAATTCATCGAAAAATTTTGTGGTCGGGCAGAAGCTTAGTCCCTTAGATAGCAGTTTTACTTCGTCAGGTGACAAGCTCGTGTCCGATAAGTTTACAACCACAGTGTCACACGGTGTGTTCCTAGATGGGTGCTCGTTTGTACCATTAGTGTTTTCCTGGGTGGTGGTGTTGTATTGATAAGGCACTGTATCAGGGAACACGGGTTTGGGCACATGGTCTCTTTCGAGTTTATGAATTTTTGTGGTCCTGATGGCTTGGTATTTATTCTGCTCAAATTCTGTTAATCGCGCGATTTCTTCGTTCGATAAAGTGTTGTGGCGGAGAATGGTGTTGGTCATACCGACCAGTTTTTTTACCTGCTTGTCACTATGATTAAGAGCAATTTCTGTTAATTTAAGAGATGCCTCAAGGAGGACGTTTTTCCATGTTATTTGGTCGTGTTTATCTAGATTGTAGCGGCTGGTGTGAGGGAGAGTGTCATACCCTTCTCGACGTACAACACCTCTATTTTAAGTGGTGGAGGTGCCGGGGTACCCATCAACCTGGAACTTCGCAATCGGACGCTACCCTCACCGTTCACCATGACTGCTCCTGGCCCTTCTCAAGCTGCCTTACCAACGACAGTCTACTGTACTGGCGTGCCTCGGCAACGCGACCCACCAATTTTTCGCGGCAACGACGAACAAGACGTCGAGGACTGGCTCGTCGAGTACGAAATCGAAAGCGCTTCCAACAAGTGGAACGCCTGCGACCAGCTCACAAACGTGCCCTTTTACCTCGCTGATGTGGCCCGCTTCTGGTTCAAGAACCACGAAGGCGAAATCACCAAACTGGTCCGCCTTCAAGACCACCTCCGCCGCGGTCTTCGGTCGCCCCGCCGTGCGCCGGCTTCGCGCGGAACAGCGTCTCCGTAGACGAGTCCAGCGCAGGGACGAGACCTTTACAAGTTACATTGAAGATGTCTTGTCTCTTTGCAAGCGCGTCGATGAATCTCTAACCGAACGCGACAAAATCAAGCACATCATCACAGGAGTTGACGCGATACCTTCCAGATGCTCGTCGCTAGGTATCCACAGACCATCACCGATGTTGCCCAGCTCTGTCAGGAGTACGACAAGTTGCGTAAGCAGCGTGTCTCGACGCACAGGGCCGCTGAAGATACGGCTGAAGTTTCCGCCCTCGTGCACGACGTCGCGGCTGATCACACCGTCTTACTGCCCACATCAAACAATTCATTCGTGAGGAAGTTGCGCGTCAGCTTTCTCTTGTGGCCGAAGCATCCGCACCAGTGACCTCGTTAGACCCACGTCTCCGCCAGGTCATTGAGACACCGGTCACGCAGGCACTGCCTCCATCGCCATCTGTCCCTACGCCGCTGACCTACGCTGCCGTCATTACTAGACCCCCCGCCCCACCTGCCTCTGGCATATACCGGGCACCGGGTCCTCCTACCCTACGACGCTGCCTACATACACGGCCACCCCATCCCGTTTCGCCCCCTTGCACCTTCTGTCGTTAACCCATGGCGCACCTTGGATAATCGACCCATTTGCTTCGCATGCGGCTTCGTGTGGACATATAGCACGCTACTGCCGCCGTCGCAACTTCCAGCCTCCAGACCATGGGAATTCTGCAAATTACCAGGCTGCCCAGATCCCCAGCGACCATCTTCTCCTAGCACCGACTCATTCTCCCCACGACGCCCTGTCGGTTCTCGCCGGTCATTACCACCCCGTCGCCGATCTGTCTCCCCGATGCTTCGGCACACGAGCCCCGCTCGAGAGGAAAACTGACAGCCGCAGTTCTGAGGCAAGAACGGTCGTCGTCGTCGAACTTTCTAAGGCCTCCCCTTTGTCCGACCAACGAAATTGAAGTGCTAGTAGAAGGTGTTGCTGTACGTGCACTGTCGGCACAGGCGCCGTCGTTTTCTGTAATTAGTAGAAAACTGTGTCGCGATTTGAGAAAAGTTACAACTCCGCTTACGAATCTTGCGTCTGCGTACAGCCACCTCCCAATTTCATCACGCCGACAGCTCAGTGCACAGCACGTGTTCTTATTCAAGATGTTTCGTACGCCGTCAACTTTGTTGTTCTCCCAGGTTCATCTTACGACGTCATACTAGGATGTGATTTCCTTCTACCCATCAGGCCCTCGTCGACTGCGCTCGTGCTGAACTCACGTTGACGAATCCGTGCCTTGATATCGACCACCATAGTCCCTCGAAAGTGGTTTGCCGCAGCTGACGTCCGCATCGCGCCGTTGTCCGCCGTCCTAGTGCCTGTGTTTCCCCTGCTGCCACTAACTCGACGCTCCTGTTCCAACCAACTATAGCTAGTGTGCAACACCGAACCATCGTCCTCCCGTTTGCCGTCATCAACTTTTCCAATGATTCGGCGGTTCTTTATGCGTGCAACGTTTCTGCTTGTCCATACATCCTGCTACGCGGTGAGTGTCTGGGAAGCCTCGAGACCTTAAATTGTATTTTCGAAGACCTGATCTATCCAGACAAGCCATTTTTACCGACTTGTGCCATTACACCCGCAACTGACGCTAATGAACCTATGGATGTATTCCGCAAGTTCATTGATTGTAACCTCACGCCTGGGCAGCAGGAACAGCTGATCAAGCTCCTACAGCTCCTTTCAGCGTTTTCGAATCCACAATCAGCCTTCCTTAGGTCGAGCGTCATCTGTTGTTCACCGTATAGATACCGGTCAAGAGACGCCATTACGGCAGCGTCCATATCGTGTGTCAACTACCGAACGCCGTGCCATCAATGAACAGGTTGACGACAGGCTGACACGTGGCATAATCGAACCGTCAAGCAGACCCTGGGCCTCTCTAGTTGTGTTGGTGAAGAAGAAGGACGGATCCATCAGATTTTGCGTAGACTACCGGCGTCTCAACCGAATCACGCGCAAGGATGTCTATCCACTGCCACGCATTGACGATGCCTTGGACTGCCTACAGGGAGCCGAATTTTTCTTTTCTTTAGATCTGCGCTCTGGATACTGGCAGGTACCCATGGCAGAGGCCGATCGTGGAAAAAACTGCTTTCATCACGCCCGACGGGCTTTACGAATTCACAGTCATGCCCTTCGGCCTCTGCAACGCGCCAGCTACTTTCGAGCGGATGATGGACTCTATCCTTCGAGGCCTCAAATGGAACGTTTGCCTTTTAGATGCGGAGCATCTAATACTCGAGACTTGTAGTGCGGCGCCGTCCGCAAGCTTCCTCCTCCTTCTTCCACCATCTGTGCATCCCTTCCTCCTCTACACACCGCGCGCGCTTCACTCCTCCACCATCTGTGCCCCCTTCCTCCTCTACACACCGCGTGCGCTTCTCCTCTTCACGAACATTCGCTAGCTGTATAATGTAGCGCGCATGCGCCGTCACGCTTCGAGACATCGGCAGCTGACGCGCGCGCATGCGCCGTCGCGCTTCGAGAACATCGGCAGCTGACGCGCGCGCATGCGCCGTTGCACTTCTCCCCCTTCTCGAACATTCGATAGCTGACGCGCGCATGCACCGTCACCCACCATCTGTGCCGCGCGTGCTTCTCCCCTTCGAGGACATTCTACAATTCTCCTGATTCTCCAGTGGACGCGCATGCGCCATCGCGCTTCGAGAACATTCAACAGCTGACAGTGCATGCGCCGTCGCGCTTTATATGTACTCAAGGTCGGCGCTCGCTCGCTCAGTTGCCGCTCGTCGGTTGGTTTGTACGGCGCGTCGACGTCCAAGGTCGCGGTGAAATGAATTCCAACGAATCCACAAACACAATGATCGACGTCCCTTTGACCAGCGCCGCCCTTTCGCATACGTGTGTACGTGTTCACTCATTTAACACCCCCTCCTACAACCACGTTAACCAATTTAGCCATCGACCCAAGTAAGTCGCAATTTAACACCCCATTTCACAACCACGTTAACCAATTTAGCCATCGACCCAAGTAAGTCGCACTTTAACACCCCGTTAACCAATTATACGCTCCGCATCCTCCTCAGTGTTCCCCCGAGGGAAGCTGCGGGCAATTGTTTTGTTATTTAGATGACATTGTCGTCTTTTTAACTAATTTCGCAACCCATTTAACCCGCCTCGAGAAAGTCCTCGCGTGTATTTTCTGCCGCGGGCTGCAACTGAATCTGAATAAGTGCAATTTCGCCGCTCGAAAGCTTACGATCTTTGCCACGTGGTTTCAAAAGACGGCACTCTTCCTGACCCTGCCAAACTTACAGCTGTTTCAGCGTTTCCCAAACCGACCACCATGAAAGAGCTCCGAAGCTTCATAGGCTTTGCTTACTCTTACTTCCGGCGCTTCGTCCGCAATTTCGTGACGATCATCGCTCCTTTGACCAGCTCCTCGCCGGCTCTAGAGACCTTTCAGCCTGGTCTGCCACCCTGTGACGACTCTTTCAATGAACTGCGCCGCTTCCTCACGTCGCCGCCTATTCCCGCGACACCACGACCCATCGGCACCCACAAAGATCCACACCGACGCTAGTGGTGTCAGGCTAGGCGCTATTCTTGCACAGAAGGAAGATGGCTTCCAAGAGTACGTGGTTGCCTACGCAAGCCGAACTCTTAGCAAAGCCGAAACTAACTATTCTGTCACTGAAAAGGAATGCCTCACCATTATTTGGCGATAGAGAAATTTCGACCTTACGTGTACGGGCGCCTTTTGACGTCGTGACTGACCACCACGCCCTCCGCTGGTTGTCGTCATTGAAGGATCCAAGCGGTCGCCTCGCCCGATGGACATTACACCTCCAAGAATATAATATTCGCGTGGTCTATCGCTCCGGCCGGAACATTCGGACGCAGACGCCCTATCCCGTTCGCCTCTACCCCCACCCCCTGACCCGGACTGCTGTGAAAATCTAACCTGTGATGCCACTGCCGTCACCATCGCCGACATGCCATCTGAGCAAACGCAAAGACCCTTGGGTTGCTTCGATTCTAGACATCCTGGCTGGGCGGACGGCTTCCCCCCCTTCTCGCACGTTGCGTCTTCAAGTCGAGCACTTCGCCACTCGCGACGACGTGCTCTACCGACGCAACTACGCATCCGGTGGACGTCAGTGGCTACTTGTGATTCCACGTCATCTGCGATCCGAAATTTGTTCCACGTTTCATGACGACCCCCAATGTGGCCACGCAGGTTTTCCTGAAGACTTATTAGGGAGCTTTAGTGCTGGGTACCCAAGCGGCTTGCGTACCCAGGATGTTGGGGCGGTGGTATTGCGCATGCGCGAAGCCCCAAACAGATGCGTCGCAAGATCGCTGGAGCGATGGGGCCATGCGTCCGCGTGGCCATAACAACGCTGCTACCACTGGCCTCCTATCGGAGATAAGCTGCCCCGGTGCACATGCTGGCGCATCATGTTACCTTCATGGCGAGCAAAGCCGAGGCTGGCAAGAGCCACCACTTTGGCTTTTAAGTTTTTAAGCGCAAATATTATAGTGGCTAGCCACTATACAAATAGCATGACCCAAAGGTGCGAAATCTCGGACAGCATGGATCGGCCGCCTTGTAAGGTCCACCTTCGCAAGAACTCACAGTATCCGCACCGTGGATACTCTAGCCGTCGAGTCAAAATAAGCAAAAGTGCGATCACTTATAGCGATTACTCGGTTTCAGCAGCCAGATTACCAAAGCTAGAATGGCCTAGAACATAAAAACTAAAAATATGCCAGCCTGACCAGCTGTATAGGTGCGCCATCTAGCGCGGCTATAGTGAAACAACAACCACACATTGTTATTGCATAAACATTGTGCATTGTACACTTGATGCAAAAACTGCGCAGCAGCGACAATATTACTAATGAGTAACGTTTTTACTTGTTTTAAGCTCAAAAACATTACGCGTAAGCTAACAAGTCCATGACTGTGGTTGGACAGTGTCACAAGATGTCGACACTGTCGTTATAATTACCTTGTATGTTTCTCTTTTTTTTGCGTATACCAGGATACTGTATACGATAAAAAGTGTCCTGATCAATATTATGTTTAATTTAACATTGTCAATCATAAAAATAATTAAATAATATTTACGCGACAAGACGCTATGGCGCTGCGAGCACGTGTGACCTTCGTGCGGCTTGCGTTTACGTGCATGCCACCGTGGCGCCAACTAAAAGGCATTCCGGTTGGGTATGGGTTGGGCACGCAATGCCGCGCGCTCCCAAGCCCGCAACACCCCTAGAGAATGCGTACCCAGCACTAAAACTCCCTATTCTCGCATACGTCTCCGATATTACTGGCGTGGCATGTACCGTTTTATACGACAATACGTTCGGGCCTGCTCGACGTGCCAGAGACAAAAAACTCCCCCTTGTCACGCCAGCGGTACCTTGCTACCCTTACCATGCCCGTCCCGACCATTCGACCACGTCGGCATTGATATCTATGGTCCCCTTCCCAACACTGCTGACGGTAACCGCTGGATCATAGTTGCCGTCGACCATCTCACGCGGTATGCCGAAACTTCATCCCTTCCCTCGTCTACAGCAAAGACGTTGCGACTTTTGTTCTTCACAACATCGTATTACGTCATGAAGCACCTCGGGAGTTACTGAGCGATCGTGGTAGCGTATTCTTGTCAGACGTCATCACAGCATTGCTGCGTGAGTGCCACGTCGTTCACCGCACTACAAGCACCTATCATCCCCCCAGCCAATGGAATGACAAAGCGCTTCAACCGCACTCTTGGTGACATGCTGTCCATGTATATCTCGTCAGACCCCACCAGTTGGGATCGAGTGCTCCCGTTTATCACACGCTCGCCTATAATACCACAATTCAAAGCACTACTGGGTTCTCTCCTTTTTCCTGCTTTACGAACGCGAACCTTTTTGCACTATGGACACCATTCTTTCGTACAAACCTGACTCCTCAGAGTCCACGACTTTGTCTCAAGCCGCTACATACGCTGAAGAATGCCGCCAACTGGTAAGATCATTCACACCCCAAGACCAAGGACAACAAAAGCACCACCATGACGCATCAAATAACACTACTTCCTACGATCCAGGTTCACTCGTCTGGCTGCATGTCCCTTCTGCTACACCTGGCCTTTCTACCAAGTTGGTCCCCAAGTATCAAGGCCCATATCGTGTGCTACAAAAAACGTCACCGGTGAATTAACTCATCGAGCCACTGGAACCATCTTCTGACCAACGTCGTCGTGGCCAGGAAATTGTCCACGTCTCGAGACTTAAGCCCTGCTACGACCCTCTCGTGGTTACTTGTCCATAGGTCACCAGGATGGCTCCTTATTAGCGGGGAGTAATTGTAATGGATCTGGAATAACGACACTCTGCTGGTATGAAGAAGACGAGGATGATCGGTGGCTGCAGTAGTAGCTCGCGCACGCCGCTCGCCATTAGCCAGACCTGCCTGATAAACACATTTTGGCCAAGCGGCGTCTGAACCTACCTTTCTCGACGTACAACACCTCTATATATATATATAATATATATATATATATATATCTATATATATTATATATATATATATATATATATATATATATATAGTCTAGTAGATCCTCCGTGAGCGGTCACAACGTGGTTTATTTCGACGTTTCGGCCTAGAGTCTGGCCTTCAAAGAGGGAAAAAAGAAATAAAAAAAGAAAAGAAAAGGAAGAGAAAAGAAAGAAAAAGAGAAAAATATACGGTGGACGCCCCTCGGGTGCCCCTTTTCCACCTTTCCCTCCACTTCCCCCCATCTCTCTCCCCCTCCCCCTTCACCTTTCTGATGTCAGTGGTCTGTGTATGTTTCCGTTCACTAGCG